>VXBN01008490.1:3902-42142 GCA_013397395.1 Sinosuthora webbiana
TATCCCAGTCCCGTATCCCAGTCCCGTATCCCAGTCCCGTATCCCAGTCCTTCAGCCTCTGTGGAGAGGGACAGGGAGGTTGCAGCAGATTGGGAATAGAATACAGCTTTTGGTTATATTGCAACCCAAGACTCCTTTACTTCATCAGGATCTCCCCACTGGCCTCATTCCCACACGGAGAGGAGGGGGATGATCCAAGGGGGTGATTTAGGGGTTAAGGGAACGGGGTGGGGGCCCTGGCACAGGTCCCTGCTCAGCTGCTGTGGCCCTGGGGACACCGGAGCTGCCAGGAAATTCAAAGCCTGGCTCAGAGAGACCAAGCCAGCTCTTTCTGCAGGTGTCCCCTGTCCCCAGCACGGGGCCCTTGTTCCCTCTCTCTGCTGGAAAAAGCAGCTGGTGCCTGTTCCAAAAAATCAGCATTTCCAAAAAAGGAGGGGCTGGGTGGAAAAGGAGTGCCTGGAATGGGCTGGGAGGTGCTGCCCATCCCTCAGGGCAGCTGGGCCGAGCTCTGAGCTGGGCCTGGCTGGGCTGGGGTCTGAGCTGGGCTCTGAGCTGGGCCTGGCTGGGCTGGGCTGGGCTTCAGTCCCAGTTCTCAGACTGGGAGATGGTAGAGGAAGCCCAAACCTCATCCCTGTGCTCACGGGAAATTTGGGATGGATTTCCAGGCACAGCCACTCCTGGGAACACAGGAAAGCTCCAGGGAGCACCTTCCCAAATCCCAAACTCTTCCCTGTTTGTGCCCTTCTCCTTTGGGATGGGATCCCTTTTCTGCTGGGAGGAGGAGGAGGAAGGGCCAGAGCATCCCTTGACCCCAGGATCCCTGGGATTCAATCCCAAACCCCCACCAGGGCGGCCAGAATGGGATTTCCAACATGGAACAAAACTTCCCTTTCCCAACCCCTAAAAAATGGGATCTGCTCAGGACCAACCCCACTCATTTGGGATCTCCAGGCCTGGAATTATAAATCCAGGTGGGAAAATATCAAATTAAAACCTTTCTATTACCCCTGTGGGATGGGACATGCCCCAGGAATATTCCCTGTGGTTCCATCCCTTTCCCAGTGGGTCTGAGCAGCCTCTCCAGGCTGGTTTGGGAATCCAGGAGCCACTAAAAGAGTTCTGAGCTGTGCCCAGCTCATCAAGGATTCAAATGGAATCGTGGCGTTTCTAATGGATTTAAAGGGGAAAAAAAAACCCCAAAACTCTCTTCATGAATAATTTATTTACTCCACAAATTTATGGAGTGGGAAATGTGCTGTGTGAGCCGGGAAAAGTGCACAGGCAGCACAGGCAGGGGAGAAGTCCCAGATATTCCCTTCATCCCGAGGGCCAGAGACATTCCAGGTGCTGCTGGCCTGGAGGAAATGTCAGCCCGAGGATCAGGAACAGATTCCAGCTTGGATTTCCAGCCTGGTGCCCCGGGTGCCATCCCAAATCCCGGCAAACAATTCCCGAGAATGCAGAGCCCGGAGCCCTCCCTGCCCTGGGTTGTTTTCATTGTGAGCTGAGCAATCCCTCCCCTGGAGGAGCCCGGGGCTGCAGTTTGGGACCTCAGCTCCTTCCAGGAGATGGGAAAAGACTGCAGGAGAGGCCTGGGAGGAGTCTCACAGAAATCCTGGGAGATGCACATTCCATGGAAAGAGCAAAATCACCTCAGGTACCTCCCCTGGAGGAGTCTGGGGCTGCTCCCTGGGATATCAGAGAGGAAGATGCTCTGGGAGAGGCCTGGGAGCAGCCTCAGGTGAGTCCAGGAGGACACAATTCCCTGCCAAGGCAAAAAATCCCCTGGAGCAGCTTCCCTGGAGGAGTCTGGGGTTGATACCTGGGATAACAAGTGCCAAATCCGAGGGGAAAAGATTCCAGGAGAGGCCT
The DNA here is from genome assembly GCA_013397395.1 of Sinosuthora webbiana. Taxonomy (NCBI): domain Eukaryota; kingdom Metazoa; phylum Chordata; class Aves; order Passeriformes; family Sylviidae; genus Sinosuthora; species Sinosuthora webbiana. The sequence goes on from VXBN01008490.1 coordinate 5,775, forward strand.
GGGAGGAGCCTCACAGAAATCCTGGGAGATGCACATTCCATGGAAAGAGCAAAATCACCTCAGGTACCTCCCCTGGAGGAGTCTGGGGCTGCTCCCTGGGATATCAAGTGCCCCAATCAGAGAGGAAAAGGCTCTGGAAGATTCCTGGGAGGAATGTCAGGTGAATCCAGGGGGACACAATTCCCTGCCAAAGAAAAAAAATCCCCTGGAGCAGCTTCCCTGGAGGAGGCTGGAGCTGCTTTTCCACACAGAGAACCTGGGGTGACCCCGTGGGGGTGGATGCTCCAGGAATGGGCCCCACAGACACAGAATTCCTGCCGGGAAGGATGGAATGCTGAGCTCCCCTGACAGAGGGACATGGAATTGCTGCTCTTCCAGAGGCTCCTGGGTGCATTCATTAATTTTCTCCTCATTCCTTCTTTTCCTGAGGCTGAGTTCCATCCTCCCGGGGCTCAGTGACCTCTCCCTGCCCTAGGAGCAGGGTTTCCACCGGCCCCAGGGCAAAGGGAATCCTGAATTTCCCCATCACTCCCTAAAATAAATGACATGGAATTAACATCCCCTAATGAGCCAATTTGTCACTGCTGCTAGGCCTGGCTTTACCAGGGGGGGATTTAAACCAGCACCAGGAATTCCTATGGCTTTAAACCAGCACCAGGAATTCCTTTTCCTTCTTAAAGGATGGATTTTTCCCTGAAGGGATTTACTGGCAGAGCAGGGAGACGGTGGGGGATGGATCCAAGGAGAAGGATGAACACAAAGGAATGAGCCCATCAGCTTTGGGGACAGCACAAGAAATTAGGGATTTTCCTCCATCCACGAATATCCAGACAGGAATTCTTAGGGCTTTTCACACAGTACCAGTGGCACAGCCGCTGACTGATTGGAAAAACTCCATTTCCAAAAGTTTTTGGGAACGGGGGATGGGAATATCTGCCAGGAAGGGGCTGTGCAGAGCTGGAGCTGGGATGAGATTAAATTTCCTCAGAGCTGTCACCGCCGGGCCAGGCTCAGATAGAAAATGTCACTTTTAATGTTAAAAATCCCGGGAAAATGTGGAGTGCTCCATATTTATATATTTAAATTTGGGAAAATATACACCTGAATATTAAACTTCTTATTTCCCAACCCTACGGAAGTTTAGATTTAAGGAATTATAAAAAGAAAAAAAAAACGTTTCCTGCAGGTTTGGTTGTTTTTTTTTTTTTTTTTTAATGAGAACCTTTGAGTTTTCAGCTTCTCTGGAAAACGTCACTGAAATCAGGGAAGAAAGTTTTTATTGGAATAAAAAAATGAAGCAACTTGTGTTTTCCAACAGGGAATGGATCACTTGGAAGTGCAGAGCCACCCTGGCTCCCAGGAATTCACTCTGATGGCCCCCAGAGGGTTTCCTGCTGGAAAGAAGAGTTAAAACATCAGCTCAGGGCTGTCATTAATTATCATGATTACATAATTGCTGTCATTAATCTGTCCTTGGCCTCACAGGGATATCCATGGGATAGGGAAGAGGGAAGGGGAAAGTTCCCCCACATCACTGGAGGGGCTGGAAATCCATCCCCACCTTCACAAACCATTGCTCCCAGTTTTACACGGAAAAAAAACCCAAATCCTGTGGAAGGGCAGAGCCTGATTGGAGGGTTTGCTCCTGGTTTTCCAAAGAAACCAAATCCTCTGGAAGGGCAGAGCCTCATTTAAAGGTTTGCTCCCAGTTTTCCAAGGAAAAAACCCAAACCCTGTGGAAAGGCGGAGCCTCGTTGAAGGGTTTGCTCCCAGTTTTCCAAAGAAACCAAATCCCCTGGAAGGGCAGAGCCTGGTTGAAGGATTCCAGGAGGAAAAGCAGCTCAGGCCCCAGAGCCACGGGAACTTGGGAAGCTCCTTCCAAAGGCCTGGGATGTGGGAGACTCCACATGAACTCTGGGATAACTCTGGAGAAGTCTGGAAAAAGGTCAGAGCACAGTCAGGACTTATCTCCCTCCACTGCAGCAAAGGAACAACTTGTGGCTCCCAGAACACCCTCCCATCCCTGCGGCTCTCCCGGGAATCCATCGGAGCCTCCCTGTGAACACCCTCCCATCCCTGTGGCTCTCCCGGGAGCCGAGTCCATCCCTGCCCTCGGCCGCCCGCTGTCCTGGGGGGTTTATGATGGTTGTACCCCCAGCTGTCTGCTCTGTTTGTGCTGGATGTCGTGCTCTGTGCCCTTGGGACTGGCTCTGAGGGCGAAGGGGGGGAAGAAGCCCAGGGTTTGTTTGTAGGGACTGCTCTCACTCCTCCTCATTCCACTCCTGGGCTGTGCTGTCTGCAGCACGGACAGACAGCAGGACAGAGATCTCCTGTGCTTTTAGTTAGTTTACCTGGCTGAGGCAGAGAAGTTCCCTGGATTGTTTTTTTTCCCCTTTTTCTCGGGGCTGTTTAAGGCTGCTCTGGACTGACAAACCCAGAGGAGCACCGGGAGCTCACACCTGGGGCACACCCAGGACGTCCTGAGGGGCTGAGAGAGAGCTGAGCTACCCACGGCAGGGACTTGCTGAATTTACCATCTCACCTTGGAACAACAAAAGGTTTTATTGTTTCATATTAACCTGCTCTGGACTGACAAACCCAGAGGAGCACCAGGAGCTCAGGCCTGCAGCCCCCCGGGGCCTGGACCTCCTGAGGGAGGGGCTGATAAGAGACTGAGTGAGCTGAGCTACAACTCACAGCAAGGAATTCCTCAGTTTCTCTCTTCAGAACCACGAGAGGTTTTGTTGTTTCATATTATCCATTCTTTATGCTTGTGGGCACTTTGTTTGTTAAATAAAGAGCTTTTTCCACTTTTCTCTGAGGAGATTTTTTTTCCCGGGCCAGTTGTGGGGAGGGCCCGTTTGGGTTTGCTTTTCCAGAGGGATCCCATTCAGAGGTTTCCTCTCAAATTCACCCTAAACCAGGACAAATACATTTATTGGCACCCAATGTGGGGCACGAGGAAATGGAAAACACCTGAACTGATTGCACTGTGGTTGTGCTCTGTGTGGGGACAAAGCAGTCAGGCCATGCTGCTGCTTGAATTCCTAATGTCTCCTGGGGTGGAGACCTTCCTGTGTTTCTGTTCCTTAGGCTTTTTTGAGGTTTTAACACCTTTCTGGTCCCAAGGTTTGTTTTCTTATCCAGAAATAGTTCCAAGAGCTCCCTAAATCAGGACACCCGGCAGGCAGAGAGGGGGAATTGCCCTGCCCAGGGCAGGGGGTGAATTCCTGGAGGTGAATTCCTGGAGATGAATTCCCAAGGCACCCAGGGATGGAATGCCAAGGACCCTGTGGCTGCTCCAGGCTCATCCTTCAGCGGCAAAAGGCCAGGGAGGAAGTTCAAAAGCAAAGAAGGAAAAGGAGGAAGCAGAAATAGGATTTATCAGGACATTTCTCACCTCCTTTAGGGTTTTTTCCTATTTACAGCAGGAAATTTTCCTTTCCTTGAGGCTCTGCCCAATATTTCAATCTCCAGCGTGTTCAGTTTGTGTCTCCATCCCTCCTTCAACAGAAACCACCCAAACAAAACAAGACAAAAACCCCAAAAATCCCCCACCAAAAAAAACCCCCAAAATCCCCAAACCAACCAAAAATACCAAAGAAAAATCCCATTAAAAACAGAAATCCCGCAGTTTTTTACAGCCTTTTGTTCTCCCTGCAGGAGACACCAAGACACAGCGTGTGGAGGAAACAGGGAGGTGATTCCCCTTCCCTGGGCACAGGGAGCAGCGGCATTCCCAAAGTCCTCCCGTCATTTCCACCCCATTCCCTGGGCTGCTCCAGGGCAAGGAAACCCAGAAACCCACCCAAAACCTCCTAATTCCGGCCAGGATTTACCGATCCCGAGGGGAGAGATGTGCCCCAGAGCCATTAACATTCCAGGGGAGTGAAAACTTCCAGCCTAAATCCGCTGGAGCTGGGGTGTCAGGAGCATTTCCACGGTCCAGAGCAGGAGAGGAGATTTCAGTCCTGAACACAACGACTTCCATGGAGTTTAAACCCAAAAGTATCCTGCTTTTTTCTTTCTCTCTCTTTTTTTTTTTTCCTTTTTTTTTCTTTCCTTTCCCTTTTTTCTTTATTTTTGGCCTCTCGCTTTGAAGGAGAAGAAAGGAAGAAGGGAGAACATCGGCGCTGATCCCGTCATCCCAATCCCGGGACAGAATTAGGGTCAGGATCTTTTTAATCATTTCAAAGGGAATTTAATCAGTCAATTAATGCTCCAGGGGCAAGGAGAGAAATGTCAAGGAGAAGAAAACACATTCCAGGGGCAACATCAAGACTACTGGACCTCCTGCTCCGGGACTTTTAGCAAGGAACAAAGGTTTTCCTCATGGGAGTTAATTAATTCCTAATGAGTTCCTGATGGGAATCGCCAGGTCAGGGTAGGGATTCCTGGGATTTATCTCCGGGTGAGAGCCATTCCTGTCTTCCTGAGGGGCTCATCCCAAATCCAGCACCCAACCCAATCCCATCCCACCTCCCTGCTGGGACAACCAGCCTGGAAAAACGGGAACGATGCTTTGAGCTGCTCCAGCTACAACACAACCTCATCCCGAAGACGGAATTATGGAGCTGACTGGAAAAGCCCAGGGATCCTTGGGGAACCGCCAAATCCTTGCAGCCCTTCAATCCCGCTTGGATTTCTCCGTGTTCCAAAGTGTCCTCACGCGATTTGTCACCCAAATCCCCAAAGAGCACGGGAACAGCCACCAGCATTCCCAGGGAACGCCAGCAGGATCCATCCGTGGATATCCCCCCGTGGAAGGGCCCAGCTGCGGCTTTTTCGGGGAATAATCGCCGGCGTTTCACAGCCTGCTGAGCTATTTATAAAACCCATTAAAACAAATCCCGGCTCCTCACGCCTCGTTCTCCCTCATCCCATTCCATTCGCCGCCGGGAGCAGCCGGAGCCCGGGGCCATCGGGATCGGGGCTGTTTTCCACAGCTGAGAGCTGCATTAGGATCCAAAGGAGGCTCCAAGGGATAAAATGAGGCCAAAAATAGCACAGCTCCCACCTGGGAGGAGGCCGTGCGCCCCAATTCCAGCACAGCTCCCACCCGGGATTCAGGGAATTGTTACCTGTTCCCAAGCTCTGCCTCCTCTGGATTTACAACCTGCTCTTCAGCACTAAATGTCACCGGGATTTTGGGATTATTGGAACTCTGGGAAGAGGGATTTAAGCACCTATGGGAGTGTAAGAGTGGGAATGAAGAGGTGGTTTGGGATGGGGACGTTATCCATATCCAGTGCTTTGCCTGGGAATAGGGATGTTTGGAAAACCGAGCCCTGTCTGACCCAAGAAGAAATTCCTCCCTGCTCCCCGTCAATCCCAGCTGGGAGCAGGAATCTCCCACTCATCCTGCAGCCTCTGGAAGCCCCTCTCAGCTCCTGCCTTTCCTCCAGGAAAATCCTGGGTGAATTTTCCATGTCCTCAGCTCCTGCCTTTCCTCCAGGAAAAGCCCAGGTGAATTTTCCATGTCCTCATCTCCTGCCTTTCCTCCAGGAAAATCCTGGGTGAATTTTCCATGTCCTCAGCTCATTCCCAGCCTTCCCCAGGGCTCAGGGCACTGGGCCAGGCTCAGCAAAGCCTCTCCTCTCCTTGGAAATTCTCACCCCTCACTCCTCAAAGGTCTTTCCCCATCCCATCTTCTCCAGACCGGTTGGGAGGCAGAGAAATTCCCCACAGGAAACCCCAGCATGGAGGGATCCATGCTCTGAGCCCTCATTCCACCAAATTTCCAGGCATTTTGCACTTTTTGGGGAGCCACCAAATCCATAAGGAATATCCCAGTGCCACCAGTGCCCTGGCTTTAATGGGGTTCAGGATGTGCTGGTGTCCCCGGAGTGACACTCTGGGAGTTGGCACCGTCCCCTGAGCCCCACACGTCCCTGAGCACACCCAGTGACCCCACAGCTGCCGGGGGCAGATCTGCAGCCTCACAATTCCAGCTGGTCCATCCTGAGGAACCTCTGGAGTCTTTGGATATGAAAAGTTTCAGGCCCGGAGCCAAATCACCCCCCAGGCCACAATTCCTGGGGTTTTTTTTAGGGAAATTGCAGTGGAATTGATCTCTGCAAATCTCCCCAGAAAACGCAGCTCTGTGCCAGGCTTATCTCAGCCCCTTTACAGCACCTCCCATAATGGGGTTTATTTATGGCCTCCTCGGAAATAAACCACATTTTAAAGCCATTTCCACGAGATCAGCTCTGGTGCTCCAGCAAATGGAGAAATAACGATAACGCCGCTCCAAACGCGGGCCAGACCCAGGGCTTTGGCAGCGCGGGGCTGCAGGAGCCTCTGCAGATGTTCCACCTCCACGGGCAGCACACGGAGCCTCTTCCCAGAGCACAAAAGCTCCTGCGGGCCCGGAGGAGGGGCTGGAATTCCAGCCCTGGCTGCCGGGAATGCTGCTCCCACCGCAGCACAAATCCCATCATCGCTCTTCATCCCTCGTTATCAGCACCTGCCTCTGCGGAGGTGCCAAACGCCTCCAGAGCCTCTGGAAGCGGCACAAAGCCGGCACAAACCCATCCCGTGCCAGCGCCGGGAGCAGAGCAGGGGCTGCTCCTCATGGAGGGCACCGGCGGGCAGAGCCCGGAGAAACAGGAATTCCAACATTCCACATTCCCTGCAGAGCTGGGGTCACTCCCTGAGTGCACAGAGGGGAGATGTTCCACTGTGGGCTCTGACACCTCCCCAGCCCTTCAATCCCGATCCCAATTCTGATCCCAATCCCAGAGCTCAGGGTGTGCTGTGGATTCTCTGACACCTCCTCAGCCCTTCAATCCCAATCCCGATCCCAATCCCAGAGCTCAGGGAGGGCTGTGGACTCTGTCACTGTGGGCTCTGACACCTCCCCAGCCCTTCAATCCCATTCCCAATCCTGATCCCAGAGCTCAGGGAGCACTGTGGATTCCTACACCTCCCCAGACCATCAATCCCAATCCCAGAGCTCAGGGAGCACTGTGTACTCCAACACCTCCCCAGCCCTTCAATCCCAATCCTGATCCCAATCCCAGAGCTCAGGGAGCGCTGCTGACTCCAACACCTCCTCAGCCATCCCTGACAGGATCCGTGGTGTCAGCCAGCTGCTCTCCTCGCTCCCAAATGGATTTTATTCCTACAAATTGCCTTCCCAGGAGGCTGCCATGAATATGCATTTCTCCTGCTCTCCCTTATTAACTGCAGGATATCTCTATCCATCCCTTCCCAGAGCTCCCTGAACACTTCCCTGATAACCACTGCTGGTGTGGGCTCTGTCCGGGCAGGGCAGAGCGGGGGGCAGTGGGAATTCTCATCCAGAAGGATTTCCCCCATTTCCACAGCCGTTCCCCACAGGGCTGTGCTCGTTCCCGTGGATGGAGCAGGGACAGTGGGAATGGGCCCACGGATCTTCAGTGCCCTCCTGGGGACGGCGCGGTGTGAGGGGCAGAATTCAGGGGAAACAATAAAAGTATTGGATGGCATTGAAGAGACCTAAAACCCAGTTTGGGATTTGGGGTTTAACCCTGCCTTTGCTGCAGAAGTTTTGGGAATGTGGGTGGATCCTGGGATGTCTCTGCTTCCTTCCTCCCATCCCGCTGCTGCCTCATGGGAAGGATGGACAGGGCTGTGGAGAGGGACTGGGGACAAGGCCTGCAGGGACAGGACACAGGGAATGGCTTCCCAGTGCCAGAGGGCAGGGCTGGATGGGAGATTGGGAACTGGGAATTGTTCCCTGGGAGGGTGGGCAGGGGCTGGGCTGGAATTGCCAGAGCAGCTGTGGCTGCCCCTGGATCCCTGGCAGTGCCCAAGGCCAGGCTGGACATTGGGACAGTGGGAGGTGTCCCTGCCATGGATGGGGTGGCACTGGGTGGGATTTAAGGTCCATTCCACCCCAAACCAGTCTGGGATTCCATGAAATCACCGATTCCCTTAAAAATCCCTTTCTGCCCAGCTGAAGCTGCAGCTTTTGCACAGCTTGAGGCTCTTTTATCCCACTTTTCCCTGATGTTGTCCCACTTGGGACAAAGGCACCACTCGAGGCTGTTCCTGTGGAGGACCCCATGACCATCCCTGAGCTCCCACCGAGCATCATCAAATCCCCCCAATTAACAGCAGCAATTTGTGCCCTGCTGAGCATTCCGGGCTGTGACAACACCGGGGCCAGCCCAGCTCGCGGCTGTGACAGTGACACCAAGCCCGCGGGGCTGTGACAGTGACACCTTTAGGAGGTGACCAAACCCCTGCGACAGAGGAGTTCACTCTCAGTGCTGCCTCCAGCAGCGGCAGGAGGGGTTGGATTCATCCTCCTAAAACTGTTCAGACATTTTTCTGACACTGTCCCCCTGTCTCTGTTCTCATTCTGCCTTTTACCCTTTTTTTTCCATTCCCTTCCACTTGATGTTCCCCTCTGTTGGCCAGGTTCTATTCACAGGTTTGTGGCTGTTGGGGTTGGGTGTGATGAATAAATCCTGCCGGGATTGATGTTTGCAGATCCCTCAGTGATTTTATTTCATTCCTCATCACAGAGGCTCTCCCTGGGCTCAGCATTTCCCTGTTGGAATTGTTCAGGAGGGCTCAGCAGCCTGAATTCCTCACTCAGGTGGAGTTTTGCCCTTTTTTTTTTGCCTGATTAATTACTTAAAACCCCCAAAGTGATGCCGGCCATGGGCATGGTGGGTGCTCCATGGATTTATGGACACGCAGGAGCTGAATCTCTGACCCAGGACAGGTGAAAACTTTTTGATTCTCGGCCCAGGTAAATTTATTTGAGGCTCCCTGAGATCCCTCCTTGCTCTGCCCGTCCACACCTGGTGGATAAAGAGCCCTCCAGGACGCCAGCACTGATCCAGCCTGGACCTGCCAGGATTTTCAGGAACATTTTGCTCCAAAATGATTTTTGCACTGCTACGGTTCCCACCCCGTGGGAAGGGGCAGGGCTGCGACATTTCCTCCTCCACTCGGGAGGTGACAGCACAAAGCTCCAGTTTGGGCACAATTGAATTAAACGCCGATTTTAACAGATTTTTTTTTTGGCTGGGCAAGGCAGAGCTGGCAGAAGATGGCTGGAGCTCTGCTCTGTTCTGCCAGGTGAATCCACAGCAGTGCCCGGGGCTGTTCCAGGCTCTCCATCCATTGAATTATCCTCAGTCAGGGATGTGTGGCACTCCCGGAGCTTAGAGAGCTTTTTCCCCCTCCTGCAGGAAACCCTGAGCAGCGGCGAACGCCCCAGGAGCAATTTCCCCTTCCACCTCCTGAATATTTTGAAAGCAGAAAGGCAAAGAGGTGAATTTAAATGAAGGGAAGGAAAATTATCCCCCCTCCATCCTCAGTCAGCCCAGGCCCCGCCCGGAGTTGCCTTCCCCTCCCTCCTGAGCCGGCTGAACAACAGGTGCCCAATTTGGAAAATCGCAGCAGCCCCAACAAAAATAAATCCAGCAGGGGACGAGCGGAGCTCTGCTGCAATTCCCGAGGCTGCCACGGACAGAGCTGGGGTGGGGGGAGGAGGAAAAATCCATTATCCAGCTCCTCGCGTGTATTCCAGAGCCGGGGAAAAGACCTTGATTGCGGAGCCGGGGCGAATTTGTCCCTTCGCTCGGAGCGTTATCTGGGTGGCTCCGATAATCTCCGCAGATAAACCAACAATTTTCCTGCGGCTGCGGCATTGTGGTGGCTGAACACCCATTAGAGGTGACAATAATCCTTTCATTTTAACCTCGGGCGGCTCGCAGATCGGTGCTCCCGAGGAGGGCTCCAGGGGCAGATAACCCGATGGATATTCAATTATCAGCAAGGGAAGCTGATAGGGAATATTTATTTCTCACGAAGCGATTCTCCATCAAAAGGTGATTGGGGAAAGGAGGGAGAGTTTGGCCACGGAGAAAAATCCAGTCCCTGGAGGCAGAAATCTCTTCTCCATTAAAAAAAACCAACCCAGAACAACAACGAACCGGGAAATCCCACAGCGTTTGGAAGTTTAGAGCAGCTGGGTTTGAAAATTGCCCGGAATCTTTTGGGGAATCGTTCAGTATCTGAGGAGAGGAACATTCAGCTCCAGCTCCAGTAGAAATTTAACATCTGATCCAAGCCGGGTGTGGTTCCAGCAGGAAAATTCCCGTCCTTGGGGTGGATGTGCCTCGTGCACATCCCACCTGAGCCCCCGCCCAGCCCCGGGAAAGGCTCAACCTCTCCAGGGCTGCCGATTTCTCCGTGGGCTGGAAGAGGATCCCAGAGTTTGGAGAGTCCTTAGGGAACTTCACTAATGGAACAGCCTGGTAAAAACAATGGAATCATCAAATCATTGAGGTGGGAAAAGAGCTCCAAGGTCACCGAGTCCCAGCTGTGCCCGATGCCCACCTTGTCCCCAGCCCAGAGCCCTGAGGACACATCCAGGAATTCCTGGGACACCTCCAGGGATGGGAATCCAAACCTCCCTGGGCACTTCCAAGGCCTGAGCCCCTTTCCATGGGGAAATTCCTGCTGCTGCCCACCCTGAGCCTCCCCTGGCCCAGCCTGAGGCCGTTCCCTCTCCTCCTGTCCCTGTTCCCTGGGAGCAGAGCCCGACCCCCCCCGGCTGTCCCCTCCTGGCAGGGACTTGTGCAGAGCCACCAGGTCCCCCCTGAGCCTCCTTTTCTCCAGGCAGGGACGTGCCAGACCATGAAATCCAGGGAACTGAGAATTCCTGAGCTCTGTCGGATGGATCTCGGGTTCTCCCAGCGGTGACAGCGCAGGGATTTCGGGGGCTCTGCTCCATGTCCCAGCCTGTCCCACACCCGCATCCCACCCCGGGCTCCTGATGCCCCGATCCCTCTCTTCCGCTGCCCCCTGGGCTCCAAGGAAAGCTCCGCGAAAGCTCCGGGAGAAGTTTTGGGATGAGATTCCAAGGACTCGGCGTTTCCAGCTGGGATCGCTCCTGCGGGCGCCTCCTTCCCTCTCCCCGCGGCTCCTTCCCCCTCTGCTGGTGGCGGGGCTGCGGACGCCGCCTCAGCCTCCAGGCAGGAATATTCCCCTGGAAAAGGGGGAAAAGCGCGTTTGAGAGCGGACTTTTAGGGCGGGGACACATCCCAAATAAATCCCGCTGTAGAAATCCCAGGGGAGCAGCTTTAGGGCAAAATCCAAAGAAGAAGAAAATCAGAGGAAGTGGAAAACCTGGATTTTGCTGGAGTCAGGACTGATGGAACCCGAGGAATCTCTTCCAGTCACGATCGGTAATTGTGTCGTTAATTACCCATTGATTTAATGAGCTCGTGGTGTCACCACTTGACTCCCAGCGATTGTGTCCGTGCCATTCCCGGGATCGCTGACACCAGAGCTGCTCCATGAGGGGATTTGGCCTTGCCAAGGGTGGCTCCAGGCTGGAATTCCTCACAATTCCATGCAAACACAGAGCCCTGCAGCATTCCCAAGGCTCATTAGGGCCCCTGGACAATGCGATATTTTTATCCGAGATAATTAGGTAATTATTGCGTGTAATGGAGAGAGCGGCCAGTTGGACCTGGGCTGCTTCCATTTGCGTTGTGGCAGGGAAAGGAATATTTCCATGGATTTTTCTTTTTCCTTTTTCTTTTCTTCCTTCTCCTTCTCCTTCTCCTTTTCCTTTCTTTCCCATTCAAATTCCATCTATTAATTATCGCCCTCTGTCAGTTTGGTGCCCTTAATTAACCTCGAAAACACCAAAATCTCCGCGAAATAAAAGGAGACAAAGAAGCGCCTGAACTGTGATTTAATTCCCGGGCTGACACAAACTCTCTCCCCGCCCCGGGAATATCGAATCCATCTCCGGCCTTTCCCGGGGCTGGGAGGGATCCTTGGTTTGTTCCCGAGTATCCCGGGGCGGGGAGGATGCTCAGCCCCCGTTCCCACTCCCAGCCAAACCTCGGGAGCCTCCCGGGTGCTTTCCAGAGCCTGGATCTCCCTCTTGTGGCTGCACCTCGTGGATTCGGGATGAACATTCCGGGCTGGGAACCTCAGAGGTTCAGGGGGAGAGGGGCGGGAGATCCCGGGGCCCCCGGCAGCTGCGTGTGCCCTAATCCACGGAAAAGGGCCTTGGGATTCTTTAAATTCAAATTAATTTTAATTTTAAAATTAATATTTAGGTTTTAATTTTTTATTTAAAATTTCTTTAATTTTTAATTCTTTTAATTCTTTAATTGTTTGAATTCTTGTTTTTTTTTTCCCTACTGAAATTCTGCTCGGTTTCTGTCCTGCTGGATCCAGCCCCTGGCACAGGGAATATCCAGGGACCCAAAGTCGGGCCTCTTCTGCATCACCCCCATTTCCACGGCCATTCCCTGCAGGAGAGAAGTCCTTTTGGGATCATCAAACAGCACAACTGGGAGGGAACATTCCCACTGAGGAGAAATCTAGGATGTTCCCAAGAGAAGGGGAAAAAAGCCGGGGGGAAAGGCAGTAAATAAACCCAAACAATGGAAAAGTGCTGTGAAATCTGGAGAATTAAAACATAAATCCTGGCCCAGGTTATCCAGAGCAGCTGTGGCTGCCCCTGGATCCCTGGAAGTGGGAACAGGATGATCCATAAATTCCCTCCCAGCCCAGCCCACTCTGGGGTCTCTTAGGGATTCCCAGGCTGGGCCCCCGTGGCCCCTCTGACACTGGTGGGATTCTGCTGCATCCCAGGAACAGCCCCCACCCGCTCTCTGATTCCCATCCCACTGAAATTCCCACATTTCCTTTGCATCCCGAGCCGTTCCCTCAGATCTGTTCCCAGCCCGGCTTCTCCCATTCCAGTTCTCAGCTGGGAGCGGCTCCCAATGTGCCAGACACTGAAATTCCTTTATCTGGGAGCGGGGACCTGCCCGGTGCCACCCCGGCCCTCAGCTGCCCTTCCCTGCCCCGCTGGGAGCCGGGATCGGGAAAGGGCCGGGATGGGGAAGGAGTTGGGATGGGGAAGGACCCGGGATTAGGAAGGAGCTGGGATGAGGAAGGAGCTGGGATCGGGAAGGAACTGGGATGGGGAAGAGGCCAGGATCAGGAAGGAGCTGGGATTGGGAAAGGGCCGGGATCGGGAAAGGGCCGAGATCAGGAAGGGGCCAGGATTGGGAAGGAGCTGGGATCAGGAAGGAGCTGGGATCGGGAAGGAACTGGGATGGAGAAAGGGCCGGGATCAGGAAGAGGCCGGGAAGGGGCTGTGATCGGGATCGGGAAAGGGCCAGGATCGGGAAGGGGCCGGGATGGGGAATAGATCGTGAAGGAAAGGAGTTGGGATAGGGAAGGAGTCAGGATGGGGAAGAAACTGGGATCGGGAAAGGGCTGGGCTGGGGAAGGGGCCGGGATCGGGAAGGGGCCGGGATCTCGGATCCCTTCCCGAACGCCTTCCCTGCTCTCCGGGATGAGCCGGGAGCGTTGCCAGGGTGACGCTCCTCGTTGCCATGGCTCTGTCACTGTCAGCCCCTCCCGCTGCCACCTCCTCCCCAGTGTCCCTTTGATGGCCGGGACATCAGAGGGGCGATGGAATTCCAGCCTGGGTGGGATTCGTGGGACAAAAATCAGGAATTGCCATTTCCGGAGGGTTTTCCCTCCCCCTGCCCGGGGCTCTCTGGTAGCACCAGGGATGGGTTTGGCCCCAGTCACCTCCAGGTCCTTCCAGGCACTTCCAGACTGAGAAATTTGGGATAATCTTGGATATTCTTGGCTAAAAACGTGGTTTGGTGGATGATGGCCCTGCTCATAGAATTAGAGAATAATGGAATTACAGAATCACGGAATTACAGAATCATGGAATTACAGAATCCCAGAATTACGGAATCACAGAATGACAGAATTATAGAATCACAGAATCATAGAGTTATGGAATCACAGAATCACAGAATTGCAGACTTGACAGAAGAACTAAAACTTCTTTTACTCCATGGACAAACCCCATTATTTTTAAAAAATCCAAATCCCAAATCCAGTAATTTTAGCACATTACAAGCCTAAAGAGAACAAGGGATCTCCTTGGCTCCACAGAATATCCTTTTCATTAAGGATAAATCTTTTAATCCCTATAAAATAATTACATTAATAATGTCCTTTAAAAGGGTTTGTGGGGTGCTTTTGAGAGGACCAAAGCCTGATTTAAATGAAACGAGCACTTTCCATCCTGCTGCAGGTTATCAAAAACAACAAAACCAAAAACCAAAACCAAGCAAACAAAAGAAATGGAAATTCATCATTTTTAGGTAAATTTTCCTTTTGTCCAAAAAAGAACCAACCTTGAGTGGCCCCCTCCTGTCAGGGACTTGTGCAGAGCCACAAGGTCGCCCCTGTCCCCCTTTTCTCCCTCTGAGCCCCTTTCCCAGCTCCCTCAGCCCCTCCTGGGGCTCCAGACCCTTCCCCACCCCTGGACTCACTCCAGCCCCTCCAGGTCTGGTTGTGACAGGCCCAACATTGAGTTTTAGCGCTCAGACTGAGGGAGAGCCCAGAGCAGCCCTAAACCTGGGATAATCCTGCCTCTGACTGGAATCTTGGAAAAGCCTCGCTTGATTCCAGTTATGTGCAGATCCAGGGCAATGACTGAGCCACAAAATCTCAGGAGCCAGAACGGTTCTGACAAGCAGCAGGACTTCCATCATCTCCAGAGGCTCCTGAGAACTCTCCCAGGAAAACAAGGATTCCCATGGATTTCCATCTCAGAGCCATCTTGGATTGCTGAGCCCAGCTTGGGATTTTTTCCTTGCTCAGGTCGGGATGGAAATTCCAGTTCTCAGCTTGTGAAATCCTGGGAATTCACTGAATCTCACCCCACTCACATGACTGGATCTCCCAGAGGCTCCCAGTGCGTTTCCCACTCCAGGAAGCAGCAGTGGGATCCATTTCCCTGCTGGCCCTGGATTGGATCAGAGGGATCTGGAGCTGAGGGATCCAGGTGTGGAGCACAGCTGGATCAGATCCAGGCGTGTTTGGGGTCTCCTTGCAGCGTCAATAAGGAAACACTTTGGAATCAAGATGGGAATTTGCTCCCTGATTTTCTGGCTCACAGCTCTGCTGGAATAAGTTCCTTTCCATCTTGAAAACCTGGATTTGAAGTTGATTCACTCCGATCACAATAATTCCTTCTTTTTTGAGGATCCTTTGTGTGCCTGCCCCGCCCCTGAACTCGGCTGCCTGCCGGGATTGTGTTCAGCTTGTCCACCCAAAACAATCTCCAAGTGTGGCAAATTCACTCCAAAAGATGAAAGGGTCGGGAAATGTTCAGAGCTCATGGAAAAAGGGGATTTCTGTGGGATTGCAGCCTCCCCTGGAGCTGCCCTGGGATCCCTCACACTTACGGGGCCAAAGCTCCAGCAGCTTTAGGGGAAACTGGATTAAACCTTGAGCCTAAAGCCTCGGGAATGATCATCCCATGGGATCCTTCAGGGCACAGCTTCACCTCAGGGGAGCTGGAGAAATTCCCTGAGTGGCAGAAATGGGAGCCTGGAAGGGGAAAGGCCTGATGCACAATTGCCACTGAAAATCCTGATGGAGGAGTGGTGCCTTTCCTCCTTCATGGCAGTGAGCAGAGCTCTGGATTTGACGTGGATTTGGGGCTGATTTTGGGCTGCTTCACTTCTGGGGAGCTGCAAAGTCACCGGGATAATTCCCTGGGTGGCAGAAATGGGAGCCTGGAATGGGAAAGGTCTGATGCAGAATTTCCACTGAAAATCAAATGGAGGAGTGGTGCCTTTCCCTCTTCATGGCAGTGAGCAGAGCTCTCGATTTGAAGCTGATTTGAAGCTGATTTGGGGCTGATTTGAGGCTGATTTTGGTCTGCTTCACTTCAGAGGAGCTGCAAAGTCACCAGGATAATTCCTTTAATGGCAGAAATAGGAATCTGAAATGGGAAAGGCCTGATGTGCACTTCCCACCGAAAATCCCGATGGAGGAGTGGTGCCTTTCTGCCTTCATGGGAGTGAGCAGAGCTCTGGATTTGGAGCTGACTTGAAGCCGATTTGAAGCTGTTTCAAAGCTGATTTGAAGTGGATTTGAAGTGGATTTTATGTGGATTTGAAGCGGATTTGAAAAGGATTTGAAGCGGATTTGAAGCTGCATCCCCACCCTAGATCCTTCCAGATATCCCGGACAGGGGTTCAGAGCTGCTTTCAGGAAACCCTCAGAAAGAACCAGAGGCCCCAGCCATGAATAAATGTGATTTAGGAAGCACTAAGAGCCTTTTGGGAGCAGCGTGAACCATTCAAATCCAATCCAATTAGAACCCAATCCCAATTAAACGGCTCCTGTGGCTCAGGCAGTCCTCCCTGTCTGGCCAGGGGAGGGTCAGCTCATTCGTTTGTGGCATCAAACCCGCCCTGTGTGCAGATCCTAAAGCTGTGTGGGCTGAAGGACTGGGATTAATAGAAATAATAATTATATAATTAACAGGAATAATGAACAGAGTAGCTGGGACTGGAACAGGGCACAGGGAGGGTTGATCCCTGTGGAATTCCAGCTGTGTCCTTGGCACACAGATCCAAACCCTTTTATCCCGGTGTCTTGGTTTGGGAAGGCAGGTGTCTGTCAGGGAAAGCTGGAGCCTCCCTTGGAATGGACAATGGAAACCCCCTCCCTCAAAATTATTATAGTTTTGAAATTAAGGGGCTTTCAGGCAAAGATATGGGAACAGGAATAACAGTTCTTTACTGGGAATATTAAAAACACAAATGTAGCAGTACAAAAAACCCCAAGCAAACAAAAAAAAGAAGAAAACCCTTCCAGAGTCAGAGCACGCCCTGCCCCCTGTTGCTCAGGCTGTCGGTGTCAGCCCAGCCAAGTCCTCCTGCAGGCCCAGCTGTGGTTCTGCTGGAGCAGAGATGATCCTGGAGAAGGGCCCAGTGGGGCTGAGATGGGGCCGGGCTCCCTCTGGGAATCCAGTGCACACAGGCTGTGCTGCTGTTCTCAATGCCAGCTTTGATCCAGGCGGGAATGCTGGGCTCCTCCCCCTGGGTGGAGCCTCTCCCCGTGGGATGATGGGATTGGATCAGCCCTGCAGTGAGCCTGGATGGCCCATGGACAGCAGAGATGCCCTGGGGGGAGGATGGGTCCTGGAAGGGATAAAGAACACGGCCCCAGCTGCTTTAACAGCTGCCCAGGAGCAGAGGGCACCCACCCCTCCCCTGGGGTTATGAGGGGTGGGTCATACAGGAGATAAAGAAAACACCTCCCCAGCCAGATTCAGCAGATGGAAATAGAACAGACTCTGCTGGTTACATACTGCAACCCAAGAGACCCAGTGTGGTTTAATTAATCAGGTTTAATTAATCACAAGCCAGGTGAATTTTTGGGTGGCACTGGGAGTGGCACTTCCAATTTTTGGGTTGGTTTTGTGAACAGAACAAACTCCTCAGCATTTAAACAGCAATTCCCAAAGGGGTGTGACCTCCTGAGGGAAAGCCGGGGTTGTTTGGGGATTTTCTTGCTGGAGTTCGCTCCAGGAATGGCAAAATGAGGATTGGGATGGATTTGACTCCCTCGAGAAGCTCGTGCCCGTCACCAGGGCTGTGCTGGAGTCCCAGGGACAGGTGGGACAGAGGGCAGGTCCTGCTGGGGCAGCACTGACATCCCACAGAGCTCGGGAATTCTCAGTTCCTTGGATTCCATGGTCTGGCACGTCCCTGC
This sequence comes from Sinosuthora webbiana, assembly GCA_013397395.1. Classification (NCBI taxonomy): domain Eukaryota; kingdom Metazoa; phylum Chordata; class Aves; order Passeriformes; family Sylviidae; genus Sinosuthora; species Sinosuthora webbiana. Next base: position 23,352 of record VXBN01008490.1, read on the forward strand.
CTGGAGAAAAGGAGGCTCAGGGGGCACCTTGTGGCTCTGCACAAGTCCCTGCCAGGAGGGGACAGCCGGGGGGGTCGGGCTCTGCTCCCAGGGAACAGGGACAGGAGGAGAGGGAACGGCCTCAGGCTGGGCCAGGGGAGGCTCAGGGCGGACAGCAGCAGGAATTTCCCCATGGAAAGGGTGGGCAGGGCTTGGCAGTGCCCAGGGAGGTTTGGATCCCCATCCCTGGATGTGTCCTCAGGGCTCTGGGCTGGGGACAAGGTGGGCATCAGGCACAGCTGGGACTCGATGACTCTGGAGCTCTTCTCCAACCTCATTTCTGTGATCCTGAACTCCAGAATCCCAAAGGCCTTTCCCAAAGGGGAATTATCCATCCAGTCCAACCCCCACCAGCCGAGGTGTCCCCACCCCAGCCCCTCCTGGCAGGGAACAATTCCTGCTCCCCACAGCTCCAAACCCCTTACACCAACAGCAGAAAAGGAGCCCTGAAAGTCCTTTAAAATCCCATTTCCATTTTAGAACAATTAATGTCACCTGATTTGAATAAACGCTTTAATTAGGAATGATCCTTTTTAACATCTGCCTGGGCAAGGCCTGGAGGTTGGAGGTTGGGTGAGGGCTGCCCGTTTTTCATCTCCAAACGCTGTTTGCAGGACACTGGGTAAGCTCGTGCCCTCCCTGATTATGCACAAGGGCTGTGATTTGCATAGAAAAGTCAAATTTCGTTCCTTTTTTTTTTTCTTTTTTTTTTTTTGGAACATTTCCTGGCAGAATGGAATTCTACAGGCAGCACTGCAGGACTTGGGAAGGAGAGAAAAAAAATTAAAGCTTAGGACTGGGAGAGGTGGCGCTCCCTGGGGCTGCCTCAGCCCAGCCTGGCAGTGCAGAATGAACTCCCCATCACATCCGGAATTTGGGGGGATGTGGGTTTTTTTAGGGAATGTTAAGAAGGGACGAAGCCCCAGGAAATGAAGTGGGGATGTGCAGTTCCTGCCTGGCGGTTGGACAGAAGCTGGGCTGAGCCTGCAGCTTGTTGGAACCCTGGAGGATGAAAATTTCAGGGTTTCTGTGCTAAAAATCACTGACACTGAGGCACACACAACATTTGACCCGAGGCCGTGGAACAGGCTCCTGAAATGGAGTGATGGCACCGGGGCTGTGGGTGTGTGGTTTGGATAGAATTGTGTTTGAATAGAAGTTGGGTTTGAATAGAAGTGTGTGATCTCACGGGGTGAAAAATTAAGATTTAGGATTTTAGTGTATAGTAATACATGTGGGGCAAGATGGAGGATTTTGGGCATTGTCTGGGTCTCTCTTCTTCACCTTCTTCTTCCTCCTTCTTCATGGGTTTGGGAGGTTTTCTGTAATCGGTTGATGGAGTATGCATTGCAGAATTCAAGTAGTTAGTTATTGGGTTTAAAATAAAAATAATTTAGGTGGCATTTCATAATTGGACAGATTGTCCTTGAGAAGACCTGGTAGAGATAGAGAAGGGCTCCATTTTACCTCATTTCTCTGACTTAGTTAGAGCTCATCGCTTGTGAGCTTATCTCTGTAAATAGATAAGAAATAATAAACATCCAAGTCCGAACACAAAACCCACATTTCCTGTGTATTAATCCTGACATTGGGAAGGAAAAAAGGAATCAAGAACCTTCACAGCAGCTCTGGATCTTGATTCTGGAGCTGAATTTGGATTTGAGGGCTGGCCCTGCGTGGTAACTCAGTTCTGAACCCCTTCAGAACCCCATAAAAAAGGTGGGAATGTTCTATCCAGTGCTCCAAAGTTTTATCCCAACCACTTCTCTCCACCTGAGGCATCAGACAGCACAACTGGCAGGTAAAATCCCATTTTTTTTCCCTTTGGAGCCAAGAATGGAGCTGTTCCTACAGGAATGGTTGGGCTGTCCACAGAAGGAAAACCCCACGGCATGATCAGCCAAATTTTAGCGATCAAATTATTTCATTGGAGCTCAGATTAATCTTAAGCAGGCAGAGCTGATGCTGCCAGGGAGGTGGATAACCCAATCCAGCTGGAATTCTGCTCTCCTGTTCCCCCAGGACAGGGGGGCACCACTTCAGGCCTTAAATCTTGGCTGCTGGAGGAATAAATCTTGAAAATCTGACCAAAAATTGCCGTGAAAAACTCCCTCCTCCTCCCAAAACCTGAGAGCTTTTGCAGCAGAGGAGAAATCAGCTGGTTGATGACATCAGTCAGCTTCTGGAATTGGGGCAAAATAAATACAGAGGTAACGAGTGAGGGATGAACAATTGGGAATCCTAAAGCAAACGGGAATGAGGAGGGAAATTTATTGGATATTTGGAGCATTCCTGAGCTCTGACAGAGCACCTGTGTTGTTTTATTCCCTTAAAAACAAATATCCAGGGTTTGCTGCAAACCTCAAACACAGCCTGGAGGAAATTCAAGCTCTTAAACTTTATCAACAGAACTCGATCGAGAGCTGGGACTTTTCCATGAGGAAAAACTCATCCTAAACTTTATATGGCTCATTCATCCCTAAATAAACTGGCTTTGGGGATTTTCCTGCAGATCTACAAAATGATTCTTTCTCATCTTCCGCCCCAAAAGTGATGATTTTTTTTGTGTCCATAAAGAGTTCCTTGGTCCAGTCAGCAGAGGGAATACTTCCCTCAGCAGAGAGGCCACTGGGATCAGGGCTCATGGAAAAGGCTGGAATTCTCTCTGCTCTTGGAATTTTGGGAGCTTTCCCCTTGTCTTCCCTGCTCCAGCTGTGCTGGAGACCCCCGGGGCTGGGGCAGGTTCAAAGGTTGTGGCATTTCCCAGATTTCCAACTCTAAAACAGATCCGGAAATCCTCCGTGGAAATTCCTGCTCCCTCTGGAAGGACGCAGGGCTGGGCTGTGGCCTTCAGGAATCAGACTGAAAGACTGGGGGGATATAATGCCCCTTATTGATTTTTAACAGAGACTCCTCCTGGATTTCCCAAACTCAGCCCCATGGAATGGACACAAGTTTGAGAGCTCCAGCTCCCGAGGCAGACCAAAGGAATGGGAAAGGGAAGAGGATTGAGTGACATCAGGAACTGCAGATTCTGAGGGTTTTTCCTGGATTGAAGGGTGCCTGGAATAACAGGGAGAGTTCTGGGTGCAGCAAAATTTTCCTGCAGAAAACACGGATTTTGGAATTGTCGTTCCACAGTCACTTTTCATGGAAGGTTCCCATTTTTGTCCACAAAAGCAAACACACAAAGAGGAAAATTGTTTTTTTGATGAACTTTTCCTTCTTCTGGTGAGGCCCTGGTGGCCCAGAGCAGCTGTGGCTGCCCCTGGATCCCTGGAAGTGTCCAAGGCCAGGCTGGAATTCCCTGGGATAGTGGGAGGTGTCCCTGCTGGAACTGGGTTGGGTTTAAGGTCCTTCCAACCCAACCCACTCCAGGGTTCTGGGATCCCAGTGAGGTTGCTCCAGGACAACTCAGCTTCCCAAAGGGATCTCTCAGGGCCTCCCAATGTCCCTGCAGAGGAGAACTGTTCTCCTGACATTCCATCCCACATTTTCCAGGCACTGTCCGTGCCCTGGGTGCCCTCAGGGTGCTCCAAATGACATAAATTCTGAGGGAATTAAATTGATCCCTGGTGATTTGGTGGGAAGCTGGGCACTTGTGGGATCACAGGCATTAAATCCTCTCAATCTACAGGTAAATCTCATCCAAGTCCCACGGGATAAATGGATCCTCTGTGGAGAGGGACACTTTGTGTCCTCTTCAAAACCCCTGGACCCAGAGGGGGTTTTTTAGTTTCCACTTGTCTTGGGTTGCAATGCAAGATGTGTTCTATTCCCAATCTGTTGAAATTAGTTGAAGAGGTGTTTTTTTTTTCTTCTTTTAACTCCAGAGGGGTGGGTGCCTTCTGTTCCTGGGCAGCTGTTAACGCAGCTGGGGCCGTGTTCTTTATCCCTTCCAGGACCCATCCTCCCCCCAGGGGATCTCTGCTGTCCATGGGCCATCCAGGCTCACTGCAGGGCTGATCCAATCCCATCATCCCACGGGGAGAGGCTCCACCCAGGGGGAGGAGCCCAGCATTCCCGCCTGGATCAAAGCTGGCATTGAGAACAGCAGCACAGCCTGTGTGCACTGGATTCCCAGAGGGAGCCCGGCCCCATCTCAGCCCCACTGGGCCCTTCTCCAGGATCATCTCTGCTCCAGCAGAACCACAGCTGGGCCTGCAGGAGGACTTGGCTGGGCTGACACCGACAGCCTGAGCAACAGGGGGGCAGGGCGTGCTCTGACTCGGGCACCATTTTCCTTTTTTTTTGTTTGTTTGGTTTTCTGTACTACATTTGTATTTTTACTATTCCCAGTAAAGAACTGTTATTCCTGTTCCCATATCTTTGCCTGAAAGCCCCTTAATTTCAAAATTATAATAATTTTGAGGGAGGGGGTTTCCATTCTCCATTCCAAGGGAGGCTCCGGCTTTCCCTGGCAGACACCTGCCTTTCCAAACCAAGAAACCCCTAAAAAGTGGTGGCTTTTTAGCTGATGAGCTGCTTCCCAAATCCTTTGGGGAGGGATTGCATCAGGGCACCACTGCTGTCATTCCTGCCACATTGAATCGTGGAATGGCTGAGGTTGGAAGGACCTTAAAACTCATTCCATTCCATCCCCTGCCATGGGCAGGGACACCTCCCAGGACCATCCCAGGCCACTCCAACCTGGTCTTGGACATTTCCAGGGGTGAGAATCCGCAGCTTCTCCATGCCAGGGCCTCCCCATCTGGATCTGGAGACTCTTCCTGCTCCCCAAGTGCCCCCAGAGCTTGAACGCTGGGGAAAACCAAACCATGGCTTTCAGAGCTGGCCTAAAGCAAGTCCTGCTTTTTAGGGCTCTCCCTGATTCTCGGCAGCATTTCCAGAGAGCCTGAGAAGGATCTGCCCTTGTTGGGTGCAGAGGGAAGTGGTTTCGGGGCAGTTTTGGTTGTTCCCATCTGAGATCTCTGTGTGGGATCCCAAATGTCCCCCATGGAAAAGCAGAATGTGCATCAGCCCAGGGGTCGGGGCAAAGCTTGGGGCTCAGAAAGGGTTTGAGCTCCCCTTGGAGCAGAACCAGCTCAGGATGAGACCTTGGCCCAAGGAGAAGCTCAGCTGACACCTGGGAGCAGCTGGGGAGGAGCAAGGAGCCAATTCCCTTGAGGAAAGGAACCATTCCCTGGAAAATGAGGGGACTGTACCCTATCTTTGACCATTCCCTGGAAAACGAGGGGATTGAACCCATCTTTGACCCTTCCCCAGATCAGGAACCTTTCCCTGGAAAAACAAGGCCATTGAACCCTGTCTTCGACCTTTCCCTGGAAAAAATGAGGGCACTGAACCCATCTTTGATCTTTCCCTGAGAAAATGAAGGGATTGGATCCAGACTCCAGTCTGAACCCTGCCTTTGACCTTTCCCGGATCAGGAACATTCCTCAGGGGTTTAATCCAGCCACAAGTCCCTGTGAGGTGACAAATTCCACCCCTCCTTCATCACCCCAATGCCCTCCAATGCCCCCAGCCCCAAATTGAGGGATTTGGGCTCTCCAGATCCCAGATCCAGGGGCAGCTGGATCCAAACCCTCCAATGTGGGTTCGGGGCTGAACAAGAGGCTCCTTTCTCCTGGATGAGCTTTGCCTTCATTCCCTGGGAGTCATCCAGGATTTGTTTTCCGTGTGGTGGGAAGAGCAGACGTGTCCCATCTCTGTCCACGCTTCCCTCCATTCCCAAGGAGGGGCTGGAATGAGAGCCCAGGCTCCAGGAATGAGGTGAGACCCAGCCAGAGCTTGTCCTCCTGCAGATTCCCAAAAAAACATCCCAGGGACGGCTTGTCCTCCCGGATCCAGGTATGCCATGTTTACACTCAGTCTGGAATTAATTCAGTCCTGTCTTTCAAATGCAAATATCCAGGGAAGAAATAACCCTAGATTTTTGGGGAATGTGTATAAATAACAGATATAAATATATATATATGGGGTTGTGTTTTTTTTCTTTTTCCCTTAAGGAATGGGTTGTGCTGGAGCTGGTGCTGTTTGCAATCCCTCAATCCCACAGCATTCCCAGGTGAACGGGACATGGAATGCTCCCTTTCCTCATCTTTAATAAATATAAATAATTAAAAACTGGCACTGGCTGAAGAAAATTCTGCTTTTCACTCCTGGTTTGATTTTTCCTGGTGAGCTTCCCAAAAACCAGAAATGCTGAGACAGAAGGATTCAGGAGTCTGCAGAGTGTTGGGAAAACATTCCAAAAATAAAGCAGGACCTGCTAATTAGTGATTTTTGCACCAGGAGCTAGATGCCCTTGGCTCTTCCCACCGGAGCTCACCTGGAATTCTTGGAGGCTCAACGGCATTTCCTTCCCATTGGATGTGATATTCCATGATAATCACATTGATCCTTGGAATTCCTGGAGGCACCACAGCACTTCCTTTCCATTTGATGTGATATTCCACATCCTGAGTCTGCCTAAGGATGTTCATATTCATGGAGAAACCTCTCCTTTGCTCCTGGAAGTGGTTTCCAGGTGGATTTCTCATCCCTGAACTTGTCCCTCATTCCATAAAAACTCCTGGCATGATGTGGCAGGAGTGTCACACCCTGATTCTATCCAAGGATGCTCATAGCTATGGAGAAGTGTCTCCTTTGCTCCTGTAAAGGGGATTTATGTGGATTTATGAGGATTTCTCATCCCTGAAGTTGTCCATCCTTCCCTACACACTCCTGGCAGGAGTTTCACATCCCGATTCTGCCTAAGGATGCTCATATCCACGGAGAAACCTCTCCTGTGCTCCTTTCTCCCTTATTTTGACGACCTCTGGATCACCCTTTGGATCAGGCACTGATTGATCGACTCCTGGGCAGTTTTCCCATGTTTTTCCCAATCCCTCCTGAGCAGCAGGATGGGTGTGCTTGGTGGGAAGGGGGCTCTGGTGTGGGAATGATGGGATCGAGGCCTGTCCCTGGGCAAAGCCAGATCCTCCTGTGAGGGTTCATCAGAAATTCCGGGAGAATCAGGGCTGGAATTGTCCCTGAGCCATCCCAGAATGCCCAGAGCAGCAGGAACGTGCTCCCGCCCCGCAGGCAGCAGGAGGAGGTGTTAATTCCCTCCTCAAACAGGTTTGTTATGGAACAAGATGTTCCAAAGCCCCTTCCAGGCATCCACAGGGACCCACACAAACCCCCCTTTGTGTGTCCCGGAGCTGCTTTTCCAAAATATCCCCCCAGGAGCCCCCATCCCTGGGAATGTGTTCTTGGACTTCCCTTTGCATTTCTAGGACCTTTTCCTGGGGCCACAAATCCCTCTGGGAGCACAGCTGGGATCTGTTGGGATCAGAGGCACCACGGAGGAAAACCCACACTGAGGTTCCATTCATCCCGCTCCGGGGGCCTGGGAATGTGCAGGAGTTTTAGGGAAGGGCTTTTGTTTTCCTTCCAGAGGCTGCTGATAAACACTGGCAGCTCCTTCCCAGGGCTGAGCCAGCAAACAGCTAGCACCTCTGGATGTGGGGCAGGAAAGTTTTGGGATTTGAGGGAAAAGGCTTGGGGGAAAGCTGGGAAAGGGCAGGAATTACATCCCAGACAGGGATGGGACACGAGGAGAAGCCACTCAGGGGGTTGTGGTGGCCAGGAAGGTCTGGCTGGTACAGTCAGGGCACAAATAAAATCCAAATGTTCCCGGGTCAGCCTTTCTCTCCTGTTTGGATCCAGGGTGCTGATGGAGGAGTTTTGCTGTGAGCCCAGGGACAGAGAGCAGGAGGGAAAAACAAAACCCCAAACCCTGGGGTGAGCTCAGGACCCTCTGCCTCATCCCCGGCTGTGTTTAACCACAAACAAACTCCTGTAAATCCATTTTCACCCAGCTCACTCCCACCCTTTGCGCCCTTGCTGGCTTCTGGGAATGTCAGGTGAATTCCCAGCCCGAGGTGCGGAACCAAGAAAAGCTGTGAGAATTCACGGAGAGGCCAAGAGCTGATTCCCAGCCCAAACCTCACTGCTCCAAACCAGGCCCTGCAGCCAAGCTTCTCACCTCACCTCTGTGAAGAGCAGAATTTAGGGCTGAAAATGCGGGGTTTCGGTGAAATGTCGGAGTGGGCTGGAAATTAAACCCTTTGCTGCTCTCTCCAGTTTTCCCCGTGTTTCTCCCAGCATGGGAGTGCTGCATTCCCATGGGATGCCACAGGGACAAGGGGGTGACAGAGGAAATGGGAGGAAAACCCCAAAAATCTGCAGGATTCCTGTGCAGGTTGCTCTGAACGTGGCCACAGCCTCTCCCCCCATCCCTGAGACCTCAAATGCAGCTGGTAGGGAACCCAAAAATCCTGTGTCTGCCAGACCTGGGTGTGGAACTGACCGGGGGGAGGAGGGAGAGCTGGGAAGGAGTTGGGGAAAAGGCGTTTTAAGGTGGTTTTACCTCTCATTATTATTCTTTCAGCAATAAATCCAATTAAAATCCCAAATTCCAGCCTGGTTTCCCCATGATGGAGGGATCTCTCTTGACCCTGATCTCAACCCACAACATTTTGTTCCGTTTTCTCTCCTTGCCCAGCTCTGAGAGGGGCTTTGGTGGATGTTTGGTGTCCCCGTGGTCACCCCACAGAGGGAGGAACAGGAGCTGCCTTCCTGTGGATTCACTCAATCCTCCAAAAGGGTGGATTTGCTCTGGTTTCATGCCAGAAGAAATACAAACTCCGTGGAAATAGGAGGAAAAGTCATTGATAGTCCAGGCTTTTCTCTCCCAGAACAATTCCATATCTCCAGTGCTCTCCTGCAGCTGTGGGGGATAACGGAGGGACCTGCTCCGAGGTGACAAAATTGGATTTTCCAATGAAGAAATTAAAGACTGGAACCCCTTTTCGGAATAGAAAGAAACATCTTGAACTCTCTCCAAAAATAAATTAGCTTGGTAAAAAAAAAATAAAAAATTGGGAAATAAATAGAGCCCAATTGCCCAAGGAAAGGAAAATGAAATCGGATTTGTTTCCACTCGGGGGTTCTGGTTGCAGGGAGGATTCTTAAAAGGAAAACCCCAAATAAAGCCATAAAGAATGATTTTACCACTCCAAACCCTTGATTTTTTTTGTGGATTTTGGTTGTTTCTCTTTCCTCCCCCAGCAGAAAATTAAAGCAGATGAGATTTTGTTATGAAGGGAATTTTTGAGGTTCTAAAAGGCCAAACTCAGCTTCATTAGAGGTGGAATTAATTACAATTAATTACACCTGCAGAGAATGGATTCACCTGTCCTTGTTAGCCCTTAACAGATCCTGCAGGGAAGCCTGGCTGTCACCTCTGCTCTGGGGAAAGGCACAAAATGTTGGGAATACTTCCCAGAGGGACAGAGCTCCCTCTTTCCCAGGCGTGGGATGGGGGCTGCAGCTTGGATCTCAGTGGGAAAAGATCCAGTTTATTTAAAACCCCAAATTTCCTCATGTTCTTGAGTAATTTCCACCTCGATCTTGTGCCTTTTTATCAGCGCCGTGTTTAACTGCAGCCCCACAAAGGGACCCGAGGCCCCGTGAAAGGCTTTAGGGAGAAATCCTAAATGGGAGAGATCCTAAATGGGAGAAATCTAAACAGGAGATATTCTAAATGGGATTTTCTACCCTGGGAGCATTGGCTCCAGTGTGTTCCACTCCAGGGGATATTTGGGATCCCTTTTTCCCAATAAAACGCTGCCTTTTCTCCTCTGCCCACCTCCTCCTGTTGTTGAGTAGCCTGGAAAAGCTCTGGGGTTTGTGACAGCCGGGCCGGGAATGGGATCTGTGCCTTGGGAATGTGCAGAGCTGGGATCTCAGCACCAGGAACTTTCCATTTGTAGGAATTTGCCCAACTCTCCACACCTCCTTGTGTGCAAAGGAGGGGCTGTGATCCGGGTTCCTGTGGGTCACAGGAGGTTCTTTTTGGGAAGAAGGGTGGGGAATTCTGTCACCATGATGTCCTTGACTGGAGGAATGGGACTGAGGAAAATCCCAAAATCCAAGCACGTGGTTCCGTTCCGGAGTGTCACAACTGCTGTAGGGAACACAGGCCAGTGAAACTCCAGCTTTTCCTCCAGAGTCACAGGAGAATTATCGGATCTGCTGGAACAAAAGCCAGGAAGGACAGGCAGACAGGACATGAGTTCAGAACCTGCTGTGTCCCAGGGCACAGGAATGTTCTGGGAGAGGAAAATCTTGGATAACTCCTGTTCCAGGCTGCTTTGGCAGCTCCGTGGCCTTATCTTGGGTGCACAGCTCCGAGCACCCTCCCAAATCCCCTTTTACCTCCTCCAACCCTTGCAGCTCATTTCCCACCTGGGCGCTCTTGCACCCGCGGATGCGCTCGGAGCCCTCATTCCCTGCTCCAGATCCCACTGGGATCACCTTGACCTTGGCAGGAGCATCAGAACCACCCAGAGCATCCCCTCAGAAATCCCAAACTCGTCCCAAACTGCTGCTTCCACCCCAGCCTCACTCCACGGGTGGCTCCCAAGGACACACTCACCGCTAAAACTGGGAATTATCTCCTCTCTGCACGCTCTCCATTCCCTGGCCCCTCCAATTCCACATTAATTCCTTCCATTGCTCCACAGTGTTCACTGAAGCAAACATAAAACGCTGATTTTCATTCCGGAGGCGCCGCTCAGGGATTTTAACTTTGGAGAGGTCAATTCCGATGTCCCCGGTTAACGCCGACGGCGCTGCAGCTTTTGTTTGGGAAACGCTCCATCCAAACAAATCCCACTCGGTGAAAAGCACCTTTTACTCTGGGATTTAGGGGATTTTGGGGGAGGTGAAGATGGCACCGGGGGCAGGCTCTGCTCTGTGTTTTCCAGAGCAGAATCCAGGCCGCTTCCAAGGCTCCGGATTTTGGGAGCGAGGAGCCAGAGGAGGATTGAGCAGCTCCAGCTGTGCCAGATGCACTTTGTGCTCATTCCCAGTTAAACCAGGGCATGGGGAAGGGGAGAAAGGTGGGATACAGGGTTCACATGTCTGGGATTGGGGAAGGGGCGTTTGTGTTCCCAATCCTGGATTTGATGGAGCACCAGTAAAAGAACTGAGAGGAAAATAAACAGAATTTGGCCCCTCGAAAGGAGATTTTGGATAAATTGGAGCCCTAAATCGAGGCTGTGACAGCGACAGGGCCCATCTGGGATCAGCCAGGACAGGACAGCTCCTGCTGCCCTTCCAGGACCTTTTGTTTGCTGGGAGTGTGGTGGTGATTGGGAATGTCAGACCAAGGCTCCTCCCAGAATTCCTGTGATGTGGATTTGTGATCCTCCCTTGGAAGTGTCAGTGGGGTTTTCCAGGAGTGTCCTCCTTGAGGTTTTCCAAACCAGGAACCAGGAGTGTCTTCTCTGGGGTTTTGGCACTATCCAGGAGTCTCCTCTTTGGGGTTTTGGGGCTTTCCAGGAGTTTCATTATGGAGCTTTCCAGGTGTCTTCTCTTTGGGGTTTGGAGCTCTCCAGGAGTCTTGTCTTTGGAATTTTGGAGCTTTCCAGGCAAGTGGGGTTTTGGAGAACAGCTCCAAGGGTGGCCTGGGAGTGAGGAGAGGTCAGCTCAGGGATTCCTGGGATTCCCATCCCAACTCTTTGGCTTGGCAGGGGTGGAGCTGTCCCAGCAGAGGCTCCTCTGACTGTAAATCAGGAATTCCTCCAGGGAAAGCCGCCCCTGGCACCAAACCCTCCCTGCTGGAGCTGTGGAGCTGCTGCTGAGTCAGGTTGGGAAAATTTGGCTCCGTGACCCCAAAATTTGGCTCCAATCCCAGGGAGAGCACAGAGTCCTCTCCCTGCTCTGTCCATAATTCTTGCAGTCACTCCCTTGTGGGGACAGGGTTTTCCCTCAGCAGAAATTCCCTGTGCCCACGGGATGGAGGGATTTGTGTCCAGGGACTGCAGCACCAGAGCCAGCAGAGGACTTGTCCTGTGGGCTCAGATCTCCAAGGTTCATCCCTGGAGACAAGAAAACCCAGGAATCCTGAGGCACTACCCCAAAAAAGACACAGTCGGACACAGGAATCATTTAGGGAGGTTTCTTTTGGTTGGTTTTTTTTTTTTTTTTTTTTTTTTTTTTTTTTTTTTTTTTTTTTTTTTTTTTTTGTTTTTGTTGTTGTTGTTTTTTTTTTTTTTAATCTAAGAGATCAAACCATTGGGTGAAAAAAAAAATCCCATTTATTCCCATTTTATTACAGCTGCTTTAGAGGAACATAACTTTTCTCCACAAAAACTTCGTTCCAGCATTTAAAAATTAAGTTTGCCAAACTTTTCAGTCAGTGCATCCAGCAGGGGAGGGAGCAGCCCTGGAGGCTGGGCTGGGAGGCCAAGGGTTGGTTAAACCCAGACCCCTCCTCGGGGTCAAAAGGCACCAGAAAAGGAGGAATTGCCAGAATTAAGTTCTTCCGAGGCTCCTGGACTGAGTTTCAACCTCTGAGGAGAAAACCTGGAAATGAAAGTAGGATTTTAGACAGGCACCAGCATCAGAGGACACTCCCAGCTCCTCCAGAGCTGCTTCAATACCTGTGGAACATTGAAAATCCACAGGAACAGCCAGTGGGGATGTAAAGAAGGGATATTTTTATTCAGGAAAACATCCCATCAGCCCCATCTCTAGGCCCTCCCAACTGCACCCACAGAAAACAGACGAAGTCATCAGCGAATTTCATGGAATCTCCGCTCCTTTCTCCTGCTGGGTTTATAAAAAGCTCCGCTCAGATCGTTTTTCTTGGAGCGCGGAAAGGAGAGGAAGCGGCGGCTCCGTGTTTTGTTCTGGTTCAGGCTGCGTTGCTGCAGAAGAATGGCTCAGTAATTGCCAAATGTTTCCAGCTATTTTTTCCTCCTCTTCCTTCGCTGAGATCTTCAAAAAGGTCCAATCAACTCCGCAGCCCCACAACTGCGTCGGGAAGGTCTCACGGAAATTCCTGTCAGTCGTTCTGAAGAACTTCTGATCGCGGTTTTAAAATTGTTGTTACAAATCCCACTCCTGGGGGGGAAACTGCCTCTGATCGTGGAGGGGCTTCACCCATTTCAGTGAAACTCCCTGTGATCATTGAGGTTTTTAAGCTAAGGTCCGTTTTAATGAGGAATTGTTTAAATCTGAGGTAGACCTAGTCTGAGCTGACACCTCCACCCTGCCTGACTCCAGCTGGAATTTATCTGGACAAGCCCCATCCCAAAATCCACCATTAAATTAGATTTTGTTCCGTATTCAGGTTTCTGCTTTAGGTTGAAGCACTAAAATTACTCAAATAAAGGTACCCACGTGAGGGCTGAGTGCTCCCATCCCACAGAATCCTTGATTTTGCTGGAATAACTATCGGAGGAAAATTTCTCCACAAAATTTTCCCCCAAACTGAGTTTTGCAGGCAGCAAAGCACCTTCAGAAATGAGTGCCAGGGTGGCCTCGGGGCTCTGGGTGACCTGGGACAGTGAAGGTGTCCCTGCCATGGCAGGGGTGGCACTGGGAGGTCCCTCCCCACCTCACCCTTTCCCTGATTCCACAAGGGACGTGGAACCTGCCCTGGGTGCATTCCAGCCGTTCCACTGAAAGCCCTGCAGGATTTTGGGGTGTGGATGTTTGGGATGAAGGATGAGGAGAACAGCGGAGGGCTCTTTGTGCAAACCCCAGAGACGCAACCACTTCATTCAATACCAAATCCAGATCCCATCCCAGGACCTCATCAACCCAGGGGATGCAGGAATTGGAATCTCAGCCCCTTCATGAGGGGCTGCAGGATAAATTCCATTTGTTTCTACCCATGATGGAATTAATTTCTGGCCAGGAAATCAACGTAAGGACTCTCCCCCTGCTCCAATCCCTGCAAGGCCTCTGCAGCTCACTCGAGTAATCATTGATTGGGTTCTTGAGAGATGCAGAGAAGCTCTGGCTAATTACAGCTGGGACTGATTGAAGCGTGGGGCCTTGGGCAGTGCTGAAATTTGGAATTAAAAGAGAAAGAAAACCAACCTGAAAGGATTCAGAAGTGTGGTGTACCAAAAACCAGGCTGTCAAAATCTGGTCAAGTGAAACATTTTGATTTGATTGCTGCAGGGCTTTTTTCCCCATATATAACTCGGAGACATATTCCGAGGTCAAATGTTTTCTCAACCTGAGGAGGTGAAATGTTTCGTTTGGAAAATGGCAAAACAAAATGTTCCCGTCCTTGTATTTGTGGGTGGAGGATTTTTTTCTTTTTAAAAACTCTGCCAAGCTTTAATGGTTTTGTGGAGAGCTCCAGCTTCTCCTCAGCTGAGTTTCGGCCTTCAAATATTTTGGTTTAGACTTCAACATTTTGTGTGATCTGTGCTCAAGGTGAGGCACCTGCACAGGGCCTCTGTCCCCAGTAACTGTGGGAATATTTGGAGGACATGGATTGTCCTTGAGGAGAAGATGGGCTTTGTGAGATCTGTGCGCACAAACACAGAACTGAAACAGGAATTTGGGATCAGCGGTACTGGGGATAATCACAAGGATTTGCAGCCCTATAATGTTGATGTTTCCTTGCAGGAGTGGGTGAACATGCTGGGAAGGTTTCCCCCAGCCAGGTCCAGAGGGTTGGAATCAGCTGGGATCATCTGGGCTGTGGGGACATCCAGAGCCACTGCAGTGCTGGGAGGTGGGGACAGCAGTGCCACCCTCAGGGACATTCCCGTGGCCAAGACACAGCCCGGGGTGACTCCGAGGTGCCACCTCCCCACCCTGACCTGCCCAGCACCCCCTGCACTGAGGCAGAAGGGAGCAGGGATGGGGTTGTGCTGAGAAAATCCCCCCAAAATGGGATTTACTGCGGGGGGCAGCCATGGGGGAGCACCCTGCAGGACGGGGATGGGCAGGAGCTGCAGCCCTGCAGAGGCAGAGCGGGGTCTCCAGCCTTGGAGAAATAATTCCACATGGAGCTCTCTGAGGGAAAAAAAAAAGGTGTTGCTTCTGCAAAGTGCACAGCAGCCACCAGCTGGTTCCTTTCCCCATTTCCCAGGAGAAAATAGAGCACGGATCAAATGGCCAAGTCTCCTCCTCCTCCGGTGGAATTTTACCGAGCTGCTCATGTTCAGCACAGCAAAACTTCCCTTTCCACTCAGGACAGGGCGGGATTTGTGATCCCATTTCCCTCTTTCCCCACAACTCCTCCACCACCACGACAGCTCCAGGAACTCTGCCCTTTTCTGAGCTCGGCTTAAAGCTCTGGGTGCCTGAAGAGGCCTCACTCTGCTCCCCAAAAATCCCTGTTTTCCTGCATTTCCTGGATATTGCTGCTGGCTGTGGCTGGTTTGATATAAAAACATATCAGGAGTGTCTCTCCCTGCTGTGAATCCATTTGGGAACGGGGGCAGGAGCAGCCTCCCTCCCCACAGGCCCAAGGAACATGGAAATACTGGAGAGGTCACTGAGTTACCCACAGAGGGTGTCCTGCCAAGCTCTGTGCAGAGCTCTCACCTTTTCTGGTGTCTCCTAATAAATCTTTTGGGGGTTGCAGACGGAGCAGCAGCCGTGTTCCCTCTCCAGCCCAGTAATCCAGCGGTTTCTTGTTTTCCCTTTCCCAGAGCAAAGCAGGGATGGAAAGGTGAGAACGGGAGGTAACTGCGGATGTGACAGCGAGCGAGGAGGGCAGGCTGGGGACAGAGCTGGGAAGCTCAGGAAGGGATAAATCCCTGGTGGTTAAATCCCAGAAATATCTTGTTTTCCCGCTGTGGGAAGAGCTGATGGAGGAAATGTGCTGAGGTTTGCAGTGGGCAGGGCCCAGCCCTGGGCTCCTCTCTGCCCTCAGACGAGGTGACTTTGGCTCTGGATGTGAACGGCTCTTGTGGAGTTTTGTCTCCTGGCCTGCCCTGATCCCTGTGCTGGAACAGCACCAGCACTCCCCAGCACTCCCCAGCATTCCCAGGGGATGCTCCCAGGGATGAGCTGGTGCTGCAGGAGCCTGGAGCTGTGTTCCAGCAGCACTTTTGGGGTTGTGGCTGCATGTGGGATCATCCCCTGTGTCCCAGCCCCCTCCCAAGCATGGCCTCCCAACCCTGGGGGGCTCTGAGGGGTTGTGGGACACACTCAAAGCCCCAAATCCTCCCCGTTTTGGGGCGATCTGCTCGTGGTTTTTGGGTCATTGCAAAAGTGAGTTATTCATGAGCAAGGTGCTGCTCCAGGCTCCTCACCCCGGCTCCTCCGTGCAGGAATCATCCCAAATATCTCAGACTGGACACTCAGAGAGCAAATCAGCTCCAGGTGAAGGAGCAGCACTTTGGAACAACCTGGGATCATGGAATGTGTCCCTGTCCATGGCAGGGGATGGAATGGGATGAGCTTTCCAATCCCGTCCCGCCCCAGCCATTCCATGCTCCTGTGAAGTCTCCTGATGGGAAGCTGAACGCAGCATTTCATTTTATAAGGCTTTATCCTGGTGGGAGGGATCTCTCCATGAATCCCCCATTAATGACAATTAAACAGCAGCAGTGGCTTATTGATTTCTCCTCGCTGGGTGAACATTGCAGGGAAACTGCTGCCTCCCTTCAAAGGATCGTCCTGTCCTCACAAAGCTGTGTGAGGAAAAGCTAAAGCAGCAGCTGCCTCCATCCAGCTGAACGAAAACAATGGACTTTTACCTCTGTGAGCACTTAAATACCCTCCAGATTATTATTTTTTTATCTCTGAGTGAGGCAGGAGCCGTGCAAGGTAATGGATGGAATCCTGGAAGGCGGATCCACGGGGAGGCTGCGTGGACATCAAGCATAGCAAAGCTGCCATAAAATATAATGAAGAAATAAAGCAGGGAAGAGGGCAGCCATAAATCCTAAAGCAGGGCCCAGCATGGGGAGAACAAGAATAATAAATGGCCAAACACACATCAGCACGGACGTAAAGCATAATGAGCTGCTGGCTGAAAGTCACGGAGATGGAGAGGTTCTGTTGTCACTCCAAATAAGCAAAATGATAATTTTATCTTTGGAGCCCTCAGAGAGCTCCTGGCTGCTGCGGGAGGGGTTGGGGTTTCTTACTCAGGAATGAATAATTTCTGACACCTGCAAATCCTTCTGCTGAATGTCAGGAGCAGCTGTAAGCCCTCCCAGGCTGAGGACATTCGGTGTGGGGCTCAGGGGGCTGGACACAGCAGGAGGGGCTGGGGACACAGGGCAGGGACAGGACAGGAACTCCAGGTCCTGGGGGGGACAAAACTGGGAATGTTGGAAAATGCAGACCACCCACAGCCCCCTCCCCACGGGAACCACTTTAACAAGGCCAAGTCTGGGGCTGCCCCTGAGGTGGAGAAGCTCCTGGGATGGATCCAGGCTGCAGAGGAGCAGATGGAGCAGCCCTGGGAGGAGGATTTGGGGGTGGTGGTGGGTGAAACTGGACATGACCCAGCCCTGGGCTGATCCCAGTGGGCAGCAGGAAAAGGGGGATTGTGCCTCTGTGTCCCTCTCAGGTGAGACCCCACCTGCAGAGGTGCCCCAGCCCTGGAACCCCCAAAATCAAGGATGTGGAGCTGCTGGAGAGAGTCCAGAGGAATCCATGGAGCTGCCCCAGGGCTGGAGCCCGTCTGGAGCCAGGCTGGGAGAGCTGGGGGTGCTCCCCTGGAGAGGAGAAGCTCCAGGGAGAGCTGTGAGCCCCTGGCAGGGCCTAAAGGGGCTCCAGGAGAGCTGCAGAGGGACTGGGGACAAGGCCTGCAGGGACAGGACACAGGGAATGGCTTCCCAGTGCCAGAGGGCAGGGCTGGATGGGACATTGGGAACTGGGAATTGTTCCCTGGGAGGGTGGGCAGGGGCTGGGCTGGAATTGCCAGAGCAGCTGTGGCTGCCCCTGGATCCCTGGCAGTGCCCAAGGCCAGGCTGGACATTGGGACAGTGGGAGGTGTCCCTGCCATGGGAATGGGATGAGATTTAAGGTCCCTTCCCACCCAAACCATTCCATGATCCCATGACAGTAACTCTGTGACTTCTGGAGAGAGCCCCACCTGCCCCTCTGTCCCCCCAACTCTTCCAGCTGGGATCTGGCAGCTCCTGTGATTCCATGACTGCACAGCTCCTCACCTCCATCCCACCCTTCATCTCTGCTTTTTTACCAAACTCCCTGTGCCAACCAATTTGGGATTTTTAAAATTCCGTTTCATTACTTAGGGCGCTCCAGTAGCAGAAGCCATTTCTCAGCCGCTCACCCCGACTCTCCCTTTTCCCTGGCAGCTGCCTGAGCCTGCCTGGTCTGCAGCAGGAATTTGTGGTGGCAGCCCCAGCGCCCAGCTCTGGCAGGGATTTATTGCACCGCTGGCAATTAACGCAATATTTCCCTCGTTAGGGCTCTCGCCTCGTTTGGCTTCTCGTGCAGGGTAAACCCACCCAGCCAAGCCTTGGGAGAAGCCAATTAGGACAGAGGAAACATTTCCCAGGACCGAGCAGGACTGGGAGCTGGGACAGGAGGTTTGTGCAGGAGCTGAGCCCGGCTGGGCTCTGGGGGAGCTCTGGGGAAAACTTGGGAGTTTCCTCGTGCTCTGTTTGCCCACCTGTGAAGGCAGCACAGACCCAAAGCTTTGTGTCCTAACCCCACCCCCTGTCCCTTCCACAGAGCAATGAATGCCCCAAACCACGGCTGGAATGGGAAGAAACGGCTAGGCGGGGAAATTTCCCAAGTCCCACCCACACCCCTAAATTTCCCCCTAAATCTCCCCCCAAAATTCCCCAATCCTTCTAAATTCTCTGCCAACCCCAGTCAAATCCTCTCTAAATTCCTCAAATCCCCTCCAAACCCCCAATCCCTCCCACACCCCCACAAATTCCCTAAAATTCCCCTAAACCCCCTTAAATTCCCTCTAAATGTCCCCATATCCCCCA
>VXBN01008490.1:50350-68842 GCA_013397395.1 Sinosuthora webbiana
CCCCCTCCCCAGTGCCCCTTGTCCCTCACGACTTCAGGCTCCCCCTGCACAAACCCCTGCTGTGAAGCAGAAGAGGAGCAGCCTCACACCAGGGCCACCTGCATGAAGATAAATCACCTGGAGATCAGTCAAGCTGCAAATATTCCAGAAAAAAAAAAGGCACAGCAAGACCTCTAAGAGCAGTTTAACCCCACTGCAGCTGCAGCAGGATTATACCCAGGGAACTGGGGCTCTGTGTGTCACATTCTGCGTCCAAGACACCCCAATTTATCTCCTTTGATTTAATGACTGGATTTATCTCAAACCTACATTATTTCAGCGTATCGTGGAATCATAGAATGTCCTGAGCTGGAAGGGACCCACAAGGATCCTCAAGTCCCACTCCTGTCCCTGCCCAGACCCCAACAATCCCCCCTGGGCACCCCTGGAGCGCTGTCCAAAGGCTCCTGGAGCTCTGGCAGCCTCGGGGCCGTGCCCATTCCCTGGGGAGCCTGGGCAGTGCCCAGCACCCTCTGGGGGAAGAACCTTTCCCTGCTCTGCAGCCTGAGCCTGCCCTGGCCCAGCTCCAGCCATTCATATCCTGGGGATTCAAATTACTTCCACCAAGAAATGTGAAGCTCCTTTTAATGGACTGCTCCAAAAGCTCCAGCTGTAGGAGATAAGGGAGGAAGGGCTGGAGAAGGGCTGGGAATTGAGTACCTGGAAGTGAAATCCTGTATTTTAAACCTGCCTTTTGCTGTGGCATTGCAAAGGGAAAGGGAACTGGGTACTTTTCTGTCTGAAATGAGAAGTTTTTGGTTTCTGCCGGAGCTGAGGGGTGGATCTGCAGTGGCAGCAGCTCACCAAGAAGTGCAGGGCAGGCACCACATCCATCCTCCTCTGCCTTCTTCCCCCTCTGCAAAAGGCTCCTCTGCAGAGGGCTCATCCCCCTGGACGTGCATTCCCTGCAGGAATAAGGAAGGCTCCACATTCCAGCGTGCCAAAGCCAGCTGCTGGAGAGGTGTCCTGGTGCTGGCCTGGCTCTCCATGCCAAGGGAAAGGCCTGGAGCTCTCTGCCTGCTCACAGCTCAGTGCTTCTTTCTTTCTACACAAAATGGAAAATTTTAAACCAACTTCTGCCTTAGAAGTCTGTTGAACCTCTCAGGCTGGGCTGGGGTTTCCTGCCACGTTCTTATCTTGTGTGACTGCACTTGGTCTGGGTTGTGTGGCTCATTTCCACACCAGCAAGAAAACCAGGGCCTCATTTTTCTCTGACAGACATCAGAGAGGGTTCCTCACGCTGACCTTCAGCCTCTGGATCTGCTGAGTGGGATGGGGGAGCGTGGGGTTTGCTGTCCTGCTCTCACCCACTCCTCTTTTAGAAAAAAGCTGATATTTAGGGCCCAGCTCATCCATTTTGCTCAGGCCTCCTTTTAAGTGAAACCTGAAAAAGCAATCTCTGCCCATATTTCCCAAGCTGGCAATTGAGGGGTTGAACCAAGAGCAGAAGTAAAGGAAGCAAAACCTGTTTTGGAGTTTGAACATGAAACCTCTCAGCCACCTCGCAGTCAGGTGTGATCTCCATGTGTCTTCATTAAGAAATCCCTCCCCTCCCAAGGGGCACCAGCAGCTGTAAAGACACTTTGGATCAATGCAATTTCATCCTTGACAGGGTTCAGAGCTGCCCTGGGAGCTGAAATGCTGTTCCATTAAGCTGAACTCGTGTTAACTTTGTTGTGTCCTCGTGTAATGAGATCTGGATATTCCTCCTTTCCCTGCCAGCTCACGGGCAAATTGCAGAGTTCATTTATTTCATGGGAAAAAAAAGGGAAGACGGCAGAGTGACTCTTGAACAAGCTGGTGTCAGACAGGCCCAGGGAAAACCTGACACATCCCTCCTCGTTCAGATGCTGGACAGTATTTGAAATTGGGAGGGACAGGGAGGGACAGGGGCTCCCAGTCCCCTCTGCAGCCTGGCGTGCCTCGGTGGGTGCTCGCTCTGGGAGTGCCACAGCTCTTCTGGAAGCTGCAGCTGCACCTGGGGGCTCAGAAAGCTGATGAATTTGGTCTCAGATTATTTCTAGGTCTTCTGCAGCTGACACTGAAGCAGAGGAAGGGGCTGTGCTCAGCTCCTGTCACCTCCCAGCCTTGTCCCCTTTGCGGGCCTAGGCAGAGCCTTCCCTCCCACAGCCCCTGTGCAGGTCAGCTCAGCACCCCTGGCTGCCCCAACCCTGTCTGGGACCCTGTGAAAGCACAGACCCGTTCTGTGCCCGGCCCCAGCCCTGCAGAGCTGGCTCTGTGCAGTTCCATGTGCACCCCCGAGCCCCGACCGCAGCGCTGCCACCTCCCCCTCGCCCCGCGCCGCTCGGGGCCGCGGCTCCAGTGAAAGGTCGGCACAGCTCTGCAGGAAAAGTTCTTACAGCTCTGCCCGAGCTGCGCTGATGTGGTGGCAGATAAGGCCTGGGACACTTCTGCACCACTGCAGGGCTCGGTGGCACCGAGCGGGGCAGCTGCAGGGACCCCGGGGTCACTGGTGCCACTCCCGGCCCCAGCAGGGCCAGCCCAGAGCCCAGGGCACAGGATTGTGTCCATGTGGCTCTGGAATATCCCAGGGAGGAGACTCCAGCCCCTCTCTGGGCTCTGCTCAGGGCTGGGCCCTGCCCAGGGCAGTTCTGCCTCCTGTGCAGGGGAACTGCTGGGCTCAGCCCTGCCCGGGGCTCTGGGGCCAGTGCTGGGCCTGGGGCAGGGCCTGGGGCTGCTCTGCCCTCCCTGCACACAGGGACAGACATGGGGACACACGGGGACACACAAGGACACTCAGGAACACTAAGGGACACTCACAGACACCCAGGGACACATGAGGACACTCACAGGGATGCCCAGAGCAGCTGTGGCTGCCCCTGGACCCCTGGCAGTGCCCAAGGCCAGGCTGGACATTGGGGCTTGGAGCAGCCTGGGACAGTGGGAGGTGTCCTTGCCATGGCAGGGGTGGGATGGATTGAGCTTTCCAATCCTTTCCAACCCATGGGAAGATCCCTTCCAAATGTGGGCAATGGTTCCCACGTTTCCCATGGAACATCATTCCCAAATATTCCTGCGGGTGGGTTGGAGGCTGCTCTGCTCAGCCCCCAGCGCAGGGTGGAAAGCCTTTCCTGCAGAGCTCTCCCAGGATGGCAACAGGGAACAGCCCAGCAAGTTCCATCCTTTCCGTGGTTCCCTGATTCCATGGAGATCTCCTAAGCTGGGCTCAGACGTGGAATTTTCACTGCACATCATCCCTGGGGGAGTGCAGAAATTCAGGGCCAGGACTGTGCCCACAGCTCTGGACCTCCCTCCATCTCCCAGCTCCTTAAACTCAGCACAGGATGAACTCTGGAGGCTGGGGTTTGATGGTCCTGCTGGAAAACTTGGGGAAAATCATTCCGGTTCAATGTGAAAAAAGAACATTTAGAGGTTTTCTTCAAATTATAAAAGAAGGAAGGTGGTGGTTTTGCCGATGAAGTGGCACAGCTACACTTACAGGGTGAGCTGTAATATTTTTTGTGTTTCTTTTTATGCTTTGGAATATTGATATTGCATTTCCCCCAACTCTGGAGCAAAAGGCAATTTCAAAACATACAACCAGGATAAAAACCATTGAAGCAAAACTCACTGCCTTTGTCATTTCTCCATCCTCCTCCTGCTGGCAGTTAAATCCAAAATATTAATAAACTGATAACTGATAAATTGTCTCAGAATTTCCTGGGATTAAAACCCTTTGTGTTTGGCTCCTTTGGAGACTCATCCATCCAGTGTTCCCTGGAAATAAATTCACTGCTGGGAATTCGGCCCACGGCCCCTGAATTGTGTTTTTGGCTTTGTTCTCCAGGTCATGAGCGTCCTGCTGCTGATCGAGTATTCCCTGGAGGTGGCCAACGGGAAGGGCTTCTGCAAGGACCTGGACAAGGATTACTACAGAATTGGTGGGTCCTGGGAATGCAGCTGTGGGGCAGGGAGGGATCCCTCAGTCCTGCACTGCTCCCTCTGCCTTTTCCATCAAAGAATTTGGAATTCTGGGTCAAAAGCTCAGGAAGGAATTTAGGCTGTTTGCGTTTTGCTGTAGGCCAAGGCCGTGCTGGAGATCAATGTGGAGCCCAGAGAAGTTTTTATTTCAGATCAGCCCAAACTCTGCAGCACCCGCAGATTCCTCCAGTTCCCTCTGGAATCTCCCTGGCAATCCTGCTTTCCCTTCCTCTCCCCTTTCCCCAGCTGTGGATCATTCCAGCCTCACACACACTCCTGACTTCCTTCACATTCTGGGCATTTCTAAGGAAACACTGCAGGGTCCCAGAACTCCTCAATGGACAGAGGGGACAAATCCCACCCCACACTGATCCCACGGATGTGTGGGCTGTGGGACATTGCCACCAACACCCCTCCATGCCACGGAGCCATTGCCATGGAGCCATCCCCATGGAGCCATTGCCATGGAGCCATCCCCATGGAGCCATTGCCATGGAGCCATTGCCATGGAGTCATTGCCGTGGAACCATTCCCATGGACTCCTTCCCATGGAACCACTCCCATGGAGCCATTCCCATGGACTCCTTCCCATGGAATCACTCCCATGGAACCATTCCCATGGAACCATTCCCATGGAGCCATTCCCATGGAGGCCTTCCCATGGAGCCATTCCCATGGACCCATTGCCATGGAGCCATTCCCATGGAACCATTCCCATGGAGCCATTCCCATGGAACCACTTCCATGGAGCCATTCCTATGGAACCATTTCCATGGAACTATTCCCATGGAACCATTTCCTTGGAGTCCTTCCCATAGATCCATTGCCATGGAACCATTCCCATAGGGCCATTCCCATGTAGCCCTTCCCATGGAGCCCTTCCCATGGAGCCATTGGCATGGAGCCATTGCCATAGGGCCATTCCCATAGGGCTATTACCATGGAGCCATTGCCATGGAGCCATTGCCATAGGGCCATTCCCATAGGGCCATTCCCATAGGGCTATTCCCATGGAGCCATTGCCATGGAGCCATTGCCATGGAGCCATTGCCATGGAGCCACTCCCATGGAGCCACTCTCATGGAGCCATTCCCATGGAGCCATTCCCATGGAACTATTCCCACGGAACCATTCCCATAGGGCCATTCCCATGGATCTCCTGCCTCTCAGCTGGACAGAGCCACACCACCCCTTCCTTCCCCTGTGACCCCCATTCCCAGATTTTCCCAGCCCCTGGTGTATTTTTCCAGAACACTGGTGGCTGGAAGAGGCAGCCAGGCTGCCCCACAGCTCACAATTCCTGAAGGATTGAATTCCTCCAGAAGGATCCAGCTCAGATCCTTGCAAACACCTGGAGCTGTCCCATGAGGTGCCATCTAAAAAAAACCCAAAACAACTCCCCAGCCCCCAAATATTGCCCAACCAGGATGTTCTGTGGGAGGTGTTTGGAAACAAGTGCAGGGGAGAGTTTCTGTTCTTGAGTCATTTTCTGTGTAAAACCACAAGCAGAGATAACCCTGGCAGCAGAAGGAACCCCGGCCCACTCCCTGCCCCGTCCATGCCCACAGGGAGAAAAACACAAGCCCTGGCAGCCAGGAATTGCTGTGCCCTGCTTTTCCAGAGAGGCTCTTCCTGGGCTGCAAATTCCCTGTACATGGAGGAAAAGGAGGATGGGTACGGATTCCTGCACATTCCAGACTCTCCTGTCCCCAGGATAGGAGACAGGATAGGGAAAAGCACCAAACCAGGAATAGGCACTGCCTGGTGAAGTTATAAAAGCTGGCTTCACGTTTTTCCAAGGAAAAACCACCGGGATTCCCCCAGGGCTGTTTTACACCAGCACTGAAAGGTTTGGTTCATCCGACAGAATCACGGAATGTCTGGATTGGAAGGGACTTTAGTCACCCAGTTCCAATGGGAAGGGCATCAGCAGTGAGCCAGAAATGGGAATTTGGGTGAGTCGTGCTGATAGGAACCCGAGCAAGGGGCAGTGCAATGGTTCCCATGTTTCACATGGAGCATGATTCCCAAATATTCCCGTGGGGGTGTTGGAGGCTGCTCTGCTCAGCTCAGCCCCCAGTGCAGGGTGCAAACCCTTTCCTGCAGAACATTCCCAGGATGGGGATACCCAGCAGGGAATAACCCAGCAGGCTCCAGAGCCAGGGCTGGGATCAGCACAAGGAAACCGGAGCATCCATCCATCCATCCATCCATCCATCCATCCATCCATCCATCCATCCCTCCATCCATCCCTCCATCCATCCATCTCTCCATCCATCCATCCATCCCTCCATCCATCCATCCCTCCATCCATCCCTCCATCCATCCATCCATCCATCCATCCATCCCTCCATCCATCCCTCCATCCATCCATCTCTCCATCCATCCATCCATCCCTCCATCCATCCATCCCTCCATCCATCCCTCCATCCATCCATCCATCCATCCATCCATCCCTCCATCCATCCCTCCATCCATCCATCTCTCCATCCATCCATCCATCCCTCCATCCATCCATCCCTCCATCCATCCCTCCATCCATCNGCATCCATTCCTGTTAAACGTGTTCCCAATTTCAATTTTTGATGGGAATTGAAGAACTTGATGCAAGTGTGACCTCAAGGGTTTCCTTCCTCTTTCAGGGTTTGTTTGTTTTGCTGTTATGTGGGGGGGGGTTTGGGTTGGGTTTTTCTTTCGTTGTTGTTGTTTGGTTGTTTTGGGTTTTTTAGTTTTGGTTTGTTTTTTTGTTTTTGTTGGTTTTGGTTTTGTTTGCTGTTTTGGGAGTTTTGTTTGTTTGGGTTTTTTGTTTGTTTGGTGTTTTTGTTTGTTTGGGGTTTTTGGTTTTGTTTCTTGGGGTTTTTTTTGTTTGTTGGTTTGGATTTTTGTTTGGGTTTTTTTGTTTCGTTGGGGGTTTTGTTTGTTTGGGTTTTTGTTTGTTTGGGGTTTTTGGTTTTGTTTCTTTTTTTTGTTTGTTTGTTTGTTGGTTTAGGTTTTTGGGTTTTTTGGGGAGTTGTTTTTTTATTAGGGTTTTTGTTTGTTTAGCTTTTTGCTTGTGGGTTTTTGTTTGGCTTTTTGCTTGTTTGGGGATTTTTGTTTGTCTGGGGGGACTGTGGGGTTTTTTGGGCTGTGTTTTTTTTGGTTTTTATCATTGCACCAACCCATCCCTGCTGACAGAAGGGAGAATGACTCTCTTTCCTCAGAACAAACAGGAGGCAGCCAGCTCGTGGGAAGTTGTTTTCCTTTGGTTTTCCTTTTCTTTCCATCCCTTTGTGTTTGTGGGGTTGTGAGAGGTTTTGTTTCTTTGTTGTTTTGTTTGGGGGGTTTTGATCCAGGTTCTGCTTGGAAAATCCAGCTGGGCAATTAGCTGGCAATGGCCACTTCCCAATTAATTAGGGATCCTGCCAGAGAGCTGGAGCAGGACCCATGGAGGGAGAGGCAGGAAAACACGGATGTGCTGGACCCCAGAAAATCCTGGGATAAGCAGAGAAATCCTCTCTGGGCAAACTCCTGAGTGCTGGTGCTGGGCAAAATCCTGAGGCTTTGGGAGTTTGGGGTTTAATGGGATTGGGATTGGCTCCTTTAGGGAAAAGGCTTTGGGAGTTTGGGGTTTAATGGGATTGGCTCCTTTAGGGAAAAGGCTTTGGGAGGCTGGTTTTTAATGGGATTGGGATTGGGTCCTTTAGGGAAAAGGCTTTGGGAAGCTGGTTTTTAATGGGATTGGGTCCTTTAGGGAAAAGGCTTTGGGAAGCTGGTTTTTAATGGGATTGGGTCCTTTAGGGAAAAGGCTTTGGGAAGCTGGTTTTTAATGGGATTGGGTCCTTTAGGGAAAAGGCTTTGGGAGGCTGGTTTTTAATGGGATTGGCTCCTTCAGGGCTGGTGCCACAAAGGCTGGGTCTGGCTCCTTTGTTAAGCTCTGTTTTGGGTTTAGGCTGTTCCCTGTTAATCTCTGGTTCTTTGTGCACCACGTCCCAGCCTTGGTTCTACTCCCCTGCTCCTCAAAGGTGGGGTTGTTGCTCTGCCTTCGAACTGTGGCTTTCCCACGCCGCTGGGAGCAGAGGGAAAGCCTTTGGAGGGAGCTGCCCTTGTGCTCCTGATCTTCTCCAGGAGGCAAAGCCCTCTCCCTCTGTCCCTCCCTGCTCTCTCTCAGGGTTTGCTGAGTTTGGGGTTCTCTCTTCATTGTTCATGGAGGTTTCTTCCTCCTCTGGGTCTCGATTCCCAGGACCTGGGGAGGGGCAGCTCCTGCACGGGGGTTGTGTCAGGTTATGAGGAAAAGCTGTTTCCTCGCTTTGACTATCACAGCCCTCCTGTCCTGCTGCAGGGCAAGTGGATAATTCGGATCATTCCCTGTGTCCCACCCCTCCAGACGGCTCCATTCCCCCTCGGGATCAGCTTTTTTTGCTTCCTGGGGGGGTTGCAGCCACCCCAGAGGGTTTTTCCCCCAAGCCTGAGGAAGGAAGAGGCTCCTCGTGCTGGGGGGAGGAAGTGCTGGGCAGAGCTCCTTTCCACACTGAAGGCTTCCCATCATCTCCAAAGCTCATTTCTGGAGGAGATTTAAAGAAGAGACAGCAGGGGAATTGAAAATCCTTTTTGTATCAATTGAAATGAATTTAAATTGCGTTTAAATGAACTCTTGTCAGCAGAGGGAGGATGGGAGGAGGGGGTGGCACTGCTGCTGCCACCTGCCCAGATGTGGCTCAGGAAAGTCTTCAACAAAGCTGGGATTGTTCCAGAGCTTCTCAGTGACATTTTTAGTCCTTTCTTGAGCTGGGGGGAGATTTGAGTCCCTCTGCCCTGGAGGGAACCTTTGCGTTTCCCCTAAACACAGCAAATGTCCAAATGCTGATAAAGCTGTGACAGTTATCAGTGTTGGGATCACTGCCTGGAAAACAGGGACAGGTTTCTCTGCCTTGGCTTCTCTGGGAATGACTTCATCCTCTGGGCAACAACAGCAACAACAAAAGGAAATTGAATTCAGAAATATTCACTGGAATAAAGAATATCCACTTCTAGAAAGGGAAAAAAGGATGATTTGGGGTCTGCCCAAGCACTGAAAGCTTCCCTCACCAAAGGGGGACCAAAGCTCTGGGTGAACACTCAGAGCTGGAGGAGATGGAGATGAGTTTTTGCAGGGGGAAAAGGGTGATATGGAGCAGGAAAGGATTTCAGAGCAGCTGGAATATGACAGGGATTCTACAGGCACAGTTCCCAGAGTTCTTTATGAAAACAGTGGGAAGGAGATGGACAAAACAGAATCAGGCACTGGATTTATTCATGTCTGTGTGGAATATGCTCAGCTGGAAGGGACCCCCAAGGATCCTCAGCCCTGTACACCTATGGGAAAGATCATCTGCTTTAAAAAGAAAAGACAGAAAAATCAAAATTTTGTCTCATTTCTAGCAGAATTGAACCCTTTCTTGAAACATTTAGGAATGGATGAACCCAAACTGGCCAGTGCTGTTTTAAACTCAGGTGAAACGGAAGGAAAAGAGTTGGAAGAGGCTCTGGGAAAGGTTGTGCAGAGACAGGTAGAAAAAAAAAGCAGCAGAGTTTTGCCTCTGGAGAGGTGAATCAGCACCAGGGCAGGCTGTGATTCCAGCAGGGAAAATTGCTGCCAGGCAAAGGTTGAGCAGGAACTCCACGGATATGAAACATCACCCCCTGCACCCAAAGCAGCTGCCAAAAATCACCGAAACCCCCTCACATTGTATTTTTGAGGTGCCCCTTCATCCCACAGCTGCAGAGCTGGGGGGAGAGATCACCCCCTGACCTTCCCTGGCCTTGCCAGTGGTGGTGGGGTTAAAATTTTAATTAAGAAATTTATTTTAATTGATTTCTTAATTAAAATATTTTCAGAGAGATTCTGAAGATCATTTCACTGCTGGATCCTTTATCTGCCTTGCAGTCTCTAAATAATTTCCAGCTCATAGCTATGAGCCAAAAGCCCTCTGGGTTTTTTTAATACGTCATTTTGTAGCCTGGGGTATTTAACATTTCAGGAGTTCCCTGGAGCTCACAACCTGCATGGCCTGGTGGATACAGGGACTTCAAAGAGAGATGAAAAATGGGTGTAAAAAGGGAAAAGAGGGTAAATTCCAGCTGCAGGGCTTTAATTCCTCCACAGACACAATTCCTTGTGCCAGGTTGAACTCTCCCTTAGGGCTGTGGTGGAGTTGGGACATCTTTTGGTGATGTGGTGATTCCTTTCACCATTTTTATCCTTTTCAGCTGATGTCACCACCAGTTTCCTGCTGATCCTCATGTTGTTTGTCATCAGCTTCCACCTCCTGCTCGGGGTGCTCAAGGTACGTTCCCCCACAAATGACATTCGGGGTTTGGGTGGTGCTCACTGGAATAATGGTCAAAAAAAGCAGGAAAACCCCCCCAGACTCACACAAGGGAAAAAAAGGGCAGATAAAAATCCCAGAATCCCAAAATCACACAGGATAAAAGGCAGATAAAAATGTCTCCTGGTTCCAGAGGGGGAGAGGGACTGGTTTGAAGCCTCAGGTTCTTATGAAAAGCTTCAAACACCCAGATCTACCAAACCTGGGCAACATTTCCATCTGGGCAATGTTTGGTGTCGAATGAAGGAGATTTTATGATTTAGAAAGGTTTTCTTGCCTCATTTCCTTGCTCTGTTGCAAGTCAAGTCCTGTGAGAGAACTGTCACTGCCCTGTTGCAGCGGGGACTCATTTCCCAGTTCAGGAGGAGGAATGGCCAGGCCTTGGGGAAGAAACCCCAGGAATCTGATGGTGGCAGAGTTTTAAGCTTTAAATACCACCCAAATAACCCAGTTCTCTCTCTGGAGAGGTAAATTTTAGGGACAGTCGGAGGAACAGCTCTGATGGGAAGTGCCAATGTCACGGAGTGAGAACTCACAGGAATTTTCCAAAGGGGTGAAAAAATCAGCCTTGATGCCCTGTTTTCCCTGGATCAGTTGTCCCTGAAATCAGAAATTCCAGGGGAGTGTTAATCCTTGAAGCACAATCTAGTCCTTCCAGGTGGAAATAACCGGCGCTGCTTTTCCTCCTCAGAAGAGGGAGCGGCTCCTGATCCCCTTCCTGGCCCTGCAAGTCATCGATTTCCTCCTCAGCCTCCTGACCATATTCAGCTCCTACATCCAGGTGCCCGTGATCATCTCGGTGTCCTCGCTGGGCCACACGGTGGGTGACAGCTGTGACAGCTCCTGCTCCTGGGCAGGACACCCCGGGCCTTCCCGGGGGTGGGGAATGCACGGGATGGAGCATCCCTACCTTGGGGTGGTTCCCAATGGAATCACTTAGGTTGGAATGAAGGATCTTCACCCTGGGCTGTGGTTCTACATGGAATCCTTAGGTTGGAAAAGAGACCTTTAGGGCCCTGGGAGGTTGGAATAAAGGATGGATGGTTACCCTGGGCTGTGGTTCTGCATGGAATCATTTAGGGTGGACTAAAGGATCATTACCTGGGGCTGTGGTTCCACATGGAATCATTTAGGATGGACTAAAGGATCATTACCTGGGGCTGTGGTTCTAGGTGGAATCATTTCAGGTGGAAAAGACTTTTAGGATCCTGGAAGGTTGGACTGAAGGATCATTACCTTGGACTGTGGTTTGTCATTAAATCCTTTAGTTTGGAATGAAGGATCATTACCTGGGGCTGGGGTTTGTCATGGGATCCTTTAGGATGGAAAAGAGACCTTTAGGGTCCTGGGAGGTTGGAATGAAGGATCATTACCTTGGACTGTGGTTTGTCATTAAATCCTTTAGTTTGGAATGAAGGATCATTACTTTGGGCTGCAATTCTTCGTGGAATTCTTTAGGATGGAAAAGACCTTTAGGGTTCTGGAAGGTTGGAATAAAGGATCATTACCCTGGGCTGTGGTTTCACATGGAATCATTTAGGGTGGAACGAAGGATCATCACCTGGGGTTGTGGTTCTACATGGAATCATTTCAGGTGGAAAAGACCTTTAGGATCCTGGAAGGTTGGAATAAAGGATCATTACCCTGGGCTGTGGTTTCACATGGAATCATTTAGGGTGGAACGAAGGATCATCACCTGGGGTTGTGGTTCTACATGGAATCATTTCAGGTGGAAAAGACCTTTAGGATCCTGGAAGGTTGGAATAAAGGATGGTTACCCTCGGCTGTGGTTCCACATGGAATCATTTAGAATGGACTAAAGGATCACTACCTGGGGCTGTGGTTCCAGGTGGAATCATTTCAGGTGGAAAAGACTTTTAGGATCCTGGAAGGTTGGACTGAGGGATCATTACCTTGGACTGTGGTTTGTCATTAAATCCTTTAGTTTGGAATGAAGGATCATTACCTTGGGCTGCAATTCTTCATGGAATCCTTTAGGATGGAAAAGACCTTTAGGACCTTGGGCTGCAATTCTTCATGGAATCCTTTAGGATGGAAAAGACCTTTAGGATCCTGGAAGGTTCCTAAAGGATGGTTACCTGGGGCTGGGGTTTGTCATGGGATCCTTTAGTTTGGAAAAGACTTTTATGATCCCGAATCCAGATGTGAGGTGGTTTCTCCAGGCTGGGGACAGGATGCAATCCTTGGAGGCTGCAGGAAACCAGTGGCATATGGCAATATTTATTTTCCCTTGTCTTGGAGTGTTGATCTCCTCCTGGCTTTGAGGGAGGTGCTCTGGGCGTGCCCCCGACAGGAGGGGTTTGCTGGAGAGGAACTGGGATTGTCACTGCTCCGGCCAGAGGCGTCTGTGGAGCTCGGATGGAGCCCCACAAGTGGTTTGCTCTTTGGGCCAGCAGAAGGGAAGGTTTGGGTTGGATTTAAGGGAATTTAGTGGCTTAGACTCGGTGTGAACCAACCACGGGCTCTGTGTGAAGTGTGAACAACCTGCAGAAGTGACCCCATCCTGTGCCTGTAACCCAATTCCTGTCCCCCTCAGCAGGGCCACTCCAGGATTCCCCTGCTGGCGCTGCAGCTGCTGGATTTCTGCCTGAGCATCCTCACCCTGTGCAGCTCCTACATGGAGGTGCCCACCTACCTCAGCCTCAAGCCTGTGGACAGCAGGGTAGGTCTGCACCCAGCTCCGCTCATTTTCCACACTGAGAACTCCTACAAATTCCCATTCCATGGCTGGGAAGCTTCTCTGAGCCCTCTGGAACATCCAGAACTGCTCAGGTTGACAACAGAGAGGGTTTTCCGTGTTCTCCCCAGCGCTGTTCCTGACTGACAGCTCCTGTGTTCCTTAAAAATACACCTTGTTTGTCCCTGTAGGAACCTGATGGATGCAAAGTGCAGAGGGAAGTGATTCAGGTGGAACTGCCTGCATGGAAAATGCCTCAAATTTCATCTTTATTAAACAGTCATGTTTAATAGGCCCCACCCCAGTGTTGTTATGAATAGATGGAATCATCACACTCCTAGGGAAGGATGGAGACACCGATTTAAGGCCCTGGGATCACGGTCACAAGTTTCTCCCTCCAGAGAAAAGAGCAGGAAAATCCCAGGCTGGTGGCAAGAGTTAAAATTAATTTTAAAATTAAAATTTTAGAAGTTCTCATTTAAGCAGGGCTTTGCCCAAGGAGTGGAAACAGCAGGAGGAAAACAATATCCCTGTGATCCTGCTGCCGGTGGAGATCCTCTGTTGGTTGTTCTGCCCGAACCTTGAACCCTCCCTGTGGGTGCCCCTGGCTCAGGGAACGAGTGTTTGGGGCTGAGACCTTCTCCTTTCCCCAGGGCCCTCTGCCAGCCCTGGAGAAGCTGCCAGCAGAGGAATACGCCAAAGTGATGATCACCTTCACCATCGCCTTCGTGGCCGTGCTGTTCCTCAAGGTAAGAGCCTCTGGACTGGGGCTCCCCCAGGAAAACTCGGCTTTAATCCTCTCCCAAATTGGCCTCGTTGGGCTCTCCTCGGGCACAGTGGGAGCTGTGCCTCCCTATGGTTTATCCAAATCCCTGCCCTTCCTCCTCTGTGGGGGTTACACAGCAAAACCCCTCTTATGTCCCCAAATCATCACTGCCCGTTCCTGTCTAGAAGGAGAGGAAGGTTGGAAACAAACACAGCAAAGCCCTCTGCTGTAACGTGCCCAAATAAATGAGATTATTGAGATTATTTATCCAAATATCTCCTTTAACACTTCTGTGGGAGTTACAAAGCAAAATCCCTCTTATGTCCCCAAATCATCACTGCCCGTTCCTCTCTAGAAGGAGAGAAAGGTTGGAAACAAACACAGCAAAGCCCTCTGCTGTAACGTGCCCAAATAAATGAGATTATTGAGATTATATGAGGTTATTTATCCAAATATCTGCTTTTACACTTCTGTGGGAGTTACAAAGCAAAATCCCTCTTATGTCCCCAAATCATCACTGCCCATTCCTCTCTAGAAGGAGAGAAAGGTTGCAAACAAACCCAAATAAACAAGATTATCGAGCAGCAGGTGAGCTCTTTCCTTTGGTGAGTGGCTGTGCCCCCTCTGATGGGAGCAGGGTTCTCCCCCTGACACTCCCAAAGTTCATTAACACCAGAAGCTGAACCCTGCTGGTGCCTCAGGAAGCTCCACTGGAGAGGGATTTTATTCTTTTATTGCCTCAGTGGCTCAGAGAACTGATTTTTCACCTCGAGCCCCGCGAAGAAAACCAGATTCTTCCAGGTACTTGGGCAGCAAGTGCTGCTTCTGAGTTGGAAACCATTTTACATTCCGAGCCTTCCAGGTGGGCCAGATAAGCCAGCGAGGAGTGCAGAGTTTTGCATGGATGCACTTCAGGCACAGCTTTAAAATCTTTTAATATTTACACGGAGTGTGCAGCAGGAGCAGAGATAACCCTCAGCCCCAGCTGGCAGGAATCTCCCTGACCTGGCAAAGGGATTAATTGGAATTTTCCACAGCTTTACCCACAAAACGCAGGATTTGCAATGGGGTTTTTGTGCTGGGGTTGGAAGAGGAGGGATGGGGTGGGATAATAAAACCCCCAGGACTCCCCAAAAAGCCATCAGGACCCCCAGCCTTTAACCCCAGTGCCAATCCCTCTCCTCTTCCATGGGTAAAATCCCATGGGATTCTCTCCCTGCAGCCTCCAGGCTCAGGGCAGTGTGGGGCTGGGTCTGCATTTCCCGTGTTCAAAATTCCATGGAAGAAACATTCCAAGGGCAGTGTGGGGCTGGGTCTTTGTTGCCTTTAGGGCCCTGACGGGATCAGTTTTTCCAAATCCCTTGGAAAAAGTATTTTGAGGGCAGAGTGGGGCTGAGGCTGTGGGGCTCCAGTGGTGACAGGATCAGTTGTTCCAAATTCCTTGGAAAAAATACTCCCAGGGCAGGATGATGCTGGCATGGGCACCCTTAATTCCCCATGCTGGTCTCTGCATCCACGAGAGATCCTAAACCCATGGAGAGATTTGGGTTGGAGGCACCCTTAGGTTCATCTCATTCCTGAACACCTTCCACTGGCCTTGGACACTTCCAGAGATGGGAGGCGGGCACGTATCCCAATAATCTTTGTCTCACTTTGGAATCATAAAGTCCTCCAGCACCACAGGGATGAGAAAGCAGAAATTAAGGGGAATAAAACATCCCCCGTGATTCTGATTTATTTCAAAACCAAAACTGGGGAGTGTGTTCCTTTGTTGTATGATTTGGATGTATTTTAAAACCAAAATTAGGGAATGGATCCTTAGTGGGGTTTTCTCAGTTTATGGGATAGTGGAAGGTGACCTGCCCATTCCTTTGCTGTGTGTCTTTTATTTCTAAACCAAAAACTGGGGAATGCATTCCTTTGTTGTGTGATTTTGATTTATTTCAAAACCAAAATCGGGGAGCGCATTTCCTTTGCTCTGTGATTTTTATTTATGTTTTAGATTTACTGTTTTTTTTTTTCATGGGTGAGTGGAGGTTTCTCTGCCAGTTTCTCTGGCAGCTCCAGGTTTGCTCTCTGCATGAAGAGGCTTTGGAAGCAGGAAGGGCTCTGCAATATTCCCAAAAGATGCTCAACGTTTGGATTCGCCTCCAATCTCTGGAACGTTGAGATTGATTTTTACAGCTCAGATGTTTCATTCCTTTTTTTTTTTTTCTCTCTTTGTCTTGGCCTGGTGTCAACACCAACAGCCCTCATTGTCCTGGGAATGCTCCGCTGCCCAGCCCAGCTCTGGGATCTGTGGCTCCCTGTGTTCCCTGAAAATCCCAATGTGTTCCCGAGCGCGTTCCCAGGCCAACACAAACACCAGGCACACGACTCTGCCGTGCTGCTCTGAGCAGGAAAATATTGATTTACCAGGGCCAGCCCCACAGAGCCCGCTTATTTCCCGGGGCCACAACCCCTCAATCAACCCTTTTTCCTCAGAAAAGCTCCGTTCATTGCACGGATGATTCCGTGGGGTGCCAGGAGATCCTGTCAGGGAGGTGCAAAAACGGGATTGTGCTGAAGGAAGGGATTTTTGGGGCAGCCCTTGGATCTCTGTGGTGTCTCTTGTGCTTCCTGAGGCGTCCAGGCTTTGTAACCTGCTCCGAAAAATGAGACCAGAGCCATGATTTCCTCTCCTACCTCAGGATATTGTGATCTCTGAGGTGTCCAGTGTTGTGTTTCATGGATTTTATGTTTAATCCCTTTATATTTACTGGATTTCCAGTCCCACATCAGTGTTTTGAAGTCGTGGAATCCAGACTTTACAACCTGCTCTGAAAAATGACATCAAGGCCATGATTTCCTTCCCTGCCTCGGGATATTGTGATGTCAGAGGTCTCAATGTTGTGTTTTAATGGGTTTTATGTTTAACCACTTTATATTTACTGGATTTCCAGTCCCACATCAGTGTTTTGAAGTCGTGGAATCCAGACTTTACAACCTGCTCTGAAAAATGACATCAAGGCCATGATTTCCTTCCCTGCCTCGGGATATTGTGATCTCAGGAGTGTCCAATGTTGTGCTTTAATGGATTTTATGTTTAATCATTTTGTGTTTACTGGATTATTGATCCCAGTCCCATCCCAGCATTGCTCTGGATTCATGGAATCCAGACTTTACAGCCTGTAATAATACCAAAAACACCTGTAAAAATAATAAAAATGACCCCACAGCCCCCATTTCCTGTCCTACTCAGGATATCGTGCTCCAAGAGCTCTCAGTGTTGTGTTTGTTGGGGTTTGTGTTTAATCACTTCATGTTTGCTGGATTATTGATCCCAGTGCTGTTCTGAATCCATGGAATCATCACATTCCTAGGGAAGGATGGAGACCCGGATTTAAGGCCCTGGGATCACGGCCCCAAACTTCTCCCTCCAGAGGGAGAAACAGCAGGAAAATCCCAGGCTGGTGGCAAGAGTGGAAATGCCCTTTTTGCCCCGCAGGGCCATGGAAAATTCCCCTTTTCCTTCCCTTTTCCCTCTTTTCCAGGCCTACATGTTCAAGTGTGTCCTGAGCTGCTTTAAGTACATCAAAGCCAGCAGGAGGGAGGAGGTGAAAGTGGAGCCACACGTGGTGGAAAAGGTGAGAAAAAGTGAATTTACTCCTGAAAATGGACCCAAAACAGAGGAAAAGGTGAGGAAAAGTGAATTTAGTCCTGAAAGTGGAGCCATAAGAAGTGGAAAAGGGGCGTAAAAGTGAATTTATTCCTGAAAATGGAGTCAAAAGCAGTGGGAAAGGTGAGGAAAAGTGATTTTTTTTTTCCATCAAAAGGAATCCTTCAGACTGGTGATCCTTATCTCTGCTTTTTGGGGATCTGAGAGAATTTCCAACCCTTCAAATCCCCAGCATCAAGTGCTAATAATCAGTTTTTAATCAAAATATCCATTTAATTTTGCTTCTGCATAAAAATTTTAAAGTCAATGTTCAAGGAAGGTGAAACTCAGGCACGGCAGATAAATGGGAATGAATTCCCTGTGATCCCTGATCCAGGAATTTGGGGTTAGTTCCAGCTGGACCTTGGCTTCCATAGCTAAGAGTGTTTAAAATGAGCTTTTTCTTCACCTTTCTGTCTGAGAGGTCTGGAATTTCAGTGTTGTGAGGATGGATGGGCAGGGAGGGACATGGAATGCTGAGGGATAGGGAATGCTGAGGGATGGAATGCTGAGGGATGGGGAATGCTGAGGGTATGGAATGCTGAGGGATGGAATGATGAGGGATGGGGAATGCTGAGGGATGGAATGATGAGGGATGGGGAATGCTGAGGGATAGGGAATGCTGAGGGATAGGGAATGCTGAGGGTATGGAATGCTGAGGGATGGGGAATGCTGAGGGATGGGAATGCTGAGGGTGGGGAATGCTGAGGGATAGGGAATGCTGAGGGATGGGGAATACTGAGGGATGGGAATGCTGAGGGATGGGAATGCTGAGGGATGGAATGCTGAGGGATGGAATGCTGAGGGTAGGGAATGCTGAGGGATGGGGAATGCTGAGGGATGGGAATGCTGAGGGTGGGGAATGCTGAGGGATAGGGAATGCTGAGGGATGGGGAATACTGAGGGATGGGAATGCTGAGGGATGGGAATGCTGAGGGATGGAATGCTGAGGGATGGAATGCTGAGGGTAGGGAATGCTGAGGGATGGGGAATGCTGAGGGATGGG
>VXBN01008490.1:68981-141624 GCA_013397395.1 Sinosuthora webbiana
GGGAATGCTGAGGGATAGGGAATGCTGAGGGATGGAATGCTGAGGGATGGAATGCTGAGGGATGGGAATGCGGTGGGATAGGGAATGCTGAGGGTAGGGAATGCTGAGTGTTGGCTTTTATCCTGGCACATCAGCTGAGCCCTGCCTTGCCAGCCGTGGTGCCCCAGCCGTGCCCCTCTGCAAAATTCCTCAGCTTTCCTTGGGAATGGGGCTGGGATTCTGTACACTCGGGATCCTTGGGCCATTTACTGTCCAGGGAATGGGGTGGCCCCGGCACAAGGTGGATCCAGGCCCTGCTGCCCCAGCCCTGCAGGATTCCTGCCCTCGGTGCCCCAAACCCCGCTGGTGCTTTGTCCCTGCTCTGGGGCGGGCAGGGGAGCGCTCCAGGATGGGATCCCCGCCATCCCATAACCTCTGCTCTCTTCCAGGCCGCGCTGCCGTCCTATGAGGAAGCCCTGGAATTGCCTTCCAAGGATTCCCCCCCTCCCTACGTGGCCGCCTGAGCCCAGCCCGGGGGAGGTGACGCTGCCGGTGCCTCTCCCCTCCCGGGGGTCCCAGGGCTCACTCCGGAGCAGTCCCCAGCCTCCCCCAGCCAGGCCCCGCCGGGCACTGCTGGGCTCCTGTCCCCTCTGGAACCTCCATTTCCCGGCCCTGGCTCTCATCCCTGGGCTCTGGGATTTGGCTGCTGTGGGTGCAGGGCCAGCCTGACCCTGCCAGCTGAGCTCGCCCCGCCAGGACGGGGACTGTCCTCTGGCTCAGCAGGGACGCCTTCAGGAGGTGGGATTGAGGGATGAACAGGGAAGGAATTTTCTCTGGGATAACCCAGCCCTGCGGCTCCACCAGCCAGAATTCCCAGAGAAAAGGGATCGGCCGAAAACCCCCCGGGAACTGCAGCTCTCAGCCTGTCTGCTTGTGGCGATTGACAGCGACCCAGAATATCCAGCATTGCTCTGCCATTTCATACCTGAGTGGGTGCATTTTTCTGTGCTTTTATGTCACTTGGAAGACGAGTTTCAATTAAAATAAAAATGTTAATGGCTTCCAAACTGTGAGCCTGATTTCTGAGGGTGTCTGATTGCTGAGCGAAGGAAGAAATAATTTGATTTCTAAAACATCAGTGAGCAAAAAAAATGGTGCTCTGACCTTGGCCTGATCTTTTCTCGTGTTTGTGCTGCTTGCAAAGGAAAAGCTGATATTTCTATTTCAATTTCCTCTCAAAATCTGCCTCTCTGCCTTATCAGCAGTGATAAGGATCTGTGGCCTGCTCACCGGTGACTGCACAGCTCAGGCCCTGCAGATGTCACTGATGGCACTGCTGCTGTCCCTGGAATTCCACACCTGCTCCCCTTTTGGGATCATTTCCTGCTCTTTTCAAACATCACAGTGTGGAAAAAAAAGTGGGGTTTTCTCAGTCTTAAATAAAGTCTCCATTCCAGCCTCATCCAGAGCTTGGATCACAGCCCGGGGGGGGCCAGCCTCAGTGGAATATTTAACAGCAAACTTCAATGGAATATTTGCAGAAGATGAATAAGAAACGCGGTGCTGCCCCTGCTCTTCTCACTGGATGTGCATTTCTGTAATGGGGATGAAGAGGATGATGTTGGTTGTGTATTTTCCTGATGATTTCCCCATCGAGGGGGGATAATTCCATTTTTCTGTGTTCCATCTCCTTGCTCTGGGCACCAGGATGCTCCACAGCAGACCTGGAGCCTGGAAGGATGCCCCAAGTAACACCTCAGTGGCTCCAGTGCTTCTAAACACGCTCAGAAATCACCCCCAAAAGCACAAACCACTCCAAATCCTCCAAGCAGAAAATCAATTTTCTGCCCTCACTTCTGCCAATTGTAACCAAGGAGTAAGAGAGCAACTCGAAATTCAACCAGGAAACTTTCCAGAAGAGCCCAGATTATTGCAGCAAGGCCCAGCCCAGCCTCCTGCTTTGTTCCGTGGAGAGATTAAAAATGATCTTTGAATTGCTGGTGGAATCGGTCACAGAACATTCCACACGTCTCTTGGTCACAGGCACAGGAGCGGGCTGGCTCTGGAGCTCTGCTCATTCCTCACCTTGGCTGCCCCAAGCCAGGCCTGGGGGAGGCCTCAGGATGGGCCTTCCCTCTGGGAAAGAGCATCCTGGCCTGGATATTCCTCACCAGCGCCTGGGATGGGGTGGGACAGCTCTGTCACAGAACATTCCACACATCTCTTGGTCACAGGCACAGGAGCGGGCTGGCTCTGGAGCTCTGCTCATTCCTCACCTTGGCTGCCCCAAGCCAGGCCTGCAGGAGGCCTTGGGATGGGCTGCCAGGGTGGAGAATCCATTTGGGAAAGCACATCCTGCCCTAAATGTTCCTTATCAGAGCCTGGGGCAGTGTGGGACAGCTCTGGGGCATCCAACCAGGCTCTTCCCACCAAAACCCCATTAACTGGGGCTGCCCAAACGTGAAATGCTGGCAGTTCTCTTGTTTCCAAACCAGAGCAGGGTTCCTCAATGTGACCCCACTAAATCCTGCTAAAACCCCTCCTCTGCCTCTTTCAGTGGTTCAGATTCTCCCTCTAATTAAATTCCCGCTAATAACGGGGAAGGCTCCTGGCTGATGAGTGGCTGCAGCAGGGTAAATCAGTCCCTGGGCCTCTGCCTTTAATTGACTTTGCTAATAGAGCTGCAGGAGCTGAAATACGGTCAGGACGTGTCTGGCAGACACGGGGCTGGTTTAATGTGGGTTCACACCTGGTCTAAGTGAGCCTGGCTCTAACCAAGCCAGCCCATCTCCTGCCAGGGGCAGGGCTTTCTCTCCAGGGCTCACATTCCAGCATCCCAGCTCCCTGTGAGAGCCTCCAAAGCTGATAAATGTATGGATTGATTGTGAGTTCCCAGCCAGGCCAGGGCCGAGCTCGAGACAGGACGTGGGTTTGGGTTTCTGAAATGCCACAGGGCTCGGCCAACACAAAC
The DNA here is from genome assembly GCA_013397395.1 of Sinosuthora webbiana. Lineage (NCBI taxonomy): Eukaryota > Metazoa > Chordata > Aves > Passeriformes > Sylviidae > Sinosuthora > Sinosuthora webbiana. The sequence goes on from VXBN01008490.1 coordinate 71,932, forward strand.
AGCCCAGCCCGGCCAGGCTGCCCCAGGGCCCACCACGGCCCCACCAGCACCAGGCTGGAGACTCAGAAAAGTCTTTTTAATGCCCCCGTGATTCTGGTTTGGCTTCTCCAAACTGATTTATTGCTGTCTCCCCACAGCTCAGGCAGGGATCTCAGTGCTGCTCCAGGCTTGGTTTTGGGCAGTGCAGAGGAGAAACGAGCAGCAGCTCCCTGGTGGAGCGGGAAGGTTGAGCTGATGATGGAGCTGAGGACCTCAGCACTGGCAGCACAGATCAGTGAGAGGGTCTTGACTGAAACAACAACATCTCCTGGAGTTTGAGATGTTCCTGGACTCCAGGGATGACCATTAAATTCCCTGGCTGCCTGTGGCTTTTTCCACCCAGCAAAAGCTTCAGTGGAAAAGGGGATTTTGTGGAACATTCCTGCCAATGGAAGCATTTTGCAGTGATTTTGGATGGGCTTGGAGCAACCTGGGATAGTGGAAGGTGACCTGCCCATGGCAGGAGGCAGCACTAGATGGGCTTTAAGGTCCCCTCCAGTCCAAACCATCCCAGGATTCTGGGATCCTCTGATTCCTGGGGTTTTGTGTGCCTTGCCTTGATCCATCAGGTGTTTGGGGGCATTCACCTTGGAGACAAGGAGCTGCCCACACAGTGACCACATTTACAACGGTAAATCTTATCCTGTTCTTCTTTCAGAGAATAATCAAATCGGGGAATATCCTGAGCTGGAAGGATCCACAGGGATCATGGACCCACAGGGATCATGGATCCAACCCTGTTCCTGCCCAGACCCCCCAACAATCCCCCCTGGGCACCCCTGGAGCGCTGTCCAAAGGCTCCTGGAGCTCTGGCAGCCTCGGGGCCGTGCCCATTCCCTGGGGAGCCTGGGCAGTGCCCAGCACCCTCTGGGGGAAGAACCTTTCCCTGCTCTGCAGCCTGAGCCTGCCCTGGCCCAGCTCCAGCCGTGCCCTGGGTGCTGTCCCTGGCCCAGAGCAGGGATTGGAGCTGCAGATCCCTGAGCTCTGCCCTCAGGGTGCTCCAGCTGGACACACCAAGAGCCCTCAGCTGCACCTCCAGACCCTTCCCCACCTTTGTGTGGTCGTTGCTCTCTAACACCTTTAGACCTTTTTTCTGTTGTGACATCCAGAACTGTACAAAGTTCTCGAGCCATCCCAGCCATTTCTAGCATAGAAACAACCTCAGGGACTCCTGGGCCAGGCCAGAACTCGGGAATTGCACAGGTGGAGAACTCCAGGCACGGCTGGAGGAGCAGAGCCCTGCAGGTGGTCAGCAGGAGAAGCAGGAGCTGTGCCCAGGAGGCAGCTCGGTCCCAGGGGAAGGTATGGGCAGGGGAACAAACAAAAAGTGATCCCTGTGAAATAAGTGTGACCCATAAAACACACAAACAAGGCCCGGCCATAAACAGCATTTGCTATTTCCAGCAGCAAACCCCAGGGATATTTGCCAGCTCTTTGCAGCTGGAAGGATAAACAGAAATCCCTTTGATCCTGGCTCGGTGCAGGGGTTATTTTCAAAGCCACTCCTGCCTCTCCAGCCTTTCCTTTGCATCGTTCGCTGGATGCTTTGCTCTGCCCCCACTGCTGTAATTCTGCTTTTCCAGGGTGGGAAATGGGCGTGCAGGAGGTTGGGAGGGATCCCTCCATCCCTCAAACCAAAATAGAAACATTATGGGGGTAAAACACAAGAATCGGAGCCTTTGTCATCATTTCTCTACAGGGTGAAAAGTGGAACTGGGAATCCAGCTTGGAACACTCACCTGGAACATCAAAGGAAGCCAGAAACAGGCAGAAATTACGGAGCATTTTGTAAAACCTTGGAGCTTTCTGGAGGCTGGAGGGCAGCAGAGCTGTGTTTACTACAACTCCCGCGTTTGTTTAGAATGAAATAAAAACCAACAGCAAACAACTCAGAGTTTGGCTGCTGCTCCCTTCCCAGCCTTTTCATTCTGCCTCATCTGTGGGACTCAGGCACATCCAGATCTCCCCAGGGAGAAGAATTTCTGGTCCAGGGCTACAAAAAAATAAAATAAAGAAAATTCCAGTATTTAACTCACAGAATTTTTAAGATCTTTAAGATCTTCATGTCCAACCATGGTCACCACTAAACCACATCCCAAAGTGCCCAATCCAGACACCTTTTGAGCAATTGCAGGGATTTGACTCCACCGCTGCCCTGGGCAGCCTGTGCCAATTCCTGACCACCCTTTCCATGATGAAATTTTTCTTCATCTCCATTCAAATCCTCTCCTGGCCCAACCTGAGGTGATTTCCTTATCCTGCCTTCTGCTGGAGCTCCACTGGAAGTCTGGGAACATCTTGAGATCCCTGATTTCGTTTCTTCCCCACCCCCCACAGAAAACTTTCCCATTTTTCTGGGTCATTTCCATGGCAGTGACTCAGGGATTGCTGCTGCATTTTGAATTTAACACTTGGGCTCACTGCAGGGTGAAATTTATAGCGAGGTATTAAACACAATCAGGGGGTGTTTATTGGAAATATGGAAATCCAAAGCTAAACTGCAGTTTTGAGCTAAAACTGCAGCAGAACGAATGGCACGAGTGCAATCCCACCTCTAAACAACAACTGTCAGTCCCATGGGAAATCCAGTGTTGTTTTTCCCGGCTTTTCCCAGCTGATCAGCATTCCTGGGAAGGGCTGTGATGGAAAACCTGCACTTACATTGTTTATTCCATCAGAGTTACTTGTGTCATGACAAATGAGGAGTTGCCACCTCTCCCGGATTTAATTTTGTGTTAATGTTTTCATTTTTCGTATTGTCTTGGTTTGGAAAGACTGGTGTCTGCCAGGGAAGGCTGGAGCCTCCCTTGAAGCTGTAAACCCCTTCCCTCCAAATTATTGTAATTTTGAAATTAAGGGGCTTTCAGGCAAGGATATGGGAATAGGAATAACAGTTCTTTACCAGGGATATTAAAATAAAAACGCAGTAGTACCAAAGAAACCCCTTCCAGAGTCAGAGCACGCCCTGCCCCCTGTTGCTCAGGCTGTCGGTGTCAGCCCAGCCAAGTCCTCCTGCAGGCCCAGCTGTGGTTCTGCTGGAGCAGAGATGATCCTGGAGAAGGGCCCAGTGGGGCTGAGATGGGGCCGGGCTCCCTCTGGGAATCCAGTGCACACAGGCTGTGCTGCTGTTCTCAATGCCAGCTTTGATCCAGGCGGGAATGCTGGGCTCCTCCCCCTGGGTGGAGCCTCTCCCCGTGGGATGATGGGATTGGATCAGCCCTGCAGTGAGCCTGGATGGCCCATGGACAGCAGAGATGCCCTGGGGGGAGGATGGGTCCTGGAAGGGATAAAGAACACGGCCCCAGCTGCTTTAACAGCTGCCCAGGAACAGAGGATATCCACCCTGAGTTATGAGGGATGGGTCCTGGAAGAGACAAAGAGCTCTGCTCCACCTGGTTTTATCAGATGATGATAGAATACGCACTGCTGGTTACATCTTGCATTGCAACCTAAGACAGGTACTTTCAGGATTTATTCTTAAGCTGGGCTTTGTTTTCCCTGCCCCAAGACTGGCAGATTTGGCACTTCAAAGGTGAAGGCATCCAGCAGAGTGCAATTCTGTCATGGGGAACTGGCAAACCAGGGATTTGCAAACCAGGAAATTTGTCTGGAAAACAACAGAGGATCCAAAGGAGAACAAGAACAATGAGGAAACCATGAGGAATCTGGGGAATCTTGCAGAACTTTGAAAGTGAAGAAAAACCAAAACTCTCTCCTGCCCGTGTGCAGATGATGATTCCCAGTTGTCCATGCTGGGGAGGACAAACTGCAGCTCCGCAGCTCACGTTGGAGTCTTGGAATCACAGAATTCCTAGAAAGGACCTCTGGGATCACCAAGTCCTGTCACCCAGCACCACCACAGCCACCTCTGAGCACGTCCCCAAGGGCCACCTCCACACCCTCTTAGGACATTCCAGGGATGGGGACTCCACCACTTCCTTGGTTCCACCTGACCCAAAGCTTCACAGTCCTTTCCCTGAGAAAATGTTCCTAAATATCCACCCGGAGCCTCCCCTGGCCCAGCCTGAGGCCGTTCCCTCTCCTCCTGTCCCTGTTCCCTGGGAGCAGAGCCCGACCCCCCCGGCTGTCCCCTCCTGGCAGGGACTTGTGCAGAGCCACCAGGTCCCCCCTGAGCCTCCTTTTCTCCAGGCTCAGCCCCTTTCCCAGCTCCCTCAGCCCCTCCTGGGGCTCCAGACCCTTCCCCGGCTCCATTCCCTGCCCTGGACACACGCCAGCCCCTCAATGTCCTTCTTTTCCAAAACTGCCCCCAACATTCGAGGATGTGTCCTCACCAATGCCCAGCACGGGGGGACTCTGACCCTTTTGCCTTCAGCAGGAGCAAGGTGGGACCAAAATCTTCTGGTTCTCCACCAGCAGAAAGTGCAGATTTGGTGTTTTAAAGCAGCATTTTTTGAGTCAGGATCCGCGGATTTGAGGCTGTTGGAGGAGAGGCAAAGCCTCCCTGTGCCAGGACACGTGAAGGCCACAACAGCAGCAGGGCCACGCTGGGGCCAGCACGGGCCATTCATGGTTCATGTGTTTACCTTGCAGGCAGGCTGGGGAAGAGCTTGAAATGCATATTTTCCTCCTGAAATATTGACTCCAGTGTTCTCCTTCTCGGGGGCCTGGGGAGAAATGATGTTTCATATTTTAAAAATAAACACTGCTTTTCCAGAGGCATCAATGCAGCCCCAGAGCTCCCAGCACACCTCTGCCTCTCGCCCTCTTTTCAAGGCTTTAATGCTGCTTGTGTGCCACAAGCTCTGCTGGTGAAAATATCCACCTGAAATGTATTTATCTTTGCTAATTAACAGCAGAATGACACAGAGCAACTTTATATTTTCCCCGCAAGAAGAGCCATAGAGGCTTCATTTATGGAGAGCTCTGAATGATCCCCATTCACGGGGAGCAAGTGCTGTCTGCACCAAGAGATCCTTGTGTGTAGGGCAGGAAAACAGGAGCAACCCCAGCCCAGATGGGTCCAGGGCAAAATCTCCCCCAGATTTCAAGCTTTTATTTCACTCTGGGCCCTGATTGTCATAAATGGATGGGGGCAGTTTTGTGTGTGAACACGGGAGGTGATTGATGTGTCTGCACTGCCCTAAATCCATTATTTTATAAATATATCCATGAAAGCATCTACAGAGGAAGGGAAGGGGGTGGAAGGGACCTTAAATCTCTTCCAGTGCCACCCCAGCCATGAGCAGGGACACCTCCCACTGTCCCAATGTCCAGCCTGGCCTTGGGCACTGCTGGGGATCCAGGGGCAGCGACAGCTGCTCTGGCAATTCCAGCCCAGCCCCTGCCCACCCTCACAAGGAAGAATTCCATCACAATCTCCCATCTAATCCTACTCTTTTTCAGTCTGAAGCCATTCCCTGTGTCCTGTCCCTCCATCCCTTGCCCAAAGTCCTTTCTCCATCTTTCCTGCAGCTCCTTCAGGCACTGGAAGGTCTCAATGAGGTCACCCCCAACCTTCTCCTCTCCAGGTGAACAATCCCAGTCCTGCCTCCCGTTCCTCATGGCAGAGCTGCTCCATCCCTCACCTGGAGCGTTTCCTCCTCCTGACTGAAAATCCCCAGAGCTGTCAGCTCCAGAGCTGGCTGAAAGCCTGCGATTGATGCTGTGGGAAGACGGTAGGACAAATCCATGCTGATTTTGCATGAGAACATCGCCAGGTTTTGATATTTTAATTAACATTTTTAATGTTAAAGAGTTAAGAGGAGCCTGGGAGCTTCAGTGAGGACAGGCCCTTTTTTCCCTTCATCAAAGAGCCTTTCTCCCCAGGAGCTCCCAGGTTGCTGAAGAGCTTTTGGAGGAAAGAAAGACTCTGGATAAGGGAAGAGAGAGTGGGCTTTGAGTTAAAGGCACTTTGCATGGCCCTGCATTCACACAATGCAGATTAAATGGATGAGGGATCCAAGGATGTGCTGCTGGAAAAGGTGAGCAGAACCTAATCCATGCGAGGAGAAGGGCTTTAATCAAGTGACAGCAGTGTAAAACAGTCGTCAAAAAACCAGAAAAAGATGCACTGCTTTGTGACAAAGCCATCATTAAATCTCTCTTCCCCCGCTGCCAGATCTCCCTGCTGCTCCTCCACAAAGGAAACATCGGATTTCGCCTCATTTGCAGCACCCTCAGCCTTGGTGGCTGACGGAGATTGTTGGGTTTTCTGACAGGAGCTGCATCTCCCTCGTGTGTGCGCAGCTGAACGCTGCACTGCCACTTCAGTCAAACCCCGCGGCTGTCTGTCTGTCTGTCTGTCTGTCCGTCTGTCTGTCCGTCCCCAGCCCCTCCTGTTAACCTGCTTTGGGTTCTGGAAGCCTCCCTCCCCTCCCGCTCTGCTCACAGGGCTCACCCACACAGAGGAGCGCCTGTTCCCGGCAGGAAAATTCTTCTGCATCCCGGGTTTTCACCGGTGCTCCCAAACCCTGCTCTGCTCGCCTGTGCCTCTCCTCCGCTGCTGGAAAGCCCCTGATCGCACAGGATGTTGTCCTGGCCTTGGCACAGCTGGGCACCGAGAGGGGACCCGTGTGGCGCTGGCGCTGTCCCCTCCCTGCGCTCGGCCAGGGGAAGGACGCAGCGCCTCTGCTTTGGTGTGCCTGTCTGCTGCTCTGAGCAAAACCCCCGAGCCCACAGGATGCCTTCCCGTGCCTGTCCCCTCTGCTGCTCTGAGCCTTCACCCGAGGCAGGGATCTCCCAGGGATCTCCAGCCCTGCCCTCGGCGCCGGGGAGAATGAGGGGACCCGTGTGACGCTCTGTCCCCTCCCTGGCACATGGGGGAATGAGAGGGGACCCGTGTGACGCTGTGTCCCCTCCCTGGCACGGTGGGGAATGAGAGGGAACCTGTGTGACTCTGTGTCCCCTCCCTGGCACAGGGGGAATGAGGGGCGACCCGTGTGACGCTGTGTCCCCTCCCTGGCACAGGGGGAATGAGAGGACCCGTGTGACGCTGTGTCCCCTCGCTGGCACCCCAGCTGTGCCCTCCCCAGCTGTGCGGGCTGACTGACAGCCCCAGCCCAGGGCCGCTCTCACTGGCGCCGCTGTTCCAGCCCCACATTCCGCACCTTCCCCCGCCCCGGGGCCCTTTATAGCTGCCGGTGCCCTCGGCAGCAATGGGGCCATTGTGGGGGGCTGGGGGCCGGCAGGGCAGGGCAGGGCTGCCCATCGCCCCCTCCCCACCCTGCGGCAGCATCTCCTCCTGCTCCTTCCTCCTGCCCCTCTCCCCTGGCTGCCCCCCCGGCCCCGGCGTGTCAGGGGCTGGCTCGGAGCCCCGGCAGAAGGGCAGGTTAATACTCGTGGCCAGCCCTCTGCCCCGCACTCCCAGCCCGGCTCCGGCCCCGGCACAGCCATGGCCAGGATCTGCTGTGCCCTGCTGCTCTCGCTGCTGCTGCTCCTGCACAGCCGGGGCGCCGGCGGGGCCCCTCCGCAGCCCCGCGGTGAGTGGGGACGGGGGGCTGGCGGGGCTGGGGTCCCTCTGTGCCTCCGGCCGGCGCTGGGGACGGGGAAGGAAGAGGGAATGCCCGGCAAGAGGCAGGGAAGTGAAGGGGCTGTGCCCACCGTGTCCCCAAGGCAGCGGGACCCGCGGCTGGGTTGGCTGCTGTGGGGACAGCACAGTGGCCCCGGGTCACCCCTCGGGGCTGGAGGAGGCCCAGGTGGGACAGGGGCTCTGCCCTCCCTCCTCTCTGCAGCTCCACAGGGGCTGTCCTGGCTGGGAGCTGGGCAGGAATTGGCCGGACACCCCTGGGCCACCTCCCGAACGGGAGCTCTGGGTCGGGTGGTCGGGAACGGGACTTTCCTTGGAATTTCTTCATCTGTTCCTGAGCAAAATCCTGCTCTGTTAGGCTTCCCGGGTGGGGAGTAGGGCAGCCAGGAGCAGGTGAGCTGCCTGCTCTGGAGCTTGCATGGGCTCTGAACCCCAGCCTGGAATGACTGCCAGCAAGGGCTGGACACCTGGGGAAAGGATGGACACCCAGGGAAGGGCTGGACACCTGGGGCAGGGCTGGACACGCGGGGAAGGGCTGGACACCCAGGGCAGGGCTGGACAGCCAGGGAAGGGATGTACAGCCAGGGAAGGGGTGGACACCCGGGGCAGGGATGGACGGCCAGAGAAGGGAGAATCTGGTCCTCGGGAGCATCTCTGCTCTTCCCTGGGCTCCAGGCAGCCTGGAGAAACCACTGCAGGAGTCGGCTGTGAGGCCAAACTTCTGGGAATTAAAAGTTTTTGGATGGTTTGGTGGTGATGCCTCGCACACAGCCTGAGCTGTACAGTGTGACAGTGACTGCAGAGGTACCTGGGGCTGGGGAAGGAGGGATTTCAGATAAAATGACCCCTTTCTCCTCAGGAATTTGGGAAAGGAGGGTTCTCTTCGCTGTGCAAAGTGGGGAAATGAATCAGAGCAGTGACTGAGCTCAGCCCTGCTGTGAGCAGTCACCAGTCTAAAATAAACCCCTTTTAGTCCTTGGTTACTGCGCTGTTCTCCTGGTGTTTTAATGGATATGGCAAAGATGCCCTGAGAGGGATTTTCTGCTAAATCAGGGAATTAATTCAGCTATTCCTGATTAATTCCTAGTGCGGGTATTTGTAAATATAGAGGAAGATTTCATTTCTGGTTTAATTCCAGTTTTAACCAAACTAGGCTGAGTCAGGATGTCAAGCAGAGCAAGTGACTGTCACCTCCTGGAGAGAACAGGGCCTGTCCTGCAGACACTGACTGTGGCCGAGATCCCAAAAATCTCCCACTTTATATCCTTTATTTACTCTTCTTTTCTCTGAAATAAACTCCACTGTCAGAAAAAGAGGTTAAAAATGTTATTTAGGGCCAAGTCACAGAGCAGAAATAAATAAAATAGACAGACTTCAAAATTTCTCTTTGCTCCAGCTGTTCTTAGGGAAATAAAATAACTTTTCCTGCTTGGTTTGTCACTAAATCCAAGCGTGATTCATCAGCACAAAGGGGGATTTGTGTTTTATTTCTGGAGGAATTAATTGCAAGGCTTTGAGCCTTTCCCTGGACCTTCATTTCTCACCTGTGAACTGGGCACAAGCGACCCCTGGAAAAGGGATTTCCAGTGCTGCAGATGGATCTCCCAGGGAGTTTTCCTTCCTCTGCAATGAATTATGGGGGGGAAATGAAATTCATCCATATGGGAAAAGGTTGGATTGGATTTCAGTGGGAATTAGAGCTCCTGACAAAGTGGCCACTCTCTGCTTTGCTCCCACCTTCCCAGACCTTCCTGGAGCAGATTCAGCCTCAGGGTCTCTCAGGAAACAAACCTGATTATTTCCTTTATGGATCCATCGCAGGGTATTTATTTTTATCTGCCTCAAAGACTGAAAGACCCATTAGATTCTCACACTGAGGACCAGCTGTAATATTTATGTCATCATTTGCAGCAGATTTGTTGGCCCAAAAGCTCCCGTTTAAAAATCTGTCCACAGAAATCTCCTTTATGACAGGAACTCCCTGGGCCCTGCCGAAATCAAATATTAACAGAGCACTTGGTGCCTGACAGAGACAGGCTGAATGAGAGGAAAAAATTAAAAAGAACAGGATGCCATAGATCTGCTGGGGGAAATGGGGCTATTCATTTAGGAAATCATAAAAAAAAAACCAGGCCTTTTTTTGTGTCTTGCCAGAGCTGAAAATGAAGATGGAAAATGGAGTGAAAGTGAGAAATTTAAATAATAATAATAATAATAATAATAATAACAATCATTCAGTTTGTTGCATTGCTGGTGCCTCCTTTTTATAGCCTCTCCTTTTCACTGTGGGTATTCATGGGGCTGTAGAGATTAATTATAGATTATTAATTATCAATTACAGGTTCCAGATTTCTCTGTTGTTTCCCCCTCACCAACACAAACCAGCTCTATGCTGTTACTGGGGTTTATTATTGGTGCCATCACTGGGGAACAGGGCTCTGGCTCCTGCTGTGCTGGGGATTTAACCTGGGAGTGTTGTTCCCAATCCCAGCGGATTGCTGGGTGTCGTGCTGGGGTCTGGTCCCATTCCCATTAATTGAGATCCGTGGGGATTGGTTTTCCAGGTCTGAGGTGCAGTAATCCCTTTGCAGCCTTTTTTGGATGCAGAAGTGCAGCTCAGGTTTCAGTCCACAGCTTTATCCCAACTTCCCTTTCATCTTCTCTCCCTGCTTCCCTCAGTGCTGCCACAACCCTTCCCTTCCCTTCCCTTCTTTATCCCTCCCTGTCTCCCTCCCTCCCTCCTTTCCTCCCTCTGTTTTTCCCTCCTTCCCTCTCTCCAGGCTGTCATTCCACATGTTTATCCCACCCTCCCTCTCTCCATGCTGCCGTAGGGGGATGAGGTTTCCTGCAGCCCTCAGAGACAGCCCAGGGTGACAAGGGACACCCTGCTCATCACAAGTCTGTGTCACCCCCCGGTAACTCTGCTTTCCCACAGGTGCTTCACTAGAAAAGCAAAAAGAACATTTCAAATATTCAGTTAAGGCTGTGAAATAGAGAAAGGACTGAAGCCTGCAGCTCCTCTCCACTCAGCGCTGCTTTACCAGCACCATTCTCTCCCTCCCAGGACACTTTTCCCTTCTTTCCCTTTGATTTCCTTGTTGGAACCCTGGGCACTGAGAATTTCAGACTTTCTGACAGGCACTGACCCCCAAGCAAACACTGCATTTGACCTGAGGCCTTGGAAAAGCCTTCCAAAATTGAGTGACAGCCCTGGGATTGTGGGTGTGGAGTTTGAATAGAAGTGTGTGATATCACATGGTGGAAAACTTCGGGTTTAAGATTTTAGAGTATAGTAATATATATAAAGCAAGATGGAGGATTTAGGGTGGAGGTTGAGTCCTTCTTTTTCACCTTCTTCTTCATGGTTTGGGTGGTACTTTGTAATTGGATAGAAAAACCCACATTGCAGGCCAGGGGTGGTTGGTTATTGGGTTAAAAGTAAAAATAATTTAGGTGACATTTCATAATTGGACAGTTTGTCCTTAAAAGAGCTTGTAGAGAGATAGGGACAGAGCCATTTTCTACTTGGTTAACTAGAACTCACAGCCTGTGAGACTGTACTCATGAGTTCGATCCTCACACGGGGCACCATTTGACACTGAGATTTTGGTGCGTCTTCACTGAAGACTAAAAGCTGGGGAATTGTAAAATAATTATTTTATTGCATTGTTACATTAGTCCTATGAGGGTAAAGTTATTAGGGCCTGCAGCAGTGCACAGAAGCCTTGTAGCATAAAGTCTCTAAGCAAAAGCAGCAGCCACAGCAGCAGCAGAGGCTTTGGTGGTCTGTGTCTAGTGACCGTCTTATTAGCAGCAGTCTATGCAGTAATAACAACAGTGGTATTGGTGTTCTGGTGAGTCTTCTGTGTGTGTGTTCTTAAAGTAGTGCATTTTAGTCTATTTTTGGATAATTAGATATATACACAAATTTTCTACATCTTTGCTGGACTAATCTTAAGATTGATGTGTGAAGGCAAACGCAAATTCTTACACAAATTCTTCGTATATAGCTTTATCTGTTCTATCTAAGGATTTCTAGCAAGGCTACATTATTTTTATTATGACTAGAATTTAACTAACTTTGCAAAAGGGAATATCACTGAACTATAAACTGGGTACTATGGCTCTTTCTTACTAACACAAGCTTTCATTTCTAAGGCACTTAAAAATCCTCTATTTAAAAACTAAATTTGCATTTCTACTTTATGTGCAGGGGGGAAATGGGCCGCTGAATAACAGAACCAGTGTGATTCCAACAGAAGCCGTTTATTGTTTACATTTCATGGCAGATACTGATTCTAGGTCTGCTGTCCACCTGGGCACACATCACTGGGTTGGTGCCTTGGTTTAGGTAGACAGGGATCTGCCAGGGAAGATTGGAGTCTCCCTTGGACTGTAAGCCCCTCCCCGCCTTTTTCCAAATTATTATAAATTTGCAATTAAAAGGCTGTCAGGCAAAGATTTTGGGAATAGGTATAGCAGTTCTTTACTAGGGATATAAAAATGCAAATGTTGTAGTACAGAAGAATAAGCAAGCAAACAAACAAACAAGAATCCTAGAAAACCCTGACAGAGTCAGAAATACAACCTGAGCCCCTGTTGGTCAGGGTGTTGGATGCAGCCCAGAGTGAGCCCTCCTGGAGTGGCAGATGTGGTTCTGTTGGAGTAGAGATGGTCCTGTAGAAAAAGGGTCCAGTGATGGTGAGATGGGTCTAGTCTTCCTCCAGGGATCCGGTGGAAAACTGGATACCTAGTGGTACTTGTGGCTCCTTTTTATCTAGGTGAAGATGGTTTGGCTCCTCCTCCCTGGGTGGAGTATTTCAAAATAGGATGATGTAATGTGTCATGTCATTGGTGAGCTTTAATGGCCCATTAGCAGAAGATATCCCCATGGGGGTAGTGGAACAATGAAGAGAGATAAGCAACACTCCACTGTCTGATAAGTAACACTGACTCATTTGGGCAAAGATAAGCAAAACTGCTTCACCCAGTTTCAACAGATGGAATAGAATAACGTGGTTTTTTGGTTACAAAACCCAAGACAGCTGGCCAAGCTGCTCCTTCATGAGGCAGGCATACATCCTTCAGGACATCCAATTGGTCAAGTGTCCATCCTCACGTTGTGCTTCCCCTATCCAGGGTTTACATCTTTTGCAGACAGTTTCTCAGGCTCTCTTGTTATTTTTGATCCTGTTGTTTTCTCAGTAACCTTGACAAATTCCTGAGAGCTCTAACAACAAAACTGCAGGTGGTTTGCTAAGATTACTCACAACCAGTTTGGCTGGTGCATCAGAATGGCCTGTTGTGCAGATACATTGCTACACTTACGTCTGTCTGGATTTATGTATTTTAGATTTTCTGAAAGTTCTAATTCCATTCTCGCATCTCTGGGCGCTCCTGGGCCTGTGTGGATTTGGCCCAGGGGGGGATTCATACTCCCACATTGTACTGTAGATAAGAATTAATGAACATCTGAGTTAGAATATGAAACAACGTCTCTTGAGCATTTAGTCCCGACTCTAACAGGAAAAAAAATAAATTTTAACATAAACATTTAATGGTGCCCCGTGCGAGGATGGAACTCACGACCTTCAGGTGTCCCCTCCGTCCCTGCTGTCCCCAGGCACCCTGTGCAGGACCAAGCCCACGGACCTGGTGTTCATCATCGACAGCTCCCGCAGCGTGCGGCCGCACGAGTTCGAGAAGATCAAGGTGTTCGTGTCGCGGGTGATCGAGGCGCTGGACGTGGGCCCCAACGCCACCCGCGTGGGCGTCGTCAACTACGCCAGCGCCGTGCGCAGCGAGCTGTCCCTGCAGGGCCCGCAGAGCAAGGCGGCGCTGCTGCAGGCCGTGCGCAGGATCCAGCCCCTCTCCACCGGCACCATGACCGGCCTGGCCATCCAGTTCGCCGTCAGCCGCGCCTTCAGCCCCGCCGAGGGCGGCAGGGACGGCGCGCCCAACTTCAAAAAGGTGAGGTGGTGGTGTTTGACACTGCAGCTGTTAGCGCTGGAACATAATCACAGAATGATTGTATACAGGTGCTCAAAAAGGTGAGGTGGTGGTGTTTGACACTGCAGCTGTTAGCGCTGAGACACATAACCACAGAATGATTATGTGCAGGTGCTTTTATTGAAGAGCTCCGGGGATCAGGGTACAGACCCAAATCTGACTCCAGCATGGATTTGAGATGGACGTGTTTTCATACCCTTTCATTATACAACTGCTTATTAATTATGAACCTATACTGTTCTATTGTATGAATTCTTGTAGTTTTCATCAGGCTCCCCAAACATCGCTTCTCATGATTCTTAAACAGTAATCATATTCAATTACCAAACAATTATTACAACAATTATTACATTTAACAATCGTATCATTTATCCTATGATGATTATGCAGGTGCAGTTTCACATGATCCAGTAAAGACAAAGGCTAACCTTCATTCCCAGGGCCTACCCAGCCCTGGTTCCCTTGCCCAGGCCTATCCAGGCCCAACCTTTCTTTCCACCTCCCCTGAATCTGTTGTATATAACTCCCATGAGTTTTAGAAACATTTTAACTCTATGCTATCACAACAACACGACTCCGAGATTCAGAAGGCTGAAAACGACTCCTTTATTTTTGGGATGTGTCTCCCTTTTATACTATTTCACACAGACCAATCTGATTGGTGACACAAAGGCAAACCTCTTCACTCACATTGGTCAGAGCAGAGGGACATCAAGAAGAAATCCCTCCTAGGGAAAGGAATGAATAACAAAGTTACAGTTACAAAAACATTTCTCCTGTTTACAGAAAATTCCTTGGGAAAAGAATTTCGGGAAACCAAAACACCTCAGGCACGGAACCCGGGCTACAGTAAGATGTAGGGATAGAGTAAAAAGCTGGCCTGTTGTTTCGTCTTAGTGCAGCTCACAAGCAATTTGCAAATTCTCATATGAAGCTGTTTTGAGAATGAGAAGTTCCTTTAACACAACAATCTATTCTGAGGGTGTAAAATAAGTGCACCTGTAGTAACAAGGGATTTGTGCCGTGAGAATCAGTAAAGAAAACATGCAAACAATCCGAAAATAGATTTGATGGACAAGTAAAACAGCTTTTACTAACCAATAGAGTAATTAACAAGTAAGCTATTAACCAATTAGAAGTTGTCCTCGAGGTTGGTAAAAACTGTCTAAAGACAGCATGGGGCCATAATAAAGAGCCTTCTGAGCCTTCTGAAGATTCTATCGTGTCACTCTCTGTGTCGTGTCCACCCCAACAATGACAGTAAGGAGGCAAGGAAAGGGTCTGGTTCCTCCCACTCCTTGCCTGGCACTCATCATGGAGTGGTTGGGAAAAGCAGAAAGATGATTTTCTCTGGGCTTTGATCGTGTGTGGACACAGGAGGGTTGATTGTCACAGGTGGAAAACCTCTGTGAGGGGCAAAGTGGAGGTTTGAAAACCTCCAGGAAGTTCACACCTCTCGATTCTTCGTGGAAACCTCTGGGAGGTGCAAACCCCTCAATTCTTGGAAACCTCTGAGAGGTTCAAACTTCTCAATTCTTGAAGACCTCTGGGAGATTCAAACATCTCAACTCTTCTTGGAAACATCTGTGAGGTTCAAACCTCTCAATTCTTCCTTAAAACCTCTGGCAGGGTTGAAAACCCTCAATTCTTGAAGACCTCTGGGAGGTTCAAACCTCTCAACTCTTTTTGGAAACCTCTCGGAGGTTCAAACTTCTCAATTCTTGAAGACCTCTGGGAGGCTCCAACCTCTCAATTCTTGGAAACCTCCAAGAGGTTCAAACCTCTCAATTCTTTTTAAAAACCTTTGGGAAGTTCAAACCTCTCAACTCTTCTTGAAANAGAAACCTCCAAGAGGTTCAAATCTCTCAATTCTTTTTGAAAACATTTGGGAAGTTCAAACCTCTCAATTCTTCTTAAAAACCTTTGGGAAGTTCAAACCTCTCAACTCTGCTTGAAAACTTCTGAGAGCTTCAAATCTCTCAGTTCTTGGAAATCTCTGAGAGGTTCAAACCTCTCAAGCCTTCTTGAAAAAGAAGCTCATCTTTGGGACTTAGTGAAAGAAAACACAAAACTCATTACGACATATTCAGTCTTAGTCTCAGTTTTTGTTCTAAATGCAGTCTGACAATTACTCACAGCAGTGGCCACTCCTGTAGATTGGAGAGACATTTCCACTGAGCTGTCCATGAAAATGCTGGATCCTCATCTCGGGAATCTCTTCCACACCATTCAATGTCCGCTCTCCTCGTGCGCTCTTTTCCTGCTGCCAGACAGCTCCCCCAAGCCTTGCTGTTCCCTGTCACCTCTGGCTGTGTGGAACAAACTCTCCTGGATTTCCAGTGTCTCCCTGAAACCTCCTTTCCTGGACAGCTGGAAAAGCTGAGACCAGTGGGCTTTGGAAAGATTAATCCAAGGCATTAAAAAAGGAGGGGAAAAAAGGAAATCACTCCTTGCTTTTCCCTCTTCTCTTCTACTCCCGAGCTGATCCAAGAGGCAGAATCCCAGGAAGGGTTGGGAGGGGTCTCTGGAGCTCCAGTGGGGCTGCCCAGGACCATGCCCAGGTGGCTTTTCAATGTCTCCAAGGTGGAAAACTCCACAACCCTTTGTCTTCTTGGTTCCCTGGTTTTGTTTCGTTTTTTTTGCTTTTCTCCTCTGCCTTGAAGTCCAGCTAGCTTTTCCCTTCTGCTGAGGGTGACCCCATCCCCTGCCTGGGAGGAGGAGGAACAGGTCACGCCGAGATTTAGGGAGGTGAAGCTTCCAGAAACACCGGACACGGTCCTTGCTCCTTCCCACAGCAGAAATCCGACAAATCCTCACACAAATCTGGTTGCCAACATCCCAAAACATCACACGGTGCTTTGCTCTTGCTTTGTGCAGCAAATGTCACCCCCGGCCAGGGAAAAAACACAATTTGTTTCCGTAGGGGCTCCGAGAAAAACCTGCTCCCACCTTCCTCGAAACCCGCAGGGAGCCCAATTACTTCCACCTTATTTTTCAGGGAAGAACAGAACAACAAATAAATTGGCAAATTGCTGAGCAAATCCTGGGCTTTATGCAGCTTCCTGCCCGATTCTCCTTGGAGCCTGCTGGAACATCACGTTCCCAGGGCACAATGAGCCATGGCTCCCTCATTAGCTGAGGGATTGCCGGGAAATGGGAATACCTGGGAATGCCAAGGAATACTCAGGAATTCTCAGGTGTCTGAGATAGCCAGGAATAAACTGTGTCAGAACACGTGGGATTTCTGTCTGACAGAAGGACGAGGGATACAGAATGTCAGGAATTCACAGGGAAGGCTGCTGGTTAAATGAGCACAGAGTTTGACCTTGAAAAAGCAAAATTTCTGAGTTTTCCCGGTGCAAAACTGAGGATGAGGGCAAAATTCAGCTGTTGGAGGCAACAGAAGCTTCGCCTTTTCCTAATTGCCTTCACATGGCTGAGCAGTGCCAGCCCCTGCAGGATCCAGAGGCTGCTCCTTCGCTCCAAGCCTTTCCCAAACCAGGCACACACCAGGACTCAGCTTTTTCAATGACAGGGAATGACAGAGAATGACAGACATCCTCAGACTGCAAATAATTTGGAGGTAGGTTTGAAAATAATAATTTAAAAAAAGGACATTTTTTCACATTGACTCAGGCTGGATGCAGGGGAAATATCTATGGTGGGAATCCTAGGGAAAAAAACCCCAGGATTTCCTGATGATTGGGCCAACCAAAAGTGATATTAAGGGGTATTTTTTACACTTTGTCAGGCTGTCACAGAAAGGTCCCCTGGCTTCCTCTCACTGTTACATTCATTCTCCCCATGGGCTCTCTGATTAATTCCCAATCCCGACTCCGTATCCAAAAGTTTTGTCCTCTCCAACAGCAGGACAGAAAGCAACGTGAATTTTGAGTCCTTTATGGCAGATTTCCGCACAGAGGCAGTATGAGGATCTTTCCCGTCACATCCAGGTGTGGACACTGCAGCTCCACCCCATCTGGGGCTTATCTGGGCTTGGGCTTAACTGGGCTGGGCTTAGCTGAGCATGGAGGGGGGCTGATAAAACCTGGAGAATTTCTTGATTTAGGAAGGGAATTGCAGGAGGACACGTGGCTGCTGACAGGACCTGCTGGCAGGGTTTGGTCCTGATTTGGTAATGCCTCTGATCTCTGATTTCGTAACGCCTCTGTTCCTGATTTGATAATGCTTATGTTCCCTGATTTTATAATTCCTCTCGTTCCCTGATTTAATAACTCCTCAGATCCCTGATTTGATAACTCCTCTGATCCTGATTTGATAACTCCTCTGATCCTGATTTGATAACTCCACTGATCCCTGATTTGATAACTCTTCTGATCCTGATTTGATAACCCCTCAGATCCCTGATTTGATAAATCCTCTGATCTCTCATTTGATAACTCCACTGATCCCTGATTTTATAATTCCTCTCGTTCCCTGATTTGATAACTCCTCTGTTCCCTGATTTGATAACTCCTCTGTTCCTGGTTTGATAAGTCCTCTGATCTCTGATTTGATAACTCTTCTGTTCCTGATTTGATAACCCCTCAGATCCCTGATTTGATAACTGCTCAGATCCCTGTTTTGATAACTGCTCTGTTCCTGATTTGATAACTCCTCTGTTTCTGATTTGATAACCCCTCAGATCCCTGATTTGATAATGCTTATGTTCCCTGATTTGATAACCCCTCAGATCCCTGATTTGATAATGCTTATGTTCCCTGATTTGATAACCCCTCAGATCCCTGATTTGATAACCCCTCAGATTCGATAACTCCACTGATCCCTGATTTGATAGCTCCTCAGATCCCTGATTTGATAATGCTTATGTTCCCTGATTTGACACCTCCTCGTTCCCTGCCAGCCGGGTTTCAGGGCTCTCCCCGGCAGCCCCGGGCAGCTGCTGGCGCTGCGCAGGCGGAGCAGCCCGGATGGAGCTGAGGCTGAGCCGAGGGCTCTCTCTCCTGGCAAAAGGCTCCACTGCACGGACGGATCCGCTCCCGCCCCAGGAAAGCCCCGGAGCTCCTCTGGCACCTCCACTTCCCCCACACCACACACCCACACCTGCCACACGTGATGCTTTCTCTTATTTTTGCCACGCTAGAAGAGAAAGGCTTGAATTCGTTTATATTTTTTCCCCCTTGGAAGCACCCGTTGCGGAATTGTGATGCTCCGGGAATCTTTAATTGTGCAGCCCTTAGGAAGTGCAGATAAACAGCTGAAATTAGATTGTAAAGCCCCACATTTTTCCCGTTTCTCCTGTTTTTTACAGAGGGGAAGCTCTTTCCCAATTCTGCGTTCCAGTCCAAGCCGTTCCTTTGGTGTCGGCAGCGGTGTCACAATAAATCAGTTGTAAGGGGAAGTGGCAGGGGCAGAAGAACTGGCAAAGAGCAAGAATTCAGGTCTTGTGACAAAGTCTCTTTCAGAAGAAAAATAAAGAGGAAAAGGGACAAACCAGAAGCAGGACTCTGGGAAACTTTTAACTGGTTCAGGGCTCCGTTTAATCCCAGCTGAAATCCAGTTCCCACTTAAACCAGCTGCCACTTTAATGCTGGGGTTAGCAGGGGTGGGGTTTAATCCCTGCTGTTTATTTTGGGACAGAGAATCACAAATCCTGGCAGGCCCTGACACCCAGTGTGACCTCTGGTCCTTTCCCCTCTCTCCCCATGGAGCTGGTTTCAGTTCCGCCCTTCAGCTCCTCCACCTATAAACGGGATGAAGCCTTCACCTCACCTTTCCATGACATTTCCTGAGATGCTGTGAAGTCCCACACTCAGCTGGCCTTGTCCTGAGTGTCCCTGAAGATCTTTAGTTTGGCTTGAGCTCGAGTTTGGCTACAAAAAACACAAATTTTAATTTACTTTCCTTAGAGGGGGATGCACCAGTTGTCCCTTGTGAAACCATCAATCCCTGGCAGTTTTCCCTTGGTGAAACCATCAATCCCTGGCAGTTTTCCCCTGGTGAAACCATCAATCCCTGGCAGTTGTCCCTTGGTTAAACAATCAGTCCTTGGCAGTTGTCCCTTGGTTAAACAGTCAATCCCTGGCAGTTTTCCCTTGGTGAAACCATTCAACCCTTGGCAGTTTAACCTTTCCAGCTTGGAAAGAAACAAATTCCACCTAAAAAACCCCCATGGTTTGTGTGATCTCCAAAGAATGGGAGGAGCTGGCGGGATTCCCTTTCCCCTTCATTTTAGCAATGCAAACCCTTCCCTCCCAGCCCAGCCTGATCCACAAACATTGTGGGAATGTGGATGAGGACAGCAATGCCCACCTGGCCGTCCCCCCCCTGCAGGTGGCCATCGTGGTGACCGACGGCCGGCCCCAGGACGGGGTGCAGGACGTGTCAGCGCGGGCCAGGGCCGCAGGCATCGAGATCTTCGCCATCGGCGTGGGCAGGGTGGACATGGGCACGCTGAGGCAGATGGCCAGCGAGCCCCTGGACGAGCACGTGGACTACGTGGAGAGTTACAGCGTCATCGAGAAGCTGACCCACAAGTTCCAGGAGGCTTTCTGTGGTGAGTCCTGGCGGGACTGCCAGCCAGCAGGGAACTGGGAATGGTTTGGGTGGGAAGGACCTTAAAGCTTTGCAGAGAATCCCGGAATGGTTTGGGTGGGAAGGGACTGGAAAGCTCATCCCATGATCTTGAGATTAGTTCAGCTGGTTGGAGCATGGTGCTGTATCACTAAGGTTGTGGGTTCAATCCCTCTATGGGTCATTTACTTTAGAGTTGGACTTGATGATCCTTGTGGGTCCCTTCCAGCTAAGAATATTCCGTGCATTCCTGCCATGGCAGGGACACCTCCCACTGTCCCAATGTCCAGCCTGGCCTTGGGCACTGCCAGGGATCCAGGGGCAGCCACAGCTGCTCTGGCAATTCCAGCCCAGCCCCTGCCCACCCTCCCAGGGAACAATTCCCAGTTCCCAATCTCCCATTCAGCCCTGCCCTCTGGCACTGGGAAGCCATCCCCCGTGCCCTGTCCCTCCAGACCCTTTTCCAAAATCCCCCTCCAGCCTTTCCCATGGAAGCTGTACCTGTGACCACCCTTCATCCCTCTGCTTTCCTGCTCCAAGCCCTGCAGGATCAGAGCCCTGTGGGACAGGGCCTCTTTGAAGTTGCCTTTCCAGAACTGCAGGGTTTTGTTCAGGGGATTTCAGGTTTTGGTTAAAGAAATCTCCAGATTTCACCGGCACTGGAGGGTTTGTAAACACGATCCATACACTCCTGGAGGTACTGGGAAACAACCTGGGAAAGAGGATTTTAGCACAGCTGAAATCACGCCCCTTTTGGGGCAGTTGAGAGAATTTGTTTTGTAATTCCCCCTGCCAGCATTGCCTCCTGAATTCCCAGCTCAACAGGGACGGTCCCAGCTCCTGTCAGGGCTGAGCTGCCTTTGCCTGACACTGCTTTTGGGGTTGGAAGCCTCATGGGGCAGGAATCTCGCCTGGCTGGAGCAGGATCTAATTCCTGTCTGCATAGCACATCAAAGGAGCCCGAGCACCCCACAGACAGCATCCCCCAAACAGCATCTGTCTTGGTTTGGGAAGACAGGTATCTGTCAGGGAAAGCTGGAGGTTCCCTTGGAATGGAGAATGTAAACCAGCCCTCCTCTTTCCAATTATAAGTTTGAAATTAGAGGCTTTCAGGCAAAGATTTGGGAATAGGGATAACCATTCTTTACTAGGAATATTAAGAATACAAATGTAGTAGTAAAAAAAAAAACCAAACAAAAACAAGCAAACAAACAAACAATCCTAGAAACCCTGATAAGAGTCAGAAATACAACCTGACACCCTGTTGGTCAGGGTGTTGGAACAGTCCAAAGTAATCCCTCCTGCCGTGACAGATGTGGTTCTGTTGGAGCAGAGATGGTCCTGTAGAAAAAGGGTCCAGTGGTGCTGAGATGGGTCTGGTCTTCCTCCAGGAATCCAGTGGGAGCACTGGATATCTGCTGTTCCTGACCCTCGGTTTGGCTCCCACCACTGGGTGGAGCATCTCCCAATGGGATGATGTAATGTGTGATGTCATTGGTGAGCCTTGATGGCCCATTAACAGAAGATATCCCCTGGAGGGAGGATGGGTGGTGGAAGAGATAAGGAACAGTGCCCCACCCGGTCTTAAAACCTCCTGGAGTTACAAGAGATAAAGAAAAACATCTCCCCAGCTGCTTTCAACAGGTAAAATAGAATACACATGGCTTTTTTTTTTGTTACATAACCCAAGACAGCATCCTGCAAAAACACCATCCCACAAACAACATCCCACAAACAGCATCCTACAAAAACATCATCCCACAAACAACATCCTATAAAAACAGCATCCTATAAAAGCACCATCCTCCAAACCCCATCCCACAAACCCCATCCTACAAAAACACCATCCCACAAAAATCACCCTACAAACACCATCCCACAAACAGCATCCTACAAAAACACCATCCCACAAACAACATCCTATAAAAACAGCATCCTATAGAAGTACCATTCTCCAAACCCCATCCCACAAACCTCATCCTACAAACACCATCCCACAAACCCCATCCTACAAACACCATCCTACAAGTGCAGCTTTGCTCCCACAGGAGCTGCTGAAGACTGGGAATGTTTTATTGCTTCCAAATGCGCCCCAAGGCAGCAGGAATGGGCCATAAATCCCCATTTTCTGTCAGCAGGGGAGGCCCAGGGGCTTCTCCCTGTCATTCCCTGGAAGCAAAAACGTGTGGCAACACTTCCTGAGAGGTGTGATCACCTGGAATTCCAAACGCACACGGCTGGGCCTGGAGAACTTCCAGATTCTGAGAGGTGTAAAATCTCCTGGTTCAGCTTCCAGGCTGAAAGTGATGAAGGGGAGCAGCTTTTTGTCATGGAAAATTGTCTCCTCTGTGGAAAGGAGGGTAATTTTGGATACAGAGTGAGGGCTGGATTATCCTCAGGTGATAACACAGAGTGAGTCAGGTATTATCAGGTGTCACTGCAGCAGGAGCTCGTGGAAGTGGAGAACAAACACTTCAGGCAGAAGGAGGGAGAGTGACAGAATTTGAGGAGGTGGAATCCAGGCCGTGAATCCTCGTGGGAGTTTGTGTTGACTGCCCTGGGATCAGGAGGCAGCAGCGGTGCAGAGGCCCCAGTGTGTGATTTGAAGTTGTGGGGAAAAATCCTTCTTGAGCCTCCCTTGGAAGATGGCAAAGCCCTTCCCTTGGAAAAGCCCTGGGAGGTGAGGGAAGCGCTCAGGATTATTGCAGGAGCAGAGGACAGCCCTGGGGGAATGCCCAAGTCCCTGTTATGATGTCCTGCACATGCAGCTGCCCCAAACCACCCCAGAGATGGACCCAAAGCCCCTTGCTCAGGCACAACACAGGATTTGTGGGACTGAGAGCAGGGAAAGGTGTCCAAGTGCTCCCCACAGTGCTCAGCAGACTCCTGGGGGAACAGGAAATCCTTGGTGCTCCAGCCAGGGTGAGATTAACCAGAGAACTGAGCTGCAGGCAGCTCCAGGGGCAGTAAAATTCCCAACAATCTGGCCTAGAACAATCTACCACTGCTGGCACAGCCACGGGAAGTGGAAAGGCCAAAAAATGCACAAAATACGGGTAGAGCAGAATACAAATGGCTCAAAATCAGAAACCTTAACTCTGAAAGACTCTGCTCCACTTCCCATCAGTTCGATCCAGCCCAGTGCCTGGATGTCTGAACACTTTTCCCTGGCATTTGTAACTGAATTTGCCTTCCCAGCCCTGTTTGCTCTGGGGTTTGTTTGCCATCCTCACTGCTGTGGCTGCCACTCAGCTGCTGTTTGCTCAGCATCCCAGGAGCCACAGCCAGGACAGGATGGGCAGCAGGAATGTTTAGAGAGCACAGATCTGAGAGCTGCACGCGCAGGGAGAGCTCTGAGGTGAAATCCAATGTGCTCACACATGAATCCCATCCAGGAAGGGCAGCTGAGCTCCCTGCTCATAACTGTACTGCAGAGCTGGAACAATTGGGCACTGGCCAGCCCAGGGGGCAGCTGGGACCCAAACCTCACGCAGGAGCTTTGCAGAGGGAGGTGTTCTGCGATTTGCCCCACACCCAGCCGGGTTTGCCCTCAGGATGGGGAGCATTTCCAGTCCTGGTTCTGCCTTGGAGCAGGAAGACTTGCAAAGGAAATTTCTTCCTTGTCTTTACACCTCAGCCACTGTCCAGGATCACTGAGCTGTGTCCCACTGGCAGCAGATTTAACTGTGGGGCCAGTCTGGGGCAGTGCAGTGCTGGGTGTGGGGGCCTCGGGCTGGGCCCCGCTCGCAGCCCCCCCGTCCTGTCCCCGCAGTGGTGTCAGACCTGTGCGCCACGGGAGACCACGACTGCGAGCAGGTGTGTGTCAGCACCCCGGGGGCCTACAGGTGTGCCTGCAGGGACGGCTTCAGCCTCAACAGCGACGGCAGGACCTGCACCGGTACGTCAGGGGTCACGTGGGGACGGTGGGGACGGCACCGGGACGTTCTGCTCAGAGATGGCAGAAAGGGAACCCTGCTCTTACCGGCCAGAATCGCTTTCAAAACACCGCTGTGATCTCTTGTTGGGTTTTCTTCCATTAACTGTCAAGTTTTCGGGGTGTCTTCATTGAAGACTATGACCATGGGTGTCGCTTTAATTCTTTAGCCTTCTGATGATGTTTACATAGTTCTAGTGGAGTCTCTCACCAATGTAACATAAACAAGTAGATTGTTTTCACACCAGTCTGTGATGGACTGGTGAACTGACCACTGGGGTCAGAAAGGTGTTCCTCTCATCTACCAATCCTTGACCAAACTCCAAATCCTATTTAAATCCCAAATCATAATAAACTCGCTCTCTTTCTCTGCTCGCCTCTGAACCTGAGTGAGTGTAGTTCTTTCGTGTCCCTACTGGTGACAGATGGGTAGTTGTACAAGTAAAGTCCTTTACTGTGTGGCTAAATCAGCCTTATAAAGGCAGAGTTATTACAGTCCCAGCCAGTGTGCAGAAAGCCTCTGTCATAAAGTCTCTGAGTCCCAAGCAGAAGCAGCAGCCACAGCAGCAACAGCAGCAGCATTGGTGTTTTTCATGAGCCTCTGTGTGTTCATTCTCAAAGTAGTGCATTTTTATTCTATTTTTGACCAATCAGGTTAAAACACCAATTCTCTACATCCTTGCTGGACCTGTCCTAAGCTAGGATTGATGTGTGAAGGCAAACGCAAATTCTTACGCAAATTCTTACACAAAATCTACAAATAGAATTCTATCTGTTCCATCTAGGAACGTTTAGCAAGGTTACATTATTTTCACTATGTCTAGAGTTTATCTATCTTTGCAAAAGGCACAACTACTGGGTTTTAAACTAGGTTTTAGGTCCTTTTGTTGCTAGCTACTTCAGTCTCTATTTAAAACTAAACTTGCATTTCTACCTCATGTCTGTGTGGATTTATGTATCTTAGTTTCTCTGAAGGCTCTAATTCAATCCTCACATTTTTGGGCACTCCTGGGCCTGTGTGGATTTGGCCCAGGGAATTCATACTCCTACAATTAACCCCATTTCCTCAGCAATAAATGGCATTAGGGTTCTGTTTTCCTACGTATTTATTGAGGTCTTTGCTGCTGTTTTCTCCTGCCCTCTCCTCGTGTTTTCCCTCAGCCTGCAATGGTGGCTTGGGGTCTGCTCTGGATCTCGTGTTCCTCATCGACGGCTCCAAGAGTGTGAGGCCTGAGAACTTCGAGCTGGTGAAGAAATTCATCAACCAAATCGTGGATTCTCTGGAGGTGTCGGACAAACAGGCCCAGGTGGGGCTGGTGCAGTACTCCAGCTCCGTCCGGCAGGAGTTCCCCCTGGGCCAGTTCAAGAGCAAGAAGGACATCAAGGCAGCCGTGAAGAAAATGTCCTACATGGAGAAGGGGACCATGACAGGCCAGGCCCTGAAGTACCTCGTGGACAGCTCCTTTTCCATCATCAACGGAGCCCGGCCCGGGGTCCCCAAGGTGGGCATTGTCTTCACGGACGGGCGCTCACAGGATTACATCTCAGATGCTGCCAAGAAAGCCAAGGACTCAGGTAGGGCTCCCCAATTCCCAGGGGCTTCTTTCTCCCCTGGCCCAGGCAGGATTTTCTCCCTGGATGTGTCCCTTAGGGTACAAACAGGTTATACAGAGTAATTTGGGGAGATATTCCCTGGATGTCCTTGCTCACAGAGAGCCTGGAGCGCCTCAGTCTGGGGCGCAGGTGCCCCTTGGCTTGCCAAGAGCTGGTTTTAGTTCCCCTCTGTGTGTTTGGAGGAGTTCCTGCCTGGCAGGGTGGAGTTCCATGCCCTTGGAATGGGATGGACAGGATGGGGTTTTTCCCCCTGGAATGGGATGGACAGGGTGGAGTTCCACCCCCTGGAATGGACAAGGTGGAATTCCACCCCCTGGAATAGGATGGACGTGGTGGAGTTCTATGCCCTTGGAATGGGATGGACAGGATGGGGTTTTACCCTCTGGAATGGGATGGACAGTGTGGAGTTCCACCCCCTTGGAATGGACAGGGTGGAATTCCAGCCCCTTGGAATGGGATGGACAGGATGGGGTTTCATGCCCTTGGAATGGGAACCCAGGTGTAATTGCTCCACACAAATGTGGAAGGAAACAGAAGGGGGAATTTAGAATTAGGAGCTTCCAGCACCTTTAGGGTTGGACAGGGCTTGGAGCAACCTGGGATGGGGGAAGATGGTGGAACAAGAGGAGCTTTAAGGTCCCTCCAAACCCAGGCCAGTCTGGGATTTGTCTGGGGTTGGTCAGGAAACCCAGCCCAGCTCCAGAGGGACACGGGGACAAAGACAACGAATCCCAGGAGTTGTAGGGCCAAGCGTGGCTTGGCTGCATCAGCCTCAAGGCCTGGAAAAGGCAAAGGAAAAGCAGTGAGACAATAAACAAAGCACAGACACGGACTGAGGAGGAACCCCAGGCACATTAATAAGAAGCTGTCCTCAGCTGCTGTTGTAGGAAGAGCCCTCGGTGGCCACACACTGATGGATTTCTGTGTCTGAGCCCCATGAAATATTAATGCTGCCCCTTTGCCGACCCGCTGAGCACGTTCCCAGTCTCTGACACCCCTGTGTTAAATGGATCCAGCCCCTGGGAATTCAGGCAGGAATTGCTCAATCCTTCCCTTCCTTTTAACTTCGCTCTCCACCACTAGATGGGACTCGGGGCCAGCACATAACCAGAAAGGTCAGGGAGCTCGTGAAGAACCAATGTTTACAAAGCACTCTGACATCTTACAGGGCTGTTCAGTTCTTATAAAACAAAAGGTTTCTTATAAAGTGTATTTATAGAATTTATTCCTCCCTGGTGATAAAACTTCGTGCCTTGTCTCTCCCTCCTCTCTTGTCCCTGCAAGGAAGTCTCTTATCTGTCCGTAAGTTATTGCTGTGGGATAAACAAGTGCTGAAAATGAGACTGCAAAATTGTTCAGTGAGCTGAGCCTTGGAAAAAACAACAAATACTGGATGTACCCAGAGAAAGGCAAAAGGGGGAGCAGGGAAACATTCCCAGTGCCTGGGCACTGACAAATATTTCGAATCAGGGCTTAATTGATATCACTCAAAATGGGAAAATTGCATTTCAGCTGAGTAGAAATGGGTTTAATGCAGATCAGTCTCTTGGCAGAGCAGGATGATCCCTGGACAAGTCCTTAACTCCCAGTGGGGGCTGCAATTACAGACAGAGACAGCTCAGCTCTGCTGACCCCAGGTCTCCACTGCAGGGGGACTTTGCCACTCAGGGGCTCGTTAACAGGGCTTGATTAACAGTGGCTGAGCCTGTTTTGGAAACTCCCACTGTTCCCTTTTGCTACATCATCACTTCCATATCAGTGGGGTGGTGTTACCATCACCTGTCCTTTCTTGCTTCTCCAAAATCTTGTTGTCATTGGCTGGGAAATTCCAGTTAAACCCTGCCTGGAAAAATATTCTGGCCCCTGTTTGGCCTGGCTGAAAGGAGTGTCTCCAAAACCACCTTCTTGTGGCCGCAGTGCCCACGGTCTGGTAAATTTTAATAAAATCTCTGCCTGTAAAATGACTTTGGCCCTGTTTGACCTGGCTGAAAGGAGTGTGGAAGGGGTAATTCTCAGCTGGGATCTGGAGCTGTGTGGGGCACAGGGGGTGGATGGTGTGTCCGGGCTGGCAGGGTGGCAGCTCCGTGCCGCTGACAGGGCCCCGTTCCCGGCAGGATTTCGGATGTTTGCCGTGGGAGTCGGCAACGCCGTGGAGGACGAGCTGAGGGAGATCGCCTCTGAGCCAGTGGCGGAGCATTACTTCTACACTGCCGACTTCAGGACCATCAGCAAGATCGGGAAGAAGCTGCAGATGAAGATCTGTGTTGGTGAGAGGGGACTGGGGATGGAGGGGCTCAGTCACAGCGTTTGAAGGCGGGGGAAGAGGGATGAAAATGCCCTTAGAGAAGATGCAGATGAAGATCTGTGTCAGTTAGAGGGGATTGAGGCTCAGTCACAATGTTTGAAGGCTGAGTAGAGGGGTAAAAACGCCCTTAGAGAAGGTGCAGATGAAGATCTGTGTTGGTGAGAGGGGATTTGGGTTCACTCACAGTGTTTAAAGGCTGAGTCGAGGCATGAAAACGCCTTTAGAGAAGCTGCAGATGGAGATCTGTGTTGGTGAGAGGGGATTGGGGATGGAGGGGTTCAGTCACAGCGTTTGAAAGATGGAGTAGAAGGGTGAAAATGCCCCTGAAGAAGCTGCAGATCCTCAGACTCTGTTGGTGAGAGGGGATTGGGATGGAGGGGCTTTGTCCCAGTGTTTTCAGGCTGGAGTGGAGGGATGACAATGCCCTTTTAGATGGATGTTATAAAAACCTCCCTGTTCCCAGTGTGTGGAGCTGGCAGAGCACACGGCAGGATCAGCAGACATCAGGATTTTGGGTCGTTGCCTCAAGTGAAGCAACCCTGACACCTCAGGCTGTGTCCCCCTCTCCCAAATCCCCTTCTCCCTCCTTCTTCCTCCACCTTTCTGCCCTTCTTCTTCTTCAGAAATGATGAATTTGTCTCCAGGTTCCTAAAGAGGGGATTTCCTTTCCTCCTGAGGAAGCTGGAGAGGGATAATCCCTGTGTCTACAGAGCCAAGATTGCAAGGCAGAGACCCTTTGCCAAATCTCCTTAAAAAATTAGGATCAATCCAAGAGCAAGAGGCTGGGATCTACATGAAACCACCAACAAATTGCACTTAAAAATCATTCAAATACATTTAGGCTTCAGCCTTTAAAAAAAAAAGTAAATTTCAGAAAAACTTTTTGTCTGTAAAATATCGATTTAGGTAAATAAGCTTACATTTGAGTATTAAAAATAAAATGAAGGCAAAGAGATATTTGCATTTCTTTCATTCCCAGTGCTAGTTTGTATTTCTCAGCAGCTGCCTGGAAATCTTCTGTTAATCTCCAGCTTTAGGTAACTCCTGGCTGGTTTAAACGTGTTGTGTTTTGGTGCCAGTGATTCCTTTCCTTTAAAAATTCTCCCTTTTATTTACTCCTCCTTTGCTCAGCTCAGAGTGGCCTTGTAACCAACCCCTCCCTTTCCTTCCCAGTCATCTTTTTCCTCCTGTTCCAGCCTAAGTTAATTTTCCTTGAAGAGCAGATGTAAATTAGTGACACAAATTAGCAAACTGATTAACGCTCATGGTTCCACCCCCTCAAGGACTGGAGCTGCTGAAGCAAAGCTCAAACCAGTCTTGATGGCAGCGGTGCCGCCAGTTCTTACTGGATGTTGTTGGTGAGACAGAGATCGGTTTTATTTGGTCAGGCTCCAATTTTAGGGCAAACTTGAAGCATCAGGAGCGGAGCTCTGTGGGTTTCCAGGGAGCTGGAAGCCCAGGAAAGACTTTTCATGGCTGAAAAAACCAGAAAAATGTGACATTCTCTGTTCCTCTGAGGTTAAAGCCAGAAGAGGCCAATCAGATAATTAGAAATAATTATATTTTGATTTCCTTCCCATTTCTGACATAGCAAATAAGAATTTTTCTGTTTCACTGGGCTCGGGGAGTTTTGATTAAATCAATTTTTTCGTGCCTCTCACCCTCTCGCTGTTGTGACCCACAGAGGAAGATCCCTGCGAGTGCAAATCCATCGTGAAGTTCCAGACCAAAGTCGAAGGCCTCATCAATTCCTTGCAGCAGAAACATATCCTTTGGGAGTTTGGGCAGGATTGGGTGGGCAGGGATGTCCAGAGGTTCCATGGGTCTGTTCCTGGGGGAAGGGGTGCAGGAAGGTGGGAATGGGGCACCTGGGGGTCGGATGTGGCACTCAGAGCTCTGCGCTGCTGAGAAGGTGGGGGTTGGTCGGTCACAGGTTGGACTTGGTGACCCTGGAGGGCTTTTCCAGGTTCTGGGATTCTGGGATTGTGGGGGAGATGGGGCTGCAGGTTGAAAATATCCCCCCGCAGCCCCCCCCAGGACTAGCTCTTGAGAGGCTTTGGAGGGGATATCTCAGAGGGACAGGACAAAAGATTCCAAAAGAGGCTCTTACCCCAGGATTATTTCCAAGACGTTTATTCTCAAAGGGTTCCAGGGGCCAAGAGAGGGAACAAGGAAGTACAAGGGTCTTATCTAGTCTCCCACTCTGGGAGGATGGCTGGCACTCAGCCAATTGGGTCAAGAAAGGAAGGAAAGGTCAAACCATGTGGTTACAGGCTTTAGGGGTCTTGGGGGGAAAAACCATTCCCCAGAGAAATACAACAGCAGGTCCTGAGGCAGCTGGAATGGGAGGCAAGGGAATTCCTTCAGAGCAAACATCCAACAGTGCCCGAATTCCTTCCTGGCCTGCAGGGACAGAGAACAGCTCAGGGTGCGGGGTGTGGGTGATCCACATGGGCACGTCCACCCATCCCAAAACACAGTGCTGGGACATAAATCCTGCTGGAGCTGTTCCCTGGGAGCATCTCCGGCCGGGTGAGTTGGATCCCATCAGAACCCACCTGGTGGGACTGAGTTCTGCCACGCTGGGCCTTCCGTAAAGTGGCAGGAAGAGAAAAAAAAAACCTCACCAAAAACTTGTGGGTATGATAAAAACTTCTCCCGAGAAAAGAAATTCATGGAGCCTCAGGGTGGCTCACAAGGGCAGGGGAGATTTCTCACCTCCGAGGATCAGGAGAGGATCTAATTTTAAAAGCAGCATTCAGATTTCTTCACACATCCCTGGGCCCTGCTGTGCCCTCGCACAGTTCTGCTCCTCCTCCGGAGCCGAGCTCAGTGAAATCCGTGACTTGTGTGGGGCAGAGGTCACAGCTCTCACCCAGTGGGTGGCCTCTCCCAGGGACACCATGAACGGAATTAGTGAAAAGAGCAGAAAATTGCTCTGGAACTGCAGGGAAAGCGCTCTGCTCCTCTCCTCAGGGTCGGGAGCTGTGTCACCCCTCCGACACTCCCCAGTCGTTCTCCCGGTTTTCCTCCCCCTCTCGGGGTGGCTGTGGGAGGATGTGTGAGCACAGGCAGCTCCTTCCCCCGGTGAAATCCATCAGCCTGAGCAGCTCTGGGAATGCCAGAGGGGGTGGGACAGATTCCCTCTGCTCCTGCTCCCACCCTTACCTGTGCTGCCGGGCCGGGATCATGGAATTATGGAGTGGTTTGGGTGGGAGGGGCGTTAAAATTCATCCAGTGCCACCCGTGCCATGACAGGGACACCTCCCAGTGTCCCAGCCTGGCCCTGGGCACTGCCAGGGATCCAGGGGCAGCCACAGCTGCTCTGGCAATTCCTGCCCACCCTCCCAGGGAACAATTCCCAGTTCCCAACATCCCATCTAAATCTCTCCTCCTTCAGTTAAAACCTTGGCCCATCGCTCTGTGCCCACATAAAAAGCCTCTCTCCCAACATCCCCTGTCATTTTTCCTCCTTAACTGCTCCTCACTGGAAGCTGTGGCCAAAAGGATCGAAGCCCTGGAGAACAAGATCGTCTAAAAACCCACCCCAGCAGTTTTTTTACCTCCTTCCCAAAGTAACAGAACCAGAACTGCTCCACTTTCCAGGGAGGGCAGCTCAGCCCCAGGGCTCTGGGCAGCTTTTATTAAGGTCTAGGCTACCTGCATTTGTTTAAAAGGAAGAATTATTACAGTAGAGCAGACTTTGTATAAAGGGCAGAGCACGGGGTGTGACTGAGAGTTAGAACAGGCTCGAGTTTGGTGCATCCTATAGAGTGCATATATTAAAAAAAAAAAAAAAATCAAAAAAAAAGCCAACCAAAAAAAAAAAAAAAAAAAAAAAAAAAAAAACCAAACCTGGAAAGATTTTTTTTTTTTTTTTAAAGCTTAATATATATACAATGTGTTAATGGGTACTTGATGATGAGTTCTGTGAATCTTCTGCTGCAGCTTTTGTTTCTATGCATGAGATAATTTAATTTAAATGTCAGAGCGACTCCGAATCACCCTCAGCTGCTGGATGTAAAGGCCAAAGCTGAGCTCCTGGTGGTTGTCAGTGGTTAGGTGAGGTTTAGTCCTGACCCTGAGCGTGCTCTGCAGGCAGGCTGGGCCAGGCTGCTCCTAGCTGGGTTTATCCCAGGCTGTGGCCACCAGCCAGGAGAAGCTTTCCCAGCAGGGGATGGGGGCAGTGTCCCAGTGCCCTGGGCTGAGCCTGCTCTGGGGGGTGTGCAGGGGACCCTCTGTGGCCCTGAGTGCCACCAGCCAGGAGATGTCCCCTGCCCTAGTGACCCCGACAAGGTTCAGGACCCTCTGTGGCCCTGAGAGCCACCAGCCAGGAGATGTCCCCTGCTCTGGTGACCCCGACAAGGTTCAGGACCCTCTGTGGCCCTGAGTGCCACCAGCCAGGAGATGTCCCTTGCTCTGGTGACCCCGACAAGGTTCAGGGACCCTCTGTGGCTCTGTCACCAGCCAGGAGACGTCCCCTGCCCTGGTGACCCTGACAAGGTTCAGGGACCCTCTGTGGCTCTGCCCCCTGCCAGATGTGCCCAGCTGTGTCCCCACAGGCTCAGCTGGAGCTCCAATCCGTCCCCACACCCCGGGAATGCTGCTGGAGCTGCCCTGGAAGCAGAGCCTCCATCCCTGCGCCCTCCCTGGCTCAGCCCACACCTCGGAGCACGTTCCAGGCTCACCACAGACCTCTCAGACCCTCCTGCTCCTGGATTCCTCGGGAATGAGGGCTGGGAGCACCTCAGGCTGCCTGTCCCTGCAGCTGTACCTGGCCACGGCTCCCCCCGGATGCCTTGGGGGAGGTTTGTGGGGTTTATGGGGCTGTTTATGGGGGTTTATTTTTTGTATCAAAATATTTATAACTTGAGACTACATGAGAAAATCTTTTCGGGGCGCGTTGGCCTGTTCAGAAGTGTCACCAGAGCAGATGTGTTTTGGTTTTGGGGGAATATTAAAAGTTTGCTGGAAATCTGGGAAGCCTGCGCTGTCCTTTGTGTGAGTGCTGGGGAGGTTGCCTGACAACAGCACCTCTCCAAAGGCTCGTTAGAGGGGAGGAAATAATCTCATGTCACATCCTCTCGTCTCTGTGAAAGGGAAGAAAATGAGTCCGGAGAGAACTTCTCTCCAAACAGAGTTTATTTTACAATAAAAAATATTTCTTTCACCCCTGGAGACGCAGGGATGAGTCAAGCACTGAGTCAAGCACTGCAGGCAGCTCTTGGTGGCCAAACCTCACCCTCTCTCAGGCAAATCCTGAACATCCCAGATCCAGGGGAGCGCCTCCAGCTGCTGAACTTCTTGGGACGAGTTCTTGTCCACTTTTACACATAAATTGTGGATGTTTAATTTCTGTGTCTCGACAGGGGCAGATCCTGTTACAGTCATTTGTGGGATTATTCCAAGTGCACCTTTGAGGGCCCCTGAGCCACTTCCCTTTATAAATTAGAACAAATTCAGATGTGCAGGAACCTCCTAAACCGCCCTCCCAGAGGAGCAACTCACCCCTGCTGCCACTCAGGGAATCCATTCCCTCATGTGGAATCACTTTTCATCTTAGATATATTTCAAATGGGAGCAGAAAAACCCCTGCAGGAGAGTGGAAATTGTTTCTGCATGTTCTGGTTCTCAGCGTTTTTCCTTATCCTTCACTCTGTCTTTCTCCTCTTCCATTTCCCCCTCTCTTCAATCAGCTGATCAGAATTCATCCCCATCGGATAAGGTTAATCATTGATTCATTTTCTTTTATTTCCAGCTGTAATCCCTTTGCCCATCATGAAAATGAGCTCTTGTGGGTAATTTCCTTATGTGCTTATTTATTTATTCTTCAAACACCCTGAAAGTACAAATGTAACGGCCTCAGGATCTGGCAGATGGATTTGATTTTAATTCCTGCCGTGGCACCATGGAAATGCCCACAGTGGAAGGTTTCACTGCTGCCATCCTGCAGTTGAAGCCGTTGCTCTGATTTTTTAGGAAATGGGGGAAATTCCTGGCTGGATCTTTGCCTCCACCACTCAGCCCACTTTGAACCCAACAGCTTCCATAAAACTCCTTTTTTGGGGACAGAAACCAATTCCCAGCCCTTTCTGGGGAGGCTGAGCCAGGCAGGGCCATTCCTGGGGGCAGGAATTCCAGTTCCAGCTCTTGGGATGGGAAGGGCTGATCCTCAGCACTGCTCCTTCACGGCACCTCCAGGCAGGACCTGGGAGCTGGATCCTTCCTAAATCCTGGAGTTCCTTGTTTCAGGAGTGCAGCCACAGCAGCTCTTCTTCCCCTCAGGATTTCTGTGGAGAGAAAACCATTATATCCATGTTTTGCTCTGCACTTTTCCCAGAGTGTCTCTGCCCATCCATCCCCTCCATCCATCAAGGAGCCATCTCCAGATGTTTCTGGTTATCACCCATTAAAACCCCAATCCCAGCTAAACTCTGGATCACCCCTCACCCAGGAAAATCCCCCTCAAGGAGCCCAACCTCAGACTGGGCCATAAATAACAAAAACAAAAGGAACTTCTTCCTCCCAGTGCTCCAGGGCCAAGATCCAATGTCAGGCCCAGAACTGTTTCTGTGAGGAATATTCGGGGCTGTGGTGCAGATAAAGCAGAATTAAGCTAATTAACAATCCCTCTTCCTCCCTTCTCCCTTTCCCTTAAAACAACAAAAGCCAGCCCCGAAGTCAATTAGTTCTGCCGTTCTAATTAGGCTTCATTAATGGATTGCCCAGGGGGCAGCGGGATGGGACCCGGCAGAGGAGAATCCCTGCCCGGCTTATCAGGGAAACAAAGGAACAACCAAACACAACCCTGGAGTCCCCAGTCCCGCAGGGATGGGCCGGGAGAGCTCTGGATGCAGAGGGTGAAATGATCCTGCTGCACACAGGGAACCCTCTCCTCTCCTCTCCTCTCCTCTCCCTCTCCTCTCCTCTTTCCCTGCCTCATCCTTAAAGGAGATTTTCCAGAGAGGTTCTGATGCCACATTCCTGGACACATTCCAGGCTGGTTCGGATGGAGTTGGAAGCAAACTGATCCCCTCGGGGATGTCCCTGCTCGCTGACCACATGACCTTTAGAGGCCCTTTCCAACCCAAACCATTCCATAATTTTATGATCTTACATACGCCCCACTCCTTCCTTCCACTTTTCCCCCACATGTCCCAAATTCCTTTAGATTTTCTGGCAAAGTTAGTTATAAAATATTGTCCCCAAAATCCCAAGTTCCTTTAGATCTCCTGGCAAAATAATTTATAAAATGTTGTCCCACCAAAGGCCCCAAGTTCCTTGAGGTCTCCAGGTAAAATAATTTATAAATTATTGTCCTTTGGGTATGGAAAAACATCCTTGGCCACTTTTCCCGTGCCTCCCGTTGGTGCTGAAGCCGTGGGAAGCCTGAAGCTCCCCAAGGCAGAGGGAAGCTCTTTCCCCTCTGGGGGAAGCAATTTCCTCCCGCAGGGCACTAATACCATAACACAGGGCCGTGAGTAATCAAATTAAAAAGTGCTTCCAATTAGAGGCAGGGCTGGGAGCTGGCTGACATCTTTCAGCAGCAATTTGTAACACTCACGCCCTGTAATTGCTGCTAATGAACGGGTGGGGAGCGCACCGGGCGTTATTGTGGCTTTTCTCCAGGCCCTGGAATCAGGCTGGGATCCCAGTAAATGGGATTTCTCTGCCCTCAGGGGTTCCCGGGGAGGGGAATCAGGTTGGTTTCCCCGTTTCCTGGCTGGAGGAAGTGAATCCCAAGAATCCAGAGCATTGGGAAGTGCTGGGAGCATCCAGGTTTTTCTCCATGCCCTGGAATCTGTCTGGGGCTGGAGGAATTTCCTTTGGGAACAGCAGTGAAGTTCCTCTCCTCCCTCCTTGGAGGTAATTCAGTGATCAGGCAGCTGAAGGTGCTGCTGGATTTATGTCGTGCAAATTATTATTTCTCACTTTGACTGGGGGAGAAGCTTCCCCAGGGTGGAGGACACTCCCCCTGTAATTCCTGCAGTGAGGAACTTCCCGAGGATCAGAGCTCTGGCCATAAATTGGAAGTGGCTCTAAATTGCCAGCAGTCACTGGGATTTATTTATGATTTAATCACGCTCAGGGCAGGAGCAGTTCTGTGGGGTTTGCAGTGGTTGTGATGTTTAGCTCTTCCCACCATTCCGAACACGGATCAGGCTGGGATCCCAATAAATGGGAGCAGTTCCCTGCCCTCAGGGGTTTCTGGGGGGATCAGGTTGGTTTCTCCCTATCCTGGCTCGAGGAAGTGAATCCCAGGAATTCAGAGCGTAGGGAAGTGCTGGGAGCATCCTCAGAGGGCTGAAGGGAAGGGCGGGAAGGAGGAATTCTCACCCTGGAGACCAAGGGCTGTCCTGAGGCAGGTGGTGACAGGGGGATTTTCCACCTTGGTGATTTCCACAGCCCTGAGGACCCTCATCCCCTCTGGTTCTTCATCCTGGCTGGAGGGACCTGCCCATGACCCCAACGGCAGCTCTTGGCATGGCCTGGGGTGGCAGGGATGTCCCTGGGGTCACAGCAGGGATCTCTCTCTGGGGCCACAGCAGGGATGTCTCTGTGGTCACAGCAGGAATGTCCCTGTGGTCGCAGCAGGATGTCCCTGGGGTCACAGCAGGGATGTCCCTGGGGTTACAGCAGGATGTCCCTGGGGTCACAGCAGGGATNCCTGCCCATGATCCCAGGAGCAGCTCTTGGCATGGCCTGTGGTGGCAGGGATCTCTCTCTGGGGTCACAGCAGGGATGGCCCTGGGGCCACAGCAGGGATGTCCCCTGTGGTCACAGCAGGAATGTCCCTGGGGTCACAGCAGGGATTCCCCTCCCTGTCCCCCCCTGCACGGCCCCAAGGTGTGACCTTCTCCTGAGGAAGCAGTTCCCTTTCTGGAGAGAGGGAAAAGCAGGATAAAAGCTGTTCCTGCCCTCCAGGGAAGAGCCCCAGACCCAGCCGGTGTCAGGGCTGGAAATTGGGAACTCCACATTCCTCATGAAGAGGGAACAGGGAATTTGGCCCCTCAGCACAGCCTGGCCAGGCTCAGGTGACACAGGGAGCTCCTGGCCCAGAGCTCTGGGGAATCCCAGTGGTTCCACCTGGATCCTGGGCCAGGCGCCCTGGAATCCCGGGAATTCTGCTGCTGGACCTTCCAGAACAGCATAAAATGAATAATTCCCCAGGGGAAATCACTCCCTGCCCTTTCCTGCACCTCCAGTGCCATCACCTGGATTTGGGATTTTTATCACTGTGCCCATAAATTAGCCACTGTCTCAGCAGCTAATTGGAAAAAAAGTTAATTACTGATAGCAAGGTCTGCTTTGGGAAATAAAGGACTAATTTCAAACCTGTATGGGGGAGATCTTGATAGCAGCAGGTGGAAGGGAAAAATTTCAGGTGGATTTAATTGGGGCAGGGAGACAAAATGGTAAATGTGGATGTGGTTTTGGAGCTGAGGTGCAGCCTTTAGGGCAGAAATGGAAAATCCTGAGCCCCACAGAGCCTTTCCTCCTGGAAATGAGGGAGTGAAGTGAGAGCTCCCAGAGGGCAGGGACAGTGACAGGGACGTGGGTTTGTCATGGCCCCAGGTGGGCACTGGGGCTTGGAGGGCAGCTCTGGTCCCACCTCTCACTCTGTGGGATCATGTGGGGCACGTTTATTTTACCAAACCCTCCAGTCTGTCCATACCCCAGCCCACTCCGGAATAACCCATAAACTTATTTCTTATTAGGGATAAGATTTTTTTTTACCCTGGCACATTTTGTCCTGTTTCTCTGGGCCCTCGCACAGGGTGCCCAGAGCAGCTGTGGCTGCCCCTGGATCCCTGGCAGTGCCCAAGGCCAGGCTGGACATTGGGGACAGTGGGACGTGTCACTGCCCTGGCTGGGGTGGCCCTGGGTGGGATTTAAGTCCCTTCCCACCCAAACCATGCTGGGATAACAGCAGATGCCCAGAGCACAGGGCACTGGGGATGGGACAGGGACAGATCTGGAAGGAAAAGCTCCAGGCCTGGCTGTTCTGCTTTGGAGCAGCAAAAAATGGAACAAAAGCTGCTGTGCTTGTCCTCTGCAGGTGAGTCTGGGTGAGCAGAGGACATTGGGGACAGCAGGGATGGGGGGAGCCCCCAAAGCAGCAGCTGGAGGGTCAGAGGTGCCCACAGGACACCCGGCTCCAGGTGACATCTGGCTCCAGGTGACACCCAGCTCCAGGTGACATCTGGCTCCAGGTGACGCCACAGCCCGGGCCGTGCACAGAATGAGAACCAGCCCTGCGGGAGGGACGCAGGAGCCGGAGCCAGGCTGTCTCCGCCGGTGCGGTTGGGATTTACGCAGAGCTGAGCGGGACTGGGAGCTGCAGGGGTTGAACTGGGAGCTCTGGGACCCTTCTGTCGCCCGGTGCTACCCCTGCGGTGGTCAGTGGGGGCTCAATGCCACCGGCCCCCTGGCACAGGGGTGTCCCCTGTCCCTGTGACTCTCCCTGGGCACCGGAGGAGCCCAAAGCCGTGCCAGGCTTATCCCTGCCCCCATCACATCCCGCTGGATGGAGCCTGGCGGGGACCCCGTGGGGGTGGCACAGCTCTGGGGGTGCCCTGCCCCCAGACCCCGAGACAAAACCCATCTGGGGACACGGCCCGAGGGAC
The DNA here is from genome assembly GCA_013397395.1 of Sinosuthora webbiana. NCBI lineage: Eukaryota > Metazoa > Chordata > Aves > Passeriformes > Sylviidae > Sinosuthora > Sinosuthora webbiana. Next base: position 110,481 of record VXBN01008490.1, read on the forward strand.
GCCCTGGGGTGACGCGGAGGGGGAGCAGGGGTGCCGGAATTCCAGAGCTGGAATGCAGGAGGCCAGAGCGGCTGGAATCCAGGCTCCCCATCCCCGGGACGCTCTGCACTTGTCGCCGCGGTCACTAGATGTCCCCATGTGAATACAAATCAGGGCTGGCGCCCTCCGAAGCCGGCCCGGCACCCCGCGCCCGGCTCCCGTCCTTGCCACGGCCGGTAATTAATGACAGCAGCGCTCCCGCTCCCCGCCGGCACCGCAGCCCCAGCCCGGGTTTGCTCAGCCCCAGCTGCAAACAGGGCGGGACGGGTACGTAAATACACGAGCGGCACCGGGAGCCTGCGGGGGGCTGGAATCGCTCCCCGCATCCCGGCTGGTGCTCCCTGTTCGCCCTCCGGGCACCGCCGGGCCCCTGCGGCTCCTGCCCTGCGCTGCCATCGCATCCCTGCCCCTGGATCTGGGAAATGGAGCTGGTGCCTCCCCGAAATGGGCCGGGCTGCAATGGGAGCACTGGGGATTGGAATGGGAACACTGGGAAATGGAATGGGAGCACTGGGCATTGGGAACATGGGAGCACTGGGCATTGGAATGGGAACACTGGGAAATGGAATGGGAGCACTGGGCATTGGGAACATGGGAGCACTGGGCATTGGGAACATGGGAACACTGGGCATTGGGAATATGGGAACACTGGGCATTGGAATGGGAACACTGGGCATTGGAATGGAAACACTGGGCATTAGGAACATGGGAACGCTGGGAAATGGAATGGGAGCACTGGGCATTGGAATGGGGGCATTGGGAAATGGAATGGGAGCACTGGGCATTGGAATGGGAACACTGGGCATTGGGAACATGGGAACACTGGGCATTGGAATGGGAACACTGGGCATTGGAATGGGAGGTGTGGAGTCCCCGTGCCTGGAGGTGCTGTAGGAAAGCCTGCATGCAGCACTCGGTGCCGAGGGCTGGTGACAAGGGCGTGTCGGGTCTCAGGTGGGACTCCGTGATCCCAAAGATCTTTTCCAGCCCAACTGATTCCATGATCCTGCGGTTACCACGGCCCCACGGCCCTGCCCGTGCCGGGTGTGTTCATTAACCCCGCGGTGATCAGGGCAGGGCAGGCAGCTCCGGGTGCGGGGAAGGAAGGATGGCCAGAGGGGATGGGAATTCCCTGGGGTTAGGGACTGCCCTGGGGCAGGGAGCGAGGATGGGCAGAGGAGAGGCTGGGAGGGAGAGGGACTGAACTGCACGAACTGAGCACAGGTGAGGGCTGGATGGGAGAATTCCAGGGCTCAGGAGTCCAGCTTTGCCTGGATGTGACAGTTCCAGGGCTCAGGGGCTCAGTGTTGGCTGGATGGAGATTTCCACTGCTTAGGGTCCAGCAGTGGGACATTAATATTAATTCCCAGCTCATTAAAGCTGCTTTATTTCCTTGGGGAGAGGACAGTGGAGACTGTGACTGGAGCTGATCAATCCTCAGGCTTTGCCCTCCCCATTTCTCTGCTGGGGCTGCTGCTCTCATTTCTCCAGGCAGGGAGCTCAGTTTTCCTGGGAAACAGGCTCGTGTTTAGGGGCAGAGGATGATCCCGTGGGAGACACCCCTCCTGCTCCTGCCCTCCTTGGGGTTGCCCCTCTTTAGGGTTGCTGACCCTTAGTCTCAGGGTTTATTCCCTCTCCAGTGTCTGATTTTGTCACACCAGCCCTCAGTGTCCCCAGGGTACATTTTGCTTCTTCCTCCCTCCAAGGAGAGCTCATGGCAGTGCTTGGGCTCTGTGACAAGGCTGATCCCATAAAATGTCCGGGAACTGCACGACAGTCAGGGGGAAATGGCCCACAGCCATCAGAGGGGAAAACAATCAGAACCCAAGGAGCTGTAACAGCGGCCCAGTGTTTGCTGCAATGGTTCTGGGAACACCCAGACCCTTCTGATCCGCCCCGAAATCCCAGACATGAACCCAGAGGTGCCAGGGAGAGCTCGAGAGGTGCCAGGGAGAGCCCGTGCTCAGCGTTTGTGTCCCAGCAGAGAACTGGGAAGTGGGATTGGTTCTGCAGGCTCAGAGGAATGGATTGAAAAATGCGTTTGGAGAGCGGGAACGGCCCCAGCCGTGCTGCGGGTGGGCTCATCTGGGATTCCAGGCAGGCTGGGCAGGATTTCACTTGCCAATCAACATCTGATTTATTTCCTGGGAACACGAGATCTTCATTCCGTGGCCGCCTCTGCTTCAGCATCTCTGGAGATTGCAAAATGAAGCTGCGTGGCTTTTTTTTTTTTTTTTTTTTTTTTTCCAGAGCAGCAGGAGAAGGAGGAAAACATGGATCCAAGGAGATCTCCTGGGCAGGGTGGGATGAGAGCAGAGTCAGCTCTGGGTCACCCCTGTGCCTGCTCGAACACTGGGATTCCTGGGGTGAGGCTGGAGCTCAGCTCCAGCTCAGATCCCAGGGATCATCTGCTTGATCCTGGCTGGAAATCTCCACCCAGGGGGAGGACAAAGGCTGGGAAAGCAAATCCACTTTTCCTGCCTTCCATTCCCTGCCCACACCAAGGGGTCCCAGGTGGTTCACCCTGGTGGCCGCGGTGACAGGGGCAGTGACCCGGAGCTCCCCAGGGAGCTGTTCTCACCAGGAAAAATCCCTTGGGAAGGGCTGGGGCCGTGGAGCCAGAACCTGGGGGCTGTTTAAAGCCCAGCCTCTGCCCAGCGAGGAGTGTGGTATCCAAGGAAACACCATATCCAAGGGATCAGGACATCCAAAGGAACACAAAATCCAAGGGAATTTGGCGTCCAAGGGATCAGGGTATCCAAGGGAACACAATATCCAAGGAAATGTGGTACTCAAGGGATGGTGACACCCAAAGGATGTCCCCATCCAGGCCCTGGAGCTGGAATAACCGTGTCCCTTTGCTCCAGGACCACTTGGATACCTTCATGGAGCATCCCAAGGCCTTCCTGGATCCCTGGAGCTCCCCAAAGTCGGAGCCAATCCTGGTGTGCTGCAAACACGAGGGCGGGACAAGGGGAACGGGCTCCGGGTGTACCTGGGGAGGTTCGGGCTGGACATCAGCAGGAATTTCCTCATGGAAAGAGGAGTTAATCCCAGGAAGGGACTGCCCAGGGCAGTGCTGGAGTCACATCCCTGGAAGTCCCCAAAAAATGGGTGGATGTGGCACTTGGAGATTTGGTTCAGTGGGATTCAGTCAAAGTTTGGCTTTGGTGCTCTTGGGGGTCTTTTCCAACCATCACCGCTCTCTAATTCCATGATTTCCCCAACAGTCTGGGCATCCAGAGGCTCAGGATTGTTTCAGGGAAGAACAAACCAAACCATTTCTAACAGAAACAATTGTTTGAGGTCGGCTCTTTTTTTTTTTCTGTTTTATTTTGGTTTTGTGTTTTTTTTAAAGCTTCCCCACAAGTCCCGTGGTGGGAGAGAGCATTCAGATCCTCATTTTCATTCTGCTCCAGACAGAAACCTTTTCTTGCAGTTGTTCCATCAAAAAAGAATCGGATTTTTTTTTTTTCCCCCACTCACCCTCCCTGAATCAAATAAAGAAAAAAGGTCATTTAAATGAAAGCCGGTGCTCAGAAGGTTTAATACATTAAATTAGATGCAGGGAAATAAAACCACTCCGGAGCTGTTTCCTCAATGAAGGATTTGGATAAAAGAGCTCCCTATTAAAAATGTTTAGCCACTGTTTTGCTCTGAAAATATTTGAACTCCAGTACAAAAGAGACCAAGAAAAAAAAAAAAATAAAACACTTTCCAGAAAGAACCATCAGAGAATAACTCGGAATTCAAATTAATGTAGCATGTTTTGGTTGGGATTTGGGGACTGGAAAAATGTTGTTTGGGAAAAAGAAGCTGGGTTTGCAGACAATGGGGAAGGAGGGCACAGACAGAGACATTTAGAAAACGCTTTTTGCTTAAAGCAAAACATCAAAATGCACAGATTTGGGTGAAAACAAACAACCATTCAAGATGTTGGAAGAGCCAAGGGATTTCCTTGTGTTTGGTTCTCCAAAGCTTCCCGTTCCACCCTTAAAAAAGATGCTGTAGGTTAACAAACTGTTCCTCTCACCTGGAACTCTCCCAGCCAGAGGTTTTCCTGCCTCATTTCCTTGGGGAGCTCTGGGATGGCGCTGGGGCTCTGCCTTCCACAGCTCCGGACCTTCCTCACCTCCTCCAGACCCTCCTACAATAACAGCACCAGGAATGGGAAACCAGGAATGGGAATTTTGACTCAGTTAAGGTCTCTGTGGCAGGACCTGGGAATTGCTGATTTCCTTCTGTTCTCCTCATTCGTCCATCACCGTTGTCTCCCCTCATTCCATCACTGTTCTCCACATCCAGCTCCGTTCTGGGGCAGCTCCAGGCAGCTCCATCCCCCCTGCCACCAGCTCTGCTTCCAACCCTGCTGTGCTGCAGCTCCCAAAATGTTGGAGATGCCATCCCACAGCACCATCCCTTTCACGGGATCCCAGAATCCCAGGACCACTGAGGCTGGAAAAGCCCTCTCAGTTCATTGAGCGCCAGCTGTGCCCCATGCCCACCTTGTCCCCAGCCCAGAGCCCTGAGTGCCACATCCAGGAATTCCTTGGGCACCCCCAGGGATGGGGATCCAAACCTCCCTGGGCAGTTCCAAGGCCTGAGCACCCTTTCCATGGGGAAATTCCTGCTGCTGCCCACCCTGAGCCTCCCCTGGCCCAGCCTGAGGCCGTTCCCTCTCCTCCTGTCCCTGTTCCCTGGGAGCAGAGCCCGACCCCCCCGGCTGTCCCCTCCTGTGCAGAGCCACAAGGTCCCCCCTGAGCCTCCTTTTCTCCAGGATAAAGGAGGATTGGAGGATGTTTCCCTTTAGCCAGGCCTTGGCAGGGGCTGCCCAGGGAGGTTTGGAGTGCCCACCCCTGGAGGTGTCCCAGGATTTCCTGGATGTGGCATTCAGGGCTCTGGGGACAAGGTGGAGATCAGGCACAGCTTGGACTCGATGATCCCAGAGGTTTTTTCCAACCTCAGCGATCCTGGGATTCTCAAGGCTACTGTCACCTTGGGGGAGCAATGACAACCAACTCACGGGAAGTTCTGAAGGAAAAAAATTCTCCATCCTTCTACTGAGAGAGCGAAATCCAGCCCAGGCCCATCCCAGCTCCAACCCCAGCTCCATCTGAGCTCCAGGAGCTGCCTGGCAAAGCTTCAGTGGAGCCCGGTGTGACCCAGAATTCCCATTCATCCTCCCCGCACGGAGCCGGTCCCACCCAGAGCGGCTGCTTTCCCTTTCTTCCCTTTCACTCCTTTGTTTCATCCTTCTGGGAAGAAACCCAAGATGAAATCTCAGCCCCTTTTGAGCGCGGGGCAGGAGGGAAGGAGCCTCAATGAGGCTCGCGAGTGCTGATGAGGAGGAAGCACATCTGCAGAGGATACTTCCAATGGCGCATTGTCGGCGGGGTGTCGCCGGCCCATTTCCTCCCATCGGAATTCTGCTGCTGGAAGCACTCCCGGGGAGCGGCCCCGCTCCACATCTGCAGCAGCCCCCGAGCTGCCAGCTCTCAATCCTGCCTTTCAAACGCCGGGGATGAGGGAGGAGAGCGGGGGAGGCAAAATCGCGGCTTTTATTGCTGAAATTCCCCCTCCCTTCCGCAGCCAGCGCCAGCCTTCACCCCGGAGAGGCCGGGACGCGCCGGGCACCGCTCCCCTCGCTCCGGAATCTGTCGGAGGAGCAGCCCCGGGGATCAGGGGCTCGATTTGGCAATGCCGGGGCTCTGGCAGCTCCTGGAGAGCTCTGCCCGGCTGCCCGCAGGGATGAGCCGTCCCAGGGGATTCCTGCGGAGCTCCCGGGGTGTCCGGGCGGGATGAGGGAAGAGCGGCGCTGAGCTGTCGGAGCATCAGCGATTCCTGAGCCGTCCGCGCTCCCACCAAAGCGGAGCCGCCCGAGGGCACCGCGCAGCCCCGGGCAGAGCGGGCTGGAAAAGAGGGAGCTGTCAGGGAGTACAAGGGAAGAGCAAATCAGCCAGGCAGGGGCGAGGTCAGCAATCAAAGATCTCCTAATGCTCCCGGCGGCGCTGGGAAAGCAGCTGCAGCTCGCTGCCAGGGAATGGATAAAATGAGGATGTCTGTGCAGGAGCCACAGCAGCGATGCTGCTCTCGGGGCTGGGATCAGCCGTTCCCAGGGATTCAGAGCACCAGGAGCTCCTCGTGCAGTGCAACTGGGACCAGCAAGGGCCGGTCCCAAAGGTCCTTGTCACAGCCAAGGGTGGCAGCAGGGCAGGAGGAGGTGACCAGGCTGCGTTGGCACCACCCAAAACCATCAGCACCCAGGTGGAGCTGAGTGATGCGGGGGATCCCCGAGCCTGCACTGTGCTGGCTCCCCAGTGACCCTGGAGGTGACACTGGGGACAGTGTCCCCTGCAACCCCTCAGTGACACCAGGCCTGAGCTCATTCCACAGGTGTGACAACTGCTCAGCACCACTGCTGCTCGCTCCCAGGCTGCCAGCCCTCATCATTCCCACCCTGTTTTATTATTTTCCCCTCTTTGTCCCTTTTGTTTTGAGATTCCTTTGACAAGCCAGTGGGCTCAGCTGCAAAGCAGCAGCTTCTCCCTGGCAGGCCAGGGAGGAAATTTCTCCCCTCAGAAAGGAGGCAGCAGGGAGATGATCCAGGGATCAGGATGGGATTTCTCTAGTGCAGAGGGTAGCAGGAGCAGACACCAGGAGCACCCAGGATCCAGGGAGGGGACAAAGAGCAGTTCTGCAGGTCCTGCTGCTCCTCGGAGGGTGGAGAGCCCAAAACCTGCACCAGGGACGACTCAAATCATTTGGAGGAGCTGATTCTGAAGGGTAAGAAGGAAACAGGGTCAGCAAAAAGGGGGTTCAGCACTTCTAGGGGTAAAAACCTGCAGTGCAAAGGGCCAGACTCACCCTAAACCCCCAGAGGGCTCCGTGGCACAGGATTCCCTCCAGCAAGGAGGGAAGTGTTCCCATTCCATCCTGAGAGGACTCCTCAGGCTGAGGCACCACATCCATGCTGTTATTGAGGACAGAGCCATTTGCAGCTGGACTCGAGGGTAAAAGGATCTGTGGAGCTCCCTGGTGCCAGCCAGGACCTGGGATTTCCATCAGCAGCAGCACAAGTGATGAACCAGCAACCCCGGGGGGGATAAAACCCAGCACATCCCCTGGATAAAAGTGCCCCCGTGTCAGGGATAATGCAGCAAAGCTTTTAATCAATCCCATTAGGGAGAAGTGGAATCAAACCTGCCCCTCTGCCAGGCTGCCTCAGAGCAGCTCGTTCCTCCCGGCAGCTTCTGCAGGTGCAGAGATTGCCCTGTGCTGAGGTGAGATTGAATTGAGCCAAAACAAATCCGAGGATGTTTCGGGCATTAAAGTTCCTCGGGAAGGTCGGTGGTTATGTGGTACAAGTGTCTCCTTTTCAATCTCCCCTCGAGTTTCAATTTAGAGGAAGATGGAGTGCTCTGATTGCTGCCTTCGGAGGGAAGTGGAACAAATGCGGCCGGGCAGGAGGGTTTGGATTCGCTGCAGCAGCTCCTGGGGCTGTGACAGTGCTTGCAGCTGGGACCTCCAGGCTCAAAGCTCATTCTTGGCTGGTGAGAGCTGAAAGAAAACACAAAAACAAAGAGATTTTGCTGCACTTGGGTCCTTGAAGGTGAACCTGCCGCTGCTCCTCGCCCCTGGGGCCTTGTGAAGAGCAGGGGGGAAGGAGAGGGGGGAACGGGAAAGGTGAGGCCTGAGAGGTGGGACATCCTGGGGACCAGCCAGGGCAGGACACAGAGGCCATCTCCAGTGGGGCACAGATCACGGGACAGCAGAACATTCCAGGCTGGAAGGGACCCACAGGGATCATGGAATTCAGCTCCTGGCCCTGCACACTGGGGCAGAGGTCACAGAATACCAGAATATTCCAGGCTGGAAAAGGAGTCACTGAGAGGCTGCAGGTGAGGCCTGAGACGCTTCAAACTCTTGTGTGAGGTGTTGTTAAAAATGTCCCACACCGAGCCCTGCGAGGAGCTGCTGGGACGGGGATGTGGCAGGGAATGACCCTGGTGTGACACACCCTGAGAAGGCCCTGGAAGCCCTGGGACAGGCTGGGATTCTCCTGGAGGAGTCTGGGGACACGGAGTGCAGGTGAGATGGAGGCACTGCAGGGGAACTCGGGGCCCTGGTCTGAGAATTCCATGGGGACAAGGTCAGCCTGGAGAGGGAAGAGCTCCTGTTCGAGCAATTGGTGTCACTGAGGGGAGAATGAGCACCGGGAGCTCAGAGCTCCAGGACAGAAATGGCGTGAGGGGCTGGAGCAGGGGAGGCAGAAGCCGGGCCCGGTGCCCCGGGGCCGTTCCCGCTGCGGGTGTGAAACTCCCGATTCACTCTGGAATGACTCACACTCCCTCGTTCTCCTCCTGTGGGAATGGTGATGCTCAGCCAGATGGAGCTGCATCCCTGCTCCCACTCCCGGTACAATTTCCAGGAGCAGCGCTCTGGGATATTGCAGGGCAGGGATGGATTGACATCAGCCCAGACACCCTCGGGGGAAAGCCACTGCTGTCTGTCCGTGAGAAAAGGGGAAATTCCCTGCACAGAACACGAGTTGGAGGAGTTTTCCTTGCGGGAGCAGCTCCTGGAGGGAGGCATTCCCACACCGCGGCTGCCAGATTTCAGTCACGGAGTCCTTAAGGCTGGAGAAGAGCCCTGCCAGGGATGGGGACTCCACCACTGCCCTGGGCAGCCCCTGCCAAGCCCTGCCCACCCTTTCCATGGGGAAATTCCTGCTGCTGTCCACCCTGAGCCTCCCCTGGCCCAGCCTGAGGCCGTTCCCTCTCCTCCTGTCCCTGTTCCCTGGGAGCAGAGCCCGACCCCCCGGCTGTCCCCTCCTGGCAGGGACTTGTGCAGAGCCACAGGGTCCCCCCTGAGCCTCCTTTTCTCCAGGCTCAGCCCTTTCCCAGCTCCCTCAGCCTCTGCTGGGGCTCCAGACCCTTCCCATGTCCCTCAGCCGAATTTGCGGCAAGTTGTCACTGGTTTCTCTCCCAAAATCAGCATCACGCCAGGAGAAAGCACCGCCGGCCCCGCTGCACCCCTGGCGGTCCCTCACCATCTCCGCCGCTCCAGAAGCCACAGATTCCTCTGGGCACCCTGAGCAGCCTCTAATTTCCCAAATGCTGAAACCCCGGCCTCCCTCTCTGCCCCGTTTTAGGGATGGTTCACGGTTCACCCCCACGCGAGGCGTTTCTTTCCTCGGTGGCTTTGGCTTCCCCCGCGATCCCTTTGCTCTTTACTGTCCTATTTTCCGGCCTGTTTGCAAACTGAACCGCGGCTTTCACGTCCGGGCGGGGCAGCCTGGAGGGCTCGTTTGTCTGCGGCTTATTTTGCATTTCAGTGCCGGCTCAGGGTGTAAAACAGCACCAGCGCTCCTTTATTGACCGGCACTCCTTAACCCAGCTTGGTTGGTCCCAAAGGCCTTTGTCCTTTTTTTTTTTTTTTTTTTCTTTCCTCCTCCATTTCCNTTCCTCCTCCATTTCCCCCTTTATTTTTAAAATTTATATTCAGTAAAATTGAGCAGGATTTTTTTTTTTAACCTATTACTCGTGCTTTGTTAACTAAGATCGATTGTTTTAGTAACTTTTCACAGGGCAAAGCCCCGATTTCCGAGCGGATTCCAGCTCCTCGGGCCACCCACGGCTGGGTTCAGGTGGGAGCGGAAAAGCTTTGTCCTCTCTCCATCAGGACGGGAAGGAATTGCAAATTTGATGGAAATACTCGAGACTGAAAGCGGACACAGCCAATTCTCCTCACCCCTTGGAGAGAGCCAGGCCATGAATTGGATAAAAATGGCTTTAATCGTGTTGGGGGTTAATGCTGGGAGTGAGGGGAACACGGCCCCCCCCTGCCTCCTGCTCTGCCCATCATTTATTCCCAGCCAATTAACTGCTGCACGATTAATAGTCCATCACATTATCCATGCCTCTTCCCAGACAGAATTCCCAATTTTCTGCTCTCTCAGTGGGACAAGGTCAATCCCATAAAACAAAAAACTCACTCCTGAGCCAGCCAAATGTCCCACCCCAGCACCCAAAATGGGAAACAAAGACCCCAAAGTTGAAATATTCACTGAGTTTCTGCAGTGACCGAGCCCTCCCTGCTCTGCCATGGGCTCAGTCCGTGGTAAAGTTTTCTCTAAGAACTGGGAAACCCGTGTAAACCAAGTGGAAGTGCCACTGTTTCTCAAGGCTTTCCCTGTGGTGACCCGGCAGGAGGAAATTCCGGGCTGTCCCTGTCCTGTGTGTGTCACCTGCAGCCACAGTCCCTCAGAGATGTCCCATCAAGGCCACCACAGCCACAATCCCACAGGGATGTCCCTGTCCCAGTGTGTGTGTCACCCACAGCCAGTCCCCAGGGCTGTCCCTGTCCTGTGTGTGTCACCCACAGCCTCAATGTCCCTGTCCCAGTGTGTCACTTACTGCCACAATGTCCCTGCCCTGTGTGTGTCACCACAGCCTCAATGTCCCTGTTCCAGTGTGTGTGTCACCCACAGCCAGTCCCCAGCGCTGTCCCCAGGGCTGTCCCCAGAGCTGTCCCTGCCCTGTGTCCCCTCTCGGTCCCCTGCCCTGCCCGACCCTGTGCTCACCCTGACCCAGAGCGGGGGTGCTGCCCGAGCCCCCCAAATCCCAGCTGAAGGTTTCCCATTCCCGGTGGGATCCTGGCAGGGAACCAGGGCCATTGCCACCCTCCCGCTGTCACCTCAGCGCGGTGACAATCGGCTGATTGCATTTAGCTCCTCATTACGCGCCTGATTGAAGCCTGTCATTGATGACGTTTCCCATAATTAAGACAGGATGACGGGAGCGGGATGTGGAGCGGGAGGCTCCGCATCCCCACAGGGCTGGGGGGGCCGGCAGGACCCTGCCCTGTCCCCTCTGTCCCCTCGATCCCCTCTGTCCCCTCTGATTCCGACTTTGCAGAGTTAATTAAGAGCGGTGTCCAGATTCATCTGCCGAGGCTCCTTTCTGAATTAGCACCGCCCGGAGCAGTAAAACCGCCCCGCAGTCGGGTTTGGCATCTCCCCACTCCTCCCACCCTGCCTGCGGCCATAACGGGACACGGGGGTGCCCCGGAGGGTCCAGCTGAACAGGAGCCAAATTTTGGGGTTCTGCAGCCCTTCCTGCCAGAGTGCCCCCAGTGTCTGGATGAGGGAGATTCCACCGGTGCCAGTGACCCTGGAACGGTTGGGATGGCAGAGGACACGTGCTGAAACACAGGGAAAACCCTTTCCAGAGGGACCCCAAAACCCCAGAGCTGCAGGAGGAAAGAGGAAATGCAGTCAGTCAGAGGGATGGAATTGTTGGGGCTGACATCCGTGATCTCTGCACACCTCATTTCCAGGGGACAGCAGGGACCCCACTGGGAATCAGGGCACAACATGTGGCTGTTCCAGCAGGGATTTGAGACAGAAACAGGGAATTATGGTTGGGAAATGCTCTCAGGGACAGGATGGGATTTTGGGGTGCCTGTGCAGGGCCAGGGGTTGGATTATCCCTGTGGGTTCAGCTCTGGATATTCTGGTGTTCTGGGATACTCCACCCCACTGTGCAGGGCCAGGAGCTGGATTCCATGATTCCTGTGGGTCCTTTTCCATCTCAGGATCCCTGTGGGTCCCTTTGTATCTCAGGATATTCTGTGATTCTGTGATCTCTGCCTCACTGTGCAGGGCCGGGAGCTGGACTGGATGATCCCTGTGGTTCTTTTTCCAGCCTGGAATATTCTGCTGTCCCGTGATCTGTGCCCCACTGGAGATGGCCTCTGTGCCCTGCCCTGGCTGGTCCCCAGGATGTCCCCAGGCCACCCCTCCAGACTCCTTTGCTGGCAGCCCCAGCCCATCCCAGGGCTGCCATTCCCAGGCAGTGCCTGTGGCTGGGAATGATGGAGGGTGGCAATTCCCGAGCTCTCCAGAGGAACAGCAAGCCCTGCTATGATATCTGAGCACAGAGCCACCAAACCCCTATTAAGAGGCTCCTCTTCATTATTCCTTTGATTTGCATGCTGCTGTCTGAACGAGCTTAAATGTGATTATTCCTCAGTGCTGCTTCGCCTGTGTGAGAGGGAGCCAATGCCACGGGGCCTTGTTCAAAAACCGCCTGGATAAATATTGTTAAAAATAAATGCATAACATTAATTCTCCATCGTTCATGTCGCTGTTTATTTAATGCTCTAAAAAGCTAATTACCACTAATTTTATTCTACATCTTCTTCAGGTCTCCCAGTCTCGGCGCTGGAAGATAAAAGAATTAATTGTTAATTAGCATCCCTTTCTGGGAGAACACTTTTTTCTTTATCAAAGATTACAAGAGGAGGGAGAGAGGGAGGGAGGGGGGAAGGAACGAAACTCTCAATATTTCTGCCAGCCACGGTGCCAAAATGGGATTTTTTTTTTCTTAAACAGCAACACCGAGCTCTTATCTGGCCCTGGGGAGGAGAGGGACGAGCTCTGGGGTGTGAAGGCAATAAAATCATCCCTGTCAGGAAGATTTCTGCTGGCTCTGGGTGTCTGAACACGCTGTACTCGCCGGTGTCTGCAGCCAGGGGATGTTCCTGGAATCTGAGGGCAAACAATGAGTCAGGGCAGGCTCAGGCTGCAGAGCAGGGAAAGGTTCTTCCCCCAGAGGGTTCAGGCACTGCCCAGGCTCCCCAGGGAATGGGCACGGCCCCGAGGCTGCCAGAGCTCCAGGAGCCTTTGGACAGCGCTCCAGGGGTGCCCAGGGGGGATTGTTGGGGGGTCTGGGCAGGGACAGGAGCCGGAATCCAGGATCCCTGTGGGTCCTTCCAGCTCAGGACATTCCAGGATTCTACAAGGGGTAATGCTGAGCTGGGTTTAACCCTGATAGAAATTTCCTTGCTCCCGTTCCCAAGTTTTCAGCCACTCCTTGGCACGAATCCCCCATCCCCATTCCCTTCTCCTTCCCTTCCCCTGGAGCATCCTCCCTTGGGTGTGGGAACGCTCCGATTGCTGCAGCCTCACTGGCTTTGGGATGTTTTTAGAGAAGCTTTCCTCTCCAGCTAATTGGAAATGTTGGCGAACTTTTAATTTGTAACAATGAAGTGAAAACTCCGCCGCCTCCGTATTTACATAAATTAGGGGAGACTTTGCACACAAACGTTTCCTAGAACAGAAGACAAAAAGGAAACAATTTCAGGATGAGTTTCCTGCTCAGAATATTCATGAACTGAAGCATAAAAATATGGAGAGTGACTGGAGAGTGTTGTCAAAACAAAGAGTTAGGGACAGAGGGGTGGGGATGGTTCATAAACATGTCCTGAAAAAGGCTGGGAGAGCTGGGGGTGCTCCCCTGGGGAGGAGAAGCTCCAGGGAGAGCTGCGAGCCCCTGGCAGGGCCTAAAGGGGCTCCAGGAGAGCTGCAGAGGGACTGGGGACAAGGCCTGCAGGGACAGGACACAGGGAATGGCTTCCCAGTGCCAGAGGGCAGGGCTGGATGGGAGATTGGGAACTGGGAATTGTTCCCTGGGAGGGTGGGCAGGGGCTGGGCTGGAATTGCCAGAGCAGCTGTGGCTGCCCCTGGATCCCTGGCAGTGCCCAAGGCCAGGCTGGACATTGGGGCTGGGAGCACCTGGGACAGTGGGAGGTGTCCCTGCCCATGGAACTGGAAGAGTTTAAATTCCCTTCCACCCCAACCATTCCAAGATTGTTGCCCTTCCCACTCCTTTGGGGAGGGCTCTGCCCACCCAGGGTCTGTCTCAGCAGCAGGGGACTGTCCCTGCCCCATGTCCCTGCCCCTGCTCAGCCCCAGGCAGGGCCCAGGGCTGGAGGAGCTGGTGGATTTGAGGCTGGAAAATGGGAATTTATTCCACAGCAGGAACCGGTGGATTCTGCTCCTCCTCAGAAGGATGGGACAGCCTGAAATATTCAGTGCTCAGGGCTTGTCCTGGCTCCATCTGCTCACATTCACAACCTCCAACGTGCTCCCAGTGAATATTTAAATCTCTCCCAGTTAAATCTCAGCATTTTGGGCTGTTTTTTATGGTACCTGCTGGCAGAGCCCAGCCAGGGGCAGTGATTCAGCTGCTGGCAGAGCTCACACCCAGCAATCTCCAGCCCCATCCCATGAATCTCCCATTAACCTGAATAATTCCATTAATTCAATATTTATCTCTGCCGCTGTTAATGGAGTGTTTGATTTAACAGTACATGAATATTGCATCCAGCAGGCGGCACGGAAAGAGAAGAAGAAGAAAAAAAAAGGTGAAATTCGAATTTAAACCCAAAACAGGGTGAATTCCAATCTAACACACTTGCAAAATTGTTAAACACAAATCGTGCCGGGCCTCCCCCCACCGTGGGGCTGACATTTCAAACCAGATGGAGCAGGTTGGGATCCCTTCAGAGGGGCACAGCCCACCAGGGCTGCTGGAACCCCAGACGTTCACATCTGCTCCAGATTTCCTGGGATTTGCTGCAGCTCCACCAAAAAAAAAAAAAAAAAAAAAAAAAAAAAAAAGAAAAAATTCAAATCTGNAAAAAATTCAAATCTGAGGCAAAAAAAAGGAAAAGAAAAAAAAGTCTGTCTCGGAGGAGCAAGAAGAGCTTGAGTCAGTGTGGAGGCTTTGTCACCTGGCAGCTGTGGTGGCACAATGTCTTGGATTGAAAAGACAGGTGTCTGCCAGGGAAAGCTGGAGCCTCCCTTGGAATGGACAATGTAAACCCCTCCCTCCAAATTACTATAATTTTGAAATTAAGGGGCTTGCAGGCAAATATATGGGAATAGGAATAACAGTTCTTTACTGGGAATATTAAAAATACAAATGTAGTAGTACAGAAAACCAAACAAACAAAAGAAAGAAAATGGTGACAGGGTCAGAACACGCCCTGCCCCCCTGTTGNGGGCTGATCCAATCCCATCATCCCACGGGGAGAGGCTCCACCCAGGGGGAGGAGCCCAGCATTCCCGCCTGGATCAAAGCTGGCATTGAGAACAGCAGCACAGCCTGTGTGCACTGGATTCCCAGAGGGAGCCCGGCCCCATCTCAGCCCCACTGGGCCCTTCTCCAGGATCATCTCTGCTCCAGCAGAACCACAGCTGGGCCTGCAGGAGGACTTGGCTGGGCTGACACCGACAGCCTGAGCAACAGGGGGCAGGGCGTGCTCTGACTCTGGCGGGGTTTTCTTCTTTTTTTTTGTTTGTGGGGTTTTTTTTGTACTACTACATTTGTATTTTTAATATTCCCAGTAAATAACTGTTATTCCTGTTCCCATATCTTTGCCTGGAAGCCCCTTAATTTCAAAATTATAGTAATTTGGAGTGAGGGGGATTTACATTGTCCATTCCAAGGGAAGCTCCAGCTTTCCCTGGCAGACACCTGCCTTTCCAAACCAGGACAGAAAGGGACGGTTGTCTTGCAGAATGTCCAGAGGGGTGGGAGACGTTTCCAGGTGAACATTCCCACCTGCAGGAAGCACCTCTGAGGGAAGGTCTGATTCCCTGCAGCTAAAGAGAAACCTGCCCCGTCTCTCCTCGATGCCACTTCCATCTCTCTTCTCCTGTTTTGCTGTTATCACTCCCTAGAAAATCATTAACGAGCTAAAATTCAGGGGGTTTAGGAGATTTGTTATTGGATGTGCACTCAGCCCTTCGCCCCTCAGTGAGGGGTGATCACATACATTATTCCCACGGAAAACAATTCCTGTCTCTTGTTCTCATCCTCACAAGGAACCTCTGAAAGGAATTAATGGTTTAGTTTTTCCTTGAGGTGGAGGGAGCCAGGCAGAACCTGGGAGTCTCCCTGGAGGTGCAATGAGTGCCAGCCTCACTTGGAATAAGTGACAATAATTGAGGTTTTGGCTCTTTACTCAGCCTTGAGGAATCCTCCCCTCACCCAAAGCACCCCCAGAACTCTCCAGGTTTGAGAATTCCAGGTTTGGTGCTCCCCTCCCAGGATGATAAAAGCATCAAGAACCAGCTGGGGAGATCACAGAGCACTCTGGGTTTAAACTGAGAGGAATCAGTTCAGGTTTGAGGTTTCTGTGCCCCTTTGAACCTTTAGAAAAGTTAAATTTGGGTCACAATCAAAGCAAAGCCTCATTGCAGCACACCAAGGCCAAGCGCTCAATTTGCCAGGGTAGAAAGGGACTTTTCACATTTTTATGTGTTATTGTCTGTCTTTGCCTCTTCCTCTCCTTTCTGCTCGGAAACCTTTGTCAGAAGCGCCTCAGACTCGTAAATAGTTATTTATAACCTGGCCAGGAACAGAAAGAGCAGAGCTGCCCCTCATCCCCCAGCCCCCCGGTTCAGGGAAGGGTTTGGAGCCACACGGAATTCTGAGCCTTGACACAGCAGCAGGATGGACACGGGGTGGCTCGAAAGGGGGATTTTCCTCCCAGATTCCCCCTCTCAGGTGTTTGAGCTCCTGACACGGTGAAAGGCGGTGATTGAAGCGTGGCAGATGATTCCTCTGCCTGTTTATTCACCCAGCAGCTTTAGGAGAGCAGCCAGAGCTGATCCCACCCCTCCCTGCAGCGAGGGATGCTCCAGAGCATCGCCCCTTTCCCACCAGAAATTCATCTCGAGTGCCCTGGCTGTAATTAGCACCGTAATTAGCACAGTCCTGGCCGGCCCTGCTCTCCACGGCTCATTTTTCATCCCTCTGACGATTCCCTGGCTGCTGGCAGGGGCTGTTTTCCACCTCATCGAGTGACAGGAGCTGCTTGTCAGCACCACGAATGTTTTACATGGAAAAGGAGCCCCCGGGTGAGCCGGGAACGAGGCAAGGGAAGCACAGTTGGGGTGGGATAACTGTACACAGGGATTTTCCCACCTGGATGTGGCCCCACAGGGGCCCGTGGGGAGGCGATAAATCCACTGTCAGGGTCAGGGATCGGGAACATCCTTCTCCTTCAAACATCCCAGAATTGTTATTGCTGCAGCTAAATCAGCAGCTGGGTTTTCCAGGGGCTCAGTGGGATCTGAGGGCTGTTCCACAGGGACAAAACCTCCCCCAGGCAAACCCTGTCCAGATGTGCAGTTCCAGCAGGATCGAGGGTCCTGGAATAACCACTGGAATAACTGACCTGATGGAATATTCCTGACAAATGTGGGGCTGAACAACAAATGTTCATGCAGGGAACGTTTCCAGTTCTCCCATCCAGGGTTTTATTGGCTCATCCCTGGCTCTGTCCTGGCCTGGTGATGGACAAACCTTTGGGACACAGCCTGAGGTTGTTCCTCTGGGTGTCCACTCAGTGTCACAGCACAATGCCTCTGTCTCCATCACCATTCCCATCAGGAAATTGGCTCCCGGAGCAGAAACCATCCCAACCCTTTGCTAAATGCTGCCCAGGCATTGATCCTGCAATGGCTGGAGCTGTGAGGATGGAAAATGTTCCCACACTGGGAACTCCGTGCTGAGCATCACAGGGGAAATGTGGGAACAGCATTTCCCTGCGCCCTGAACTGCACCCCAATTCCCTCTCCCTCCCCTCTGACAGAGCTCCCATGCCGAGGCAGTTTGGGTTTACCCTGCCCTGATTTCCAGGAGCCCATTTAGCAGGTCCAAGCCCTGAGCTGGTAATTAACAGCTGTCTAATTAGCTGGAGAGACACTGCCAGGGTGATCAGCACCTTGCCCTGTCCCCCTCCTTCCTTGGGTGAGCAGTGACCTTGTAAAACCCCACAAACAAACAGGAGCAGGGAAAATGAAAGAGGAACACTTTCAGGTCTTTATAAAATTGGTTTTTTTCAGTGGTTCAGATTAGAATGAGCCCAGCTCAGCTGGGCTCTGGATCAGCAGCATCATCCAGGGAAGATCACAGCTCTGTCCTCTTTGCCGTGGAAAAAAATGCCAAAATCTCCCCTTGTTCAGGTGTTCCTTCAGTTTTTGGGGGAGATGGAGGGAACCACAACGAGCCCCTGCCCACGTTCCCTCTGCCAGCCCCCACCAGGACCCAGCTCCCTGCAAACTGCGGAGATTTGGTGATTTAACACCAAGGTCGAGCTGCCCTTTGCTCCTCCTTGCCCACAGCCCGTTCCCTGTGTCCAGAGCCTGGAACAGCACTGGGAAAATATCAAAACATGTTAAAGCTATGAAAACAAGGCACTGGCACACTGTAACCTTCACCGAGTGGGAAAGCAAAGAAATATCTTTATTCCAGATTTTCCTGCTGGCTGAGAACTTGTCTGAACCCATCGGGCTGGTTTAGTGCTCGGTTTTATTTCCCCACTCCCGTTTGAAATGTTACAGGTTTGGAATTGGAGGCAACTTTGGGGAATTGATAGTTGGGAGGCGCTGGAACGGGGGGACTGTGCACGTGCTGGCCAAGGAAACCCTTGGCTGTCCCAGCACAGGGACAACAAACACGGCCATAAATGCCAATAACGCCAAAACGCTCCGTTTTTCCTCAGATGGAGCCCAGGAAAGGACTTGGTGAGGACGGGGGTGATTGGTCCCTCCTGGATATTCCATGCAATTGAACAAACACATCAGGAGTTGCACTCTAGGTGCCTTCCAGGGAGAGATAAATAAATAAATTCACTTTGATGGGCTTTGTTTTGTCCGTGGTAAATGCAGGCTGGGAGAGAAAATCTATTGCTCTTCCTTTTATTGCTGTCATTCCCAATAGCTGGGAGATGGGAATGGGGAAATATATCCAGGGAGTGATGGGCTCTGCTCTGTCAGAGGTTTCAGAGGTAAATAAACAAGTTTTATTGGCTGCTCTTACATCTCGATGTAGCATTTAATGGATATATTAAATACTGATCCAGCTGCCAGATATCCCAAGGAAATATTGTGCACATCCCAGCTCAGCCTCGCAATGTCACAACAAATCTGGATTTTCCTAATGGGAACAAGGTTTGCTCCCATAAACCACTCTGAGCTTTCGGAGCTCATTTCCTGCCAGTCATTTCTCCCCCCACCGTCACACCAAGGTTTGGCAATTCCACCCAAATGACCTTCGCTCCTTCCTGGCTGGGGGAAGGCAGGGATTGGGATGGAAATTTGGGGTGGGGAAGGCCTTGGATGGAGAAATGCAAACAGAAGGACTCTTGACTGGCCCACGGGAGCTCCTCAGGCAAAGGGGATGCAGGACCAGCCCTGTACCAAAAACAAGATTTAAGCAACCAAAGCAGACCCCCGTGGATGCAGAGTTGATGCCTGAACACAGAAGTGAAAAAGAAACGGGATTAAAGAGAGGCAGAGTCACCTCATCCCTGGACAGCCAGGCCTGAAGAGGAAGAGCCGGCGGAGTTTAATCTTGTCGGGAACCCGACACCTCGGGGCATTGTTCCTATTTATATCCTCCGGCGAGGACAGCTCGGCGGGCTGGCCGTGGGTTCGGAATAAACGCTTTCAAAAGAAGAATAAACCTCATTTATTCTTTATTCTTCTCCTCAGGCAGCATCAGGGGCAGCTGAAACTGGAGGTTTCAGGTCATGAGTCCCGAGTGCTCCGGGTTTTGTTCCCTGTGCCCAAAGCAGCCCCAGGGGCTGGAGCCAGGCCCTGTGTGACCTCTGGGGCTGAGCTCCTCTCCTCACTGAGCTCCAGGGAGTGCTGCAGCCTCCTCTTCTTCCCACTCAGATCAGGGAATGCTGCAGCCTCCTCTTCTTCCCACTCAGATCCAGGGAGTGCTGCAGCCTCCTCTCCTTCCCACCCAGCTCCAGGGAATGCTGCTGCTGGATCAGGAACAGCCACTGGCCCCGAGCACCTCCTGCTCCAGCGGCTCCATGGAAACCACCCAGGGGTGCCTGGTCTCCTCTGGATTCCAGCCTGAGGTTGAGGCTCCTCTGCAGGGAAAGTCCCGGGGATGGAGGGAGCTCATCAGCTGATCACACTCATTAACAGTGTTAATTCAGTGTAAGCCCCAACTGCTCAACCTCCAGTTAATTCACCCTCTGCTCCCTCAAGAGCTGCCCTGAGAGCCAGCTCGGGCTGGAAAACCCCGGGAAGGAGCCTGGGAAGGGCAAGGCTGAGCCTGCTCAAAGGTGCTGCTTGTTCAGCTCCTGCCGGGCTCAGCACGGGAAGGGCAGCCCCAGACCGTCCCCAGGTGATCCAGGCCAGACATTTCCAAACCTGAGCACAAGAAATTCAGCCCCAGACCATCCCCAGGTGATCCAGGCTGGACTTTGCCAAACCTGAGCACAAGAAATTCAGTCCCAGACCATCCCCAGGTGATCCAGGCTGCACTTTGCCAAACCTGAGCACAAGAAATTCAGTCCCAGACCATCCCCAGGTGATCCAGGCCAGACATTTCCAAACCTGAGCACAAGAAATTCAGTCCCAGACCATCCCCGGCTGATCCAGGCTGGACTTTTCCTGCCCAGACTCTCTCACAGGCTCTGCAGTGACCTGGATAAAGATTCTGGTTCCTTCATCATGAAGATTTTTTTTTCTGCTGAATTGTTGAGACATTTTAACATCTCCAAGTCTCCGGCCATCCATGGTGGAAGGGAAAACAACTTCTCCAGGGTGCTCAGCTCCCCGTGGGCAGCCCAGCCTGAGCTGGAGATGCTTTTCCCAAACCCAGAGCTCAAGAGGCCTCCACAGCCTCAGGATGAAACACAGACAGGGCTCAGCAGGTGGCTGTTCTCCCTGAAAGTGCCTGGAGTGCAATAAATAATCACAGTTTTCAGGGGTTTCCCAACACAGCCGCAGAACTGACTCTGAAAAGACCCATCCTAAAGCCCAAATGTTTTCTCTGCCTTCCTGGGAATCCTGAGGAGGAATGGCCCGACCTGGCTCAAGTTCTGCTGCAGCTGAAGAGCCCCTGGTGTCTTCCTCACTGCTGTCTTCCTGCTCATGGAACCAGTGCCTGGAATTTCCATGGAGCTCTGAGCTGGATGGACCTGGTCTCTCAGGGAAATGCAGCCCAAGGCAGGTGCACCCTCAGAGTCCCTGGTTTGCTCTGGGAGGAATTCCCTGATGAGGGATTTTCCTAAGAAAAGCCTCTGTGAGGACCCCAGATTCCTGGGACCGCACCCACACAGGAAAACTTCAGGAAAGAGGGAGAGAGGCAAAGCCCGGCAAAGGCAGAGGATGAAAAATGCATCAAACATTGAGGAGAGACGAACAGATGAGAGAAACAAAATAAAAACAAGGAGCAGAGGGAGGATCTGAAGAAAATTCTTTCTGATACAGCTCTCAGTAATAAATAAAATATGTTCTACCACAATATGCTCCAGCAACTGGCTCTGGGCTGTTCCTCCTGTCTCATACAAAGTTCCCACTGCTGATTAAATTCATCAGAGCCAGGCCTCTGCTGCCTCGAGCTGCTTGCTCTCCTCAAACTCTCGCTCCAGAACTGCTGCGGGGATTTCATTTGGAGTTGTTCCCCGGCTCGGTTTGTCGGGGTTTCAGAGCAGATCTGATCACCATGCTAATGAAACGCTGTCCTCGCGCACGCCGCGCTCTGCTCGCGGCCACGAGTTGTTTCCTCCCCCAGAAACACTCCAGGAGAGAAGGTTTCCCGGGTGAAAAAAGGAATGAATATTCCCAGTACCAAAGCCAGCAGATGATTTCCATCGGTGTTGGGTGGCTGAGTTTCCCTGATGGTGCCAGTCCCTTCCAGAGGGCAGAAATCCCTGGGGAAGGTTCCTCCCTGCAGGAGAACCGGGGTGTGGCTCCAGCCTCGCTCACCTGCAGGACTCAGGGGTGTCACACTCAGCTCTGAGCAGCAGGACAGTGAATTTTTGGGCTCAGGGGGTTCATTCCTGTTTTTCGTTCAGGAGCAGGGCTGGGGGAGGGGCTGGAGAACTCCTGAGGGAGCTGGGGAAGGGGCTCAGCCTGGAGAAAAGGAGGCTCAGGTTGGACACTGGGGAAAATTCCTTCCCTGAAAGGTTGATCAGGCCCTGGCACAGCTGCCCAGCGCAGTGGGGGAGTCCCCATCCCTGGGCTTGGGGACATGGTCAGAGGTGGCCCTGGCAGTGCTGGGATGGTGGCACTCGCTGATCTCAGAGGGCTTTTCCAACCTGAGTGACTCCGGGGTTTAACTGACAGGACAGCAGCTGATCCTTTCCTTTTCCTGATGGCCCAGAGCCCTCCTGGGCCCTGGAATGACCCCTGGGATCAGCCTGATCCCAGCACAGTGTCCAGGGCCCTGGAATGACCCCTGGGATCGATCCCCAGTTTGATCCCAGCACAATGCCCTGGAATGACCCCTGGGATCAGTCCCCAGCTGGATCCCAGCTTGGTGTCCAGCTGTCCCCACCAGCCTGTCACAGCAGGGCCCAGGAGCAGCTCAGGCTCTGCTGGCCCCGTGCAGCCCTGGCTGGGCTCCCTCTGCTCCCAGACATCCCTGTGGATGTTGGATGAAGGCTCTGAGTGGCAGGAGCTGCAGGGGAATGGTGGCAGGGACAGCTCGGGAGTGGGAAGGGCCTGGGGACACCAGCACAGGGCTCGGTGACATTTGGCTCCAGCTGTGCCCAGGGCAGTGGCACAGCTGTGCCAGAGCAGGGACAGCTGCCAGAACAGCTGCAGAAAACACCCTGAGAGTGACCTGACATCAGATGAAGGCAGAGCTCTGCATAAAACCAGAGTGGGTTTTCCACAGGGGGAAGAATCCTACCAAGGAGGCTGAGTCAGGCCCAGGAATGAGTCACAGGCAGGGAATAAAGATGATTTAAATTCCCAGGGACTCCTGGCACCATTAGATCAGAGCTGCAAGGCCCAGATCTGGTTTGAGCCGCCTGATTTTTGGTGTTTCTTGACCTTCAGATTGGCGTGGCCAGAAGGACATTCCAGGTGCAAAGGGGTGGGAATGGAGAGAAGCAAACTCTGGGTCTGTCACCCCTTGCCAGCCAGGATCAGGGCAAAGGGACCCTCTTGAATCTCTGGTTTTAATTCTTTATTGAATCTCACTTTTTAATTCTTTATTAAATCTCTCTTTGTAATTCTAATTCTCTATTTTGATAAGAATTGCATTTTCATGCAGAACAGCCATTTTCCTGAGGCACCTTTAGTCCTGAAAAAAAAACCCCAAACAAACCAAAACACTTTCCTTTCACTACTCCAAACATTTTTTTTTAGTAGAAAAGCTGCTTTGAAACAGTACAATCCATTTTTCCCCTCTGATAAACCCAAACCTTTCTGCCCCAAATTCTGTTTGCAGTTTTCAGCAGAGGCTGAAGGTACAAATAGAGAAATTCAACTGACCAAGAAAACCCACGTGGGGAACATCTCACCTGTGGGCTCAGGTTCTGTCTCTCAGGTCATTTGGGATTTAATTTTCCTCTCACGTGCAGAGACAGTTCCAGTGGAGATGGTGGAGGAGTTCTGATGTAAAAAATTATGTCAGACTTGCAGAATCAGGTCTTTTCTTGTTGAATCCATTAAAATCAGGTCTCTTCTTGTTAAAAAAATCCTTCAGACTTGGGGTTTTTGCAATATTCAAACACTTCTCCTCCTCCAGATCATTGCAATCACCCAGCCCCTGGTGAGCCCTCCCAGCCTGAACAAACAGCTCAACCAAGACCTCCAAAGATCAAAAGCAGGAGGGAAAGAATAATTCAAAATAATTCCATCCTCAGAAAAAAATACATGAGGAACTGAGACGGAGAAAAGTCCAGGTTCTCCTGGTGCAGATCCCGTGGGGGGGCCGGGATTTGGGGGCTCCAAACCTCCCCTTGTAGGTGTGGGGGGGACTCAGGGCAGAGCCAGGCTTTGCTCCCAGGTCCCAAAACCAGTGTGTCCTACCCAAAATCCACTGTATCCCACCCAAAACCAGCATATCCCACCCCAAAACCAGTGTGTCCCACCCCAAACCAGTGTGTCCCACCCCAAACCAGTGTGTCCCACCCCAAAACCAGTGTGTCCCACCCCAAACCAGTGTGTCCCACCCAAAACCAGTGTGTCCTACCCAAAATCTGGTGTTGGTACCCTCCTTGTGCATGTCTCAGAGAACATTTTCTTCTTTCTGAGCCAGGAAATTCTGGAATGTTCATTGAGCACCAGCAGCTTTTCCCAGCAGGGGTTGAACACAAAGTCCCCCCAGGGCTGTGGGGCTGGGGAGGGAAAACGGTGCTGGCATTCCCAGGAGCTGCTGTTTCACAGGCTCAGGAGACAGAGCTCCCACAAGCTGAGCTCAAACCTCCAAATGGAGCTGAGATTCCACCTGGAAGGGATTTCCAGTGTTCCAAAGGAGTTCCTGCCTGGGCAGCTCCTCCTTCCCCAGCCCACAGCAACCCCACACTGAGGATTTTTGGTGGGAATGTGCCAGAGTGAAACTGCTCTGCCCAAGGGCTCTTGTGCCAAATTCAGGACAATTTAGAGCCTGGGACAGGTTCCCTGGTCAAATCTCCGGTGATTTTAATGGGTTGGTGTCACAGAGATCATGGAATCATGGAATGGGTTGGGTTGGGAGGGACCTGAAAGCCCCCCAAGTGCCACCATGGCAGGGACACCTCCCACTGTCCCAGTGTCCAGCCTGGCCTTGGGCACTGCCAGGGATCCAGGGGCAGCCACAGCTGCTCTGGCAATTCCAGCCCAGCCCCTGCCCACCCTCTGAGGCAGGAATTCCTTCTTGTCCTTGGACCAGCAAAATTCCTGAACTGCCAAGTTCATGGAATCTCACCCTGCTCTGGCTTCCTTCACCACCGTCCCTGCTAATTCAAGTCCCAGAATTCTTCCAAGATTATTTCAGCCCCATCTTCTTCTTCTTTTTCTGTCCAGGGAACTTGAAACTTCTTCATTCAGCCCTGGCTGAGATATTGATAAATGTTTGGATTCATTTCCCATTTCAGCTGGGCATTTTTTTACTTTTTTTTCCAGTTAATTGCGTGGCAACTTAATTTATCCTTTGTCAATTTGTTTTTCCTCAATAAATGATCTGCCAACAATACATTGGTTTTAATTAGCCTGCAGCAAGTGTCTCCATGACTGTAAATCAACTGCTTGTTTGAGCCATGAATTGAAAAGGAGAAATCATTGGAATTCATATTGTGCTTTCCTAGGGGGTTTTGGTTTTTTTTTATTCTGAAGCGATTATGACAAAACTGTGTTTGCAGCCAGGAACTGACAGCACACTCAGATAATCAGCAAGAAAGAAAAATGTATAAAATATTTAAGTAGTTCTTTGGGTTTGGGGGTGTTTTTTGGTAGATGAAAAGTGTCAGGCACATAAAGCAAAAAGAGAACTATGAAAACTCTTTTCTTGATAATTTGAAAAAAACCACAAACCACAAACTGTCTTTATGCCTTCTCTCATTCTTTTTTATATATAACTTTTAATTAATTCATGTTTTAGTTAATTATTTTTACATGTAAAACAGCCATTCTGGATATATTTACATGAGGAGGTGCAGACATGCAAACCCGTTCTACTGAAGAGCATTCAACCCAGTGGAGAACAAGGAAATACTCAGGAATTAAGATTGAGGGATGGGCATCCCATGGTCACTGTCCCAGACTGGTTTCAATCTAAACCTGTGCCTCTGTCCTTGGATTTTGCTCCATAGCTTTATGCCCCTATGGATATGATTATATTTCCTTAAATTTCCTCATTATGGCAAATTCTCTCTTGGCCCCTCTCACGCCTTGGTTTAGCAGAACTCCCTCTGCTCCGTTCCTTGTGCTCTGTTTTAATTCAGGCTGCAGGAGCTTCAGATCCTGCACAAGATTTCTGCAGGGTCCTTGTGTTTGATCTCTGCGGAGTCCTTGAGTAATTAACCCTCCCTGGTTAATTACAGCAAGTTCATCAGGCTTGAGACGTCACCTCCCACAAACCCCTCGCTGACCGCTTCCCTCCGAGCTGTCTGGGGCCTGTCTTGGTTGGAAAGGCAGGTGTGTGCCAGGGAAAGCCGGAGCCTCCCTTGGAATGGACAATGTAAATCCCCCTCCCTCCAAATTACTATAATCTTGAAATTAAGGCGATTTCAGGCAAAGATATGGGAATAGGAATAACAGTTCCTAACTAGGAATATTAAAAATACAAATGTAGTAGTACAAAAATGCAAACAAACAAAAATCCTCTAAACCCTTCCAGAGTCAGAGCACGCCCTGCCCCCTGTTGCTCAGGCTGTCGGTGTCAGCCCAGCCAAGTCCTCCTGCAGGCCCAGCTGTGGTTCTGCTGGAGCAGAGATGATCCTGGAGAAGGGCCCAGTGGGGCTGAGATGGGGCCGGGCTCCCTCTGGGAATCCAGTGCACACAGGCTGTGCTGCTGTTCTCAATGCCAGCTTTGATCCAGGCGGGAATGCTGGGCTCCTCCCCCTGGGTGGAGCCTCTCCCCGTGGGATGATGGGATTGGATCAGCCCTGCAGTGAGCCTGGATGGCCCATGGACAGCAGAGATCCCCTGGGGGGAGGATGGGTCCTGGAAGGGATAAAGAACCCGGCCCCAGCTGCTTTAACAGCTGCCCAGGAACAGAGGGCACCGCCCCCTCCCCTGGAGTTATGGGGGATGGGTCATACAGGAGATAAAGAAAACACCTCCCCAGCCGGATTCAACAGATGACAAATAGAATGCACTCTGCTGGTTACATATTGCAACCCAAGACTGGCCTCTGGTGCGTTTCCCCTCACAATTCCCTCAGAGCACCCATGGCCCAGGTGGGATCAGAAACCAGAGTGATGCATTTACAGGGGCCACAGTGTTATGAACCCCTCGCAGGTGCATCACCTCTGGGGTTGGCCTGCAGCCCTGGTACAATCTTCCAGGAGGTCAGCATGGAATGACCCCCATGAGGATGTATCAAGTCCTGAGGGTTGGCCTGCAACCTCCCAGAGCGGCTTAATAATATTTCTGAGACGGCTCATCAGGAGTGTTTCGAAAATCAAATGGTTTAAATAAATGGGAAAATAACAAATGACACAGAAACAAAACAAACGCTGGGCACAGTGCAGAGAAACCTCCAGCGCCGGCTAAGACACCCCAAAAAGCCCTGAGCATCTCTGTGCTCCTTCTTAAGTGTACAATGATCAAGGAGGGAGAATTTGGCTTGCTGCCCAATAGAAACAGCTACAGGTTTTGAGAAACATTTCCAAAGCCCAGCCAGTGCCCCTGGGCTGGCACTGGGCCAACCACAGAATGTTTTGGTGCTTTTCCATAAAAGGTAGGGGTAAAACTGGAACCCCCCTTTCCTTATCTGCAAACATCTGCCCGGGTGTGGGAAACGCGCTACACAACACAGCCCCAGAAAAAGCTGGGCGTCAGAGGTGTCTGAAAAGCAAAAATGTTTAAATGAAGATGAGAATAACAAACCGCGCAGAACAAAAGAGAGAAGCCGCGCTGGGTGCAAGGAGGAGCTTTGCACCTGCTCCAACACCCCAGAAATGCACCGGAGATCTTTGTGCACTCTCTAAAGGACTGAGGGGGATTCCTGGCACCCTGCCCAATGGAAATACTAACAGGGTTTGAGGTACAGCTTCAAGGACCCCACAGGCGTCTCTGCCCTGGCACACGGCCAAATAAGGTATCCAAGCCTCTGTTTTTTTCCTTATCTGTAAAAGAAAGAGAGAAACCCAAATCCTTCTGTTGGAACCCCGGGCACTCAGAATTTCAGACTTTGTGCTGACAGGCACTGACCCCCAAGCAAACACTGCATTTGACCTGAGGCCGTGGAAAAGGCTCCCAAAATTGAGTGACAGTACTGGGATTGTGGGTGTGGAGTTTGAATAGAAGTGTGTGATATCACATGGTGGAAAACTTAGGGTTTGAGGGTTTAGAATATAGTAATATATATAAAGCAAGATGGAGGATTTAGGGTGGAGGCCAGTCCTTTTTCACCTTCTTCTTCATGGTTTGGGTGGTACCTTGTAATTGGGTAGAAAAACCCGCATCGCGGGCCAGGGGTGGTTGGTTATTGGGTTAAAAGTAAAAATAATTCAGGTGTCATTTCATAATTGGACAGTTTATCCTTAAAAGACCTCGTAGAGAGAAAGAGATCGGGCTCCATTTTTACTTTGTCAGCTAGAAGTGCTGTAGAACTCACAGCTTGTGAGACTACCATAGATAAGAACTAATAAACATCTGAGTCCAAAGACAAAATAGCGTCTGGCGCATTTAATCCCAACTCTGACAAAAAGAAGATAAAACACAACACCTTCCCTAAAATGGACCTCCTGCTGCTGTGGGGGTGCAAACCCCACCACGTGAGGTGCACCTCCACACCACAGCTCTACAGAAAACCATTCTTCAACAAGGAGCAGGAAATGTTTTCATCTCGATGTTCTGGAGGGGGAGAACTCCAGGGGCAGTGTCCTTGTGGGGACAGCCCTGCTGGGACAGTTTTGGGAGGATCTGAGCACAGTGGGGCCTTGTCTTCATCACCATCATCCTCGTTATTGTCAGCCTGGGCCAGGTGTCACCTGCTCCACCTGCAGTGTCCTTGACAGACAGGGTTATTTAGGGGAGGCTTCGCTTTAATGGAAAGGATTTCCTTTCTAAGGAAATCCAAAGGAACTGTGGGGTTTGGATCACCCCTCTTGCTCTCCCGGGCTGCAGCAGCTCTTTGTCACCCTTTTTCACCCTTTGCCACCCTCTGCTTTCTGCAGAGTCAGGGTGGCTGCTGCAGAATGGGATCTGCTGTGGTCACCCATGGTTTCATTTGGGATTTGCTGTCACCGACTGGACAGAGGTTCCTCCTCCCAAAGGGCAGCAGGATCAGGGCCTGGGAAGCAAAGGGTGAAAAGCAGGAGAAGAAACAATGAAAATGTCTCTTCTTGGAGAAAAGTGAGTCAAGTTCATTGGGGAAGTTTCAGAATTGCTCTTTGCCATTTCTGTGTCAGTTCTGTGCCATCCATTCCTTTAAGCCCTTCCAGGGCTGCCTGGAACTGGCCCAAAGAGGCAACAGGAGATGGAAAAGAGCAGGAATGGAATTTTTCATGGAATTTTTCAGTTTTCATGGAATAAACTGGCTTTTCCCTGTCAGCCTCTCCCTCTGCTCTGGGGAGACTCACAGGAACCAGTGGATGCTGGTGATGTCACCAGTGACAAACTCAGCCAGGTCTTTGGGATTTTGGGAAGATGTTTCTTCAAGGAATTACTGTTTCCATCAATTCCTTGAAGAATTAAAGGCAAGAGCAACTCAAGGTAAGCAAGGGAACACAGAAGACATTTCCCCTTTCAGTCCAAGGTGACGGATAGTTTGGAAATTGCTCTCCTTTCTTCTGCAAGCACAATTTTTAAAAAGAACTAAATTGGATTAAAGTTTAATTTTAAGAATGTCCTCTGTTTTCAAATTCTTGATTGAATTACCCTTTAAAAATTAAATTGTAATCCTTTAGGAGTTATTGATTCCGAAGGAGGGAAATGCCAATAGGACCATTCTGGCCTGAAACACTGCCCATCAAATTGACATAATGCTTTCAATTTCCCTAAATAACTCCTCGGAGCTGACTGATTCCCGAGGTTTCCCCAGCATCCAGCGGCCACTCGGGCAGGCACAAGGATGTGAGGGGCCTCATCCTCAGTTCTGCTCAGGGACAGGACAACTCCTGGACACCCCTGGCTATGGAAATACCCTCAGAGTAGTGCAGAAATGTTTGTTTATGGCACTGCTCCGAGCCTTGGGGTCAGCACCGGCCCAGGAATCCTTTGGGATGCTCTCTGGGCGTGGAACATCCTTTACTCAGTGTTCCCTGCGGCTGCAGAGGGCACAGGAATTAGGGAAGTGCAGCCCTGGAGCTGTGGAGAACGCTCAGCCCAGCACCACCGAGGAGCTCCTGGAGTTCCTTGGCTTCCCTCCCGTCCGTGGAGCTCCCACGTCTGGGATCTGCCTGCCTCAGAATCAGCCTCCAAACACCCCCTCTGCCTGTCTGCCTGGTTAAATTACACCTCCAGCAGCACTGAAGGCAGCACAAAAGGAAAAATAAACCTTCCATTATGTTTTGAGAGAAGTCTTGGCTGGGTTTTTTGAGTTAAAACAGCACCAGGACAAAAAAGCCGGAGTGAATAGAGCTCCAAGATATAAACACGGGGCTGGATAATTCCCATTCCCCCCGGGAACAAAAGGTCGCAGCTCCTGAATAGAGGCACTGTTGAGAAAGCACTTGAAAAGGGGGATGAATCAATTAATGCCTTTGATAGTTTGAATGTCCCACTATCTAAAAAACAAGCACGGCTTTAATGGGGAGATAATTCAGTTTACTGAATCCAATTACACGTAATTGGCTTTTTCCCTTTCTTCTCTCCCTTTTTTTAATTGCTGCTGGAACCAGGGCTCTGCTGCACTGCTGGCTCTGTCAGATGTGGCTGTTTTTGGTGCCGCCAGGGCAGGGCAGGGACCAGGGGATCCTGTCACCCTCAGAGGGGCAGCCTCCAGCCTGGACAGCCACAAACATCACCCCGCGGGGCTCTGTAGCCCTGGAGAAAAATAAATAAATAAATAAATAAAAAAGTGTTCATGAAACCCAGCCAAAAACCACTCAGCAGAGCTCCCGAGAGGCAAAAATCTCAGTTACACATTTTGTTTTTCCTCTGGGTGAAAACCTCTGTGCTCTGCTGGTGCTGTGGGACACGGCTCCGAACCAGCCCAGCGAGGGACGAGCTGAGCCACATGAAGCCGCTGGACTGGGGGGGTTTATGAGCTCGGGGGGACGTTTTTGGTGACATTTCCGTGCCTGCCCAGGACCTCTGCACAGCGGGGTTGTGTCTTCCTTCCCCAGGATTCCAAATCCAGAACTCCCACTTGGCCTGAGGCAACACCAGCCCCGGGACAGCTCCGGTTTGGGAATGTTGCCTCGACTGCAGCTGGCTGGCATTAGGAGTGAGAAGATATTCCAGCTTTTCCCCCAGAGTTTAGCAAATATTTTGGGGTTTCTGGGTGCCTCGAGGCTCCATGTTCACACCAGAAACCAGCAGGGAAGGGATGTGTGTCCCTGCTAACGGGGGGACACTGGTCCCTCCCGGCCACGGAGAGCTGCAGCTCCTCCAGAATAATTCCCAAAATTCGCTGCTGCCTCTTTTACTCCAAACCAGCCTTGCAGAACTCGTGGGTTGGGTTTTTGTTTGTATTTAGGGTTTTTGCTGTTTTGTTGGTTTGTTTTGTTTTAATTGGAACAAGGAAGAAATACACAAACCCATTTTCTGAGTAAGAGGACCACGCTAACGGAGAACAACTGATCCTTGTCCCCCCCGGCTGTGGAGCTGTCCCCTCCTCACTCCGGGAACCCCCGGGAGAGGGGACTGCGGAATGGGAGGGAGGGATGGGAATGAGGGGAG
>VXBN01008490.1:141812-156155 GCA_013397395.1 Sinosuthora webbiana
GGGGGGGGGAACGAGGGGAGGCCGCGGGAGGGGGGGAGGGGAATGAGGGGAGGCGGTGGGAGGGATGGGAATGAGGGGAGGCTCGAGGAGGGAGGATGGGAATGAGGGGAGGCCCCGGGAGGGAGGGATGGGGCTGTCACAGCCTGGCAGTGACACGGCCACTCGGGCAGGGGATGGAGCTGCAGAAGGGTTTGGGACACCCCAGGGAAGGGAGGGGCTCCGGGTGCTGCTCCCCATCAGCATCATCGCAGCGCCCAGCTCATCACTAAATCCTGAATTTATTCCCAGACAAACCCAGCCCCGGCCCAGAGAAGCGCAGGCGGGAGGCTGGGGCAGGTGCTGCGCTGCAAATTAAGCTAATTAAACTCCCTCCCTCGGCTCTTTCCTGCTTTTCTCCTCCCTGCCCTGCACGTTCCCAGCGCTGTCACCCCGGGCTCGCTGCCACTTCGAGTCTGCAGCGGGAAATCTGATGTAATTAGCCACTAATGGAGTTCAGGAATTTCGCCCAGGAACTGGTGCATCCCTGCAGTCAATCTGTGCTCGGCTGAACTGACTCCGAGCCCGAATTCCTGGCAACCCGAGCTCCAGGGATGTGAGGGGTTGGTGGTGGTGGTGATAACAGCCATGGACAGTGCCAACCCTCCCAGGAGGCAGCAGACACTGCTCCAAGCCCACCGGGACAGTCCCATCCTCGGCCAGGCCTTCTCCACCTTCCTGTGGGATGCAGAAGGAAAGGGAGAAGGGGCTCCCCTTCCCTAATCCCTGATCCCCTGTGGGTTATCCCAGTGCTGTGCACCCCTGCCCCGGGGCAGGACCTCCCCTGCTGGGGCTGCGGGCTGGGGATGAGTCCCCTGCAGCTTCCAGGGACATTTCTCCATGTGGGAAAGGGGGATGACCCCTGGCAGGGCCAGGACAAGACAATTCCCGGAGAGACTCCAGACAGACGAGGGAGTGCCTCTGCTTGGAACCAGCTCCTCATGCTCCGGGAATTCTCACTCTGACAGGGCTTGGCTGGCACTCTCTGGGCACAATTGTCACCTTCTCTGGAGCCTGGGGTGACACAGGTCTGCCCGGAGATGTGACACAGCCCTGCCCAGCCTGGTGGGACACCGAGATCTCCTGGCCCAGGGTGATTCCTGAGCACC
Organism: Sinosuthora webbiana; assembly: GCA_013397395.1. NCBI lineage: Eukaryota > Metazoa > Chordata > Aves > Passeriformes > Sylviidae > Sinosuthora > Sinosuthora webbiana. The sequence continues at coordinate 142,958 of VXBN01008490.1, forward strand.
AGGAAGGCACTGAACCTCTGGGAGCTGTAGGAACGCCCCCAGGGCGGGATCCTCGGCAGGAGCAGAGCCCTTGTCCTGCTCTTTCCCACCTGTAGCCAGGTGTCCATGCCATGAGCTGGGTTTTTATCCCACTGAGTTTCCCTGTGTTTCTCAGGAGGCCTTGGCAGGATCCATGGAGAGCACAGCAGACGGATGATGCCTCTTCCCCCCAAGCCTGTTCATCCCTGATCTGGGGCTGCAGCTCCCCTCACAAGGGAGATTATCCTGAGGACTTTGCAGGTCTCTCCCTGCCCTGGTCTCTGTCCCATTTCCATTCACCCTGGAGAACTCTTGCTTTTTCTCCATGTTTCTTCCTCTCCAGCTTTTCTTCCAGCCATGCTCCTCACAGGTGCCTTCCATGCAGGAACGTCGTTTTCAAGACCCCACTGTCCTCTCCACCCCCCAGGTGGGGATTGTTCAGTCCCGGGGTATAAATGCAGAAGGAATCTGGCACAAGGCAGCTCTGATCCTGGCTGGCTCTTCATGAACTGCTGTGTGATGTCAATTCTAGTCCTGGCACAGCACAGGGGATGGGGATGTGGCTGAATCCTGAGCCCCCAGTCTGGATGTGGCTGTGCAGCAGCTCCTGGGGAGAGAGCAGAGCCCGTGTGCTCGGAGATGCTCAGGAGTCAGCGGGGCTGAACATCCCCGAGCCGGTGCAGGAGCCCCCAGGGCTGGGAGCAGCTCCAGCAGGAGCCATCACTCATCCCAAATATTCCTCCTGCATCCCCAGCATCCATCCCGCAGTCTGGCGCTGGCTGCCAGGGAGATGAATCACCATCAGTCACCTCAGCCGAGGGAGAACAATTAAAGGAGACTGAAATGGGCAGCGTTTTAATTTATTGGCTTTTCACTTGTGCCTGGCAGCTTCCCTGAGGAGGATGGAGAGCGCTGGGAGCTCTGCAGAGCCTGGGGAGGCAGCAGAGCCCTGGGTGGTAGCAGCAGAGCCCTGGGTGGTGGCAGCAGAGCCCTGGGTGGTGGCAGCAGAGCCCTGGGTGGTGGCACAGCCCCAGGGTGACAGCAGAGCCCTGGGTGACAGCAGAGCCCTGGGTGGCAGCAGTACCCTGGGTGGCAGCAGGGCCCCACAGGTCCCAGGACACAGCAGCCCCTGGGGATTGGTGGCTGCAGGGTGGTTCCAGGAGGGTTTGGCTGTGGGAGCTGTGACTGCTCAGACCCTGCCTGTGGGTGAGTCCTGCACAGCTCCCTCTTCTCCTCCTGCTCCTGGGACACCGGTGTCACCTCGGGCTGTTTGGGGTCCCCATGTCTCTCCTCTCCTCACCTCGGGCTGGGCACACAGGTTCATTTGGGGTCCCTGGTGTCAATCCAGCTCACTGGGGGGTTCACCCTGAGCAGGACGTTCGAGCTCAGCCCTGAGTCACCCTCTGTGGGCCGAGGGACCGTGGGCACTGCCACGTCAGGGCTGAAGTCAGAGGTGACCTCCAGCGAAAGGTGGATGGAGCCTTTCTTCCCACTCTTTGTGTCAGCAAGAGCTGCCCCGGGGGAGGAAACAATCCTCAGGACTGTGACTGTCCCTCTGTTTCTGTGCCTGCTCCAAACCTCGCAGTGCCTGGCACCTGCCCAGCTGCCTTGGGCATTTTGGGGCTGAGGTGCCGCCTGTGAACCCTCCAAACCGCTCTGGTGTCCCAGGAAAGCCCAGCCGGGTGTGCCAGGAGCTGATCCAAGCGCTGAGCTGAGCCTTGGGTGCCCTCAGAGCTTTGGCTGCCGCGTTTGTGGGGCTTGAGCTCCCTTTGGTCAGGGTCTGGAGAGTCCTGTGGTGCCCAGAGCCCCTGCAATGAACTGGGATCAGTCACAGGGGGAAATCTGGGATAAAGCAGCCTTGGCTGTGAACTAAACACAGATTAGGGGTGAAGATCCTCCAAAGCCAGTTTGGGTCTGGCTGTGCCCGTGCCACAGTGCCCAGATCCAGCCCATGGATTATTCCCAAGGTTGCCCGATGTCACCGGCAGGGACACAAAAGAACCACACTTACTCCGGTTCAGAGGTGAGCAGAGAAAAAGAAAGTTTATTATCATTTGGGATTTAAATAGGGTTTGGAGTTGGGTCAAGGATTGGTAGATGAGAGGAACACCTTTCTGACCCCAGTCCAGTCCATCACAGACTGGTGTGAAAACAATCTACTTGTTTATGTTACATTCGTGAGAGACTCCACTAGAAATATGTAAACAGTCATCAGAAGGCTAAAGAATCAGAGCGACAGCCCTAAGTATTTTAGACTTTTGTTTCCTTGACTGAAGCACCTGTTAGCATTGATGTCACACCCCAGGGTCACCAGGTGCCTCACCCGAGTCACGCTTGGGCTGCAGCTCGGAATAATGTTCCCAGCAAGAGGAACTGCATCAGTAAAGCCCAGAAATTCAGGTATCAAAAACCAGAATGGGTTGAGCTGAGTTCCCACCTGCACGAGGCTCTGGGAAAGAGCCACATCAGCACTTTGTGGGTGTGGAGGAAAGATAAATCCAGAGATTTCCATCAGCTCTGGCCAGGAAGCTGGGCTGGGACAGAGGCATTTGGAGCTTTCTGCTACTTTTCTGTGTTTTAGAAGAGCAACCCCTGGATTTCTGTGGGAGGTCAAACCCCCGTGAAGCTGGAGGGTGAAGGGGCATTAGCAATCAGCTCTGGGAGAAGTTTGCCTGCTGGAAAAGCTGGAGTGGAGAGGAAGTATTAATTGACATTCCCAGTTAATGCACAGCTGCCAATAATGGCTGCATAATGGAGAAAACCCATTTAATTTTTAATTATCCCCTTCCAAACAAATGCAGGGTGTTAAATGAGTCACCTCCAGCAGGCAAAGCAGGGGGGATGGAGGGGTTGATTTTGGGAACCGTCTGGGCAAATCCCAGCCCTGGGAGATCTCTGCACGGAGCTGTCTCATGGATTTGACCAGGAGTCTGATCCTTGGGAAAGAAATCCCACAGAGTTTTGGTGAATCCTGGCAGGGATTTCCATCTCCTCCAAAGCAAAACAGCTCCAGCCAGGGAGATCTTCCTGGCCACAGGGAATAACCATGATAAGGATTGTGATGTCATGATAGTGATTCTCCCACTTGGAATAATGATTATAATGATTATGATTCCATGATAATGGTTTTCTTACATGTAATAATCATTATAAGGATTATGACATCATGATAAGGATTATGATATCAAGAGAACAATATCTTGATGATATCAAGATTCCTCCACATGGAATAATCACGATGAGGATTGTGATGGCATGGTAATGATTATGGCATGGTGATAATGATTCCCCCAGGGAATGATCATATACTAATTATAACATCATAATAACTATTCCCTCACATGGAAAAATCATGAGAACGAATCTTCATGAGAATGATTATGGCACCATGGTAATGATTATGATCATAATAACAATTATGACATCCTGATAATGATTATAACACCATGATAATGATTATGACATCATGGCAATGATTCCTCCATATGGAACAATCATGATTATGATATCACGATAACAATTATGACATCATGATAACGATTATGATGATATCAGGATAATGATTCCCCCCGTGGAATAACCTTGATAATGACTGTGACACCAAGGTAACGATGATGAGATCATGATAATGACTGTGACACCATGACAGTGATTCACCCCCTGGAATGGTGGTGATCATGACCAGCACTGTGGGACCCAGTTCTGCTTTTCCGGTGGTACAGCCCAGAACCCATCCTGCCAAGTCTGGGCTTCCTGACAGCGGGAAGTCCGTGGGAGCTGGGTCAGGCTCAGGCTGTGCCTCCCTGGCACTGCGGAGGGGGCACACGAGGATCCTGCTCTGACTCACTGGGAGCTGGCAGAGTCTGGAGCTCGGGTGGGTGTGACGGAGGGTTTATGGCTCTGAAAAGTCACCTTCGCTCAACACTTGTCCCAAACGTGTCCCCACACTTCCTATTTTTAGAGCCCTGCTCTCCAGTGATTTTGCCCAGGGACGGCCTTGTGGGGATTCAATTAAACTCCAGGATAAAATAAACACTCTCCCTCAGCCAGGGCTGGAATGCTAAGCAGAGCCATTATTTGAACAAAACAGGCCTGTGAGTTTGGTGTCCTTTATTTTCCTCAGCCGGGGTCAGAGACCAGTGAAGACAGGAAAAACCCTTCATTAACTCAGCCCATCCACTCCCAAAGCCTTTCCCCTGCTGCTCTGAGTGATCCGAACACATCCAGGGCACATTTCCTTAGGAAACAATTCCACAATTTGGGGACTGAAATCACCGAAGGGCTCCTTTTCTTTTTGGGCGTGATAAACCAGCTGTGTCTGTCTGTGACACCCAGAGCTGCCTGCAGGGCCAGGGCTCTCTGCAGTTGATTTAAACAAGCTCACGTCTTCCTTTATTCCTTAATTAAATACTTGATCAGGGCAGTCTGACCCACGGCCAAACCCCTCACGTGTTTCTATCCAGATTTGGGGGTTTTCCCTGGAAAAGGGAAATGGTGACCCCAGGATATGTGGAGCTGGGTGAGCTCTGGCAGGGCAGTTCCAGAAGTGGAGGAATCCCAAAATTCCCATCCCACCCCCGAGATTCTCTGTTCGTAGCATCAGATTAGGCTGGGAAAGGAGAATTCCCCTGAGGTTTCTGACCTCAGGATGTGGTGCAGAGCAGCCACAGCTTGTGTGAGGCCTCTTATCAAACTCCTGTCAGGAATTCTGCTCCGGTGCCAGCCTGGATGATCCCGGCTCTCCCAAGGCTGTGTTTGGAGCTGGGCAGTGGCTGCTGGCACAGGGCAGAGTTTTAGTCCGGCCTAACCCAGATTTCAGCGTCCACGAGGCGCAGGATGGGCTCTGGGAGAGCCCAGCTCCATCTGGGACGGGTTTGGGGCTCTGAACTCAGGAGTGGAGGGGAGCAGGGAAGGGAGGGAAGGGCAGGGGAGGGCTGAGGGCATCCGGGGAGCTCTGCAGAGCGGCGCTGAGCTGGACAGAGGAACAGTGGGAGGAGAAAGGGACCGGGAGAGCAGCGGGAACACCCCAAAGGTGGGTGCAGGAAAGGGGAATGTGCCTCCCGCACCTCTGCTCCGGGCAGGGAATCCCAGGCAAAGCCTGCAGCAAGGAAAATCCAAGTGAAACCCCTCAAAACTCCCGTGGAAGAGGTGCTAAAAGGGCCGGGAAAGGAGGAGCAGTGAGGGAGCGATGGACCCTGCAGGGCTCCGGGCCGGGAGGATTCCTGGGATGGCTCCATCCCCTCCGGGTTCCCACTGCACGTGGAAAAACCCCCAGGCACAGCTGGCTGCCCACCGCTCGCACTTTCCCCGTGTATCTGCACGCGGGTGCCTCTGGAAAGCGGGGATGTGTCACTGGATCTGTCACTGGATGTGTCACTGGATCTGTCACTGGGTCTGTCCCTGTCGGGTGTTCCCGGGAGCCGTGGCTTCGTTAATTAACGCTCATTGTAACACCACATCTGTCTCAGGGTAGATTTTCCAGGAGCCACGGGACAGCCTCAGCAGCTCCCTTTTGTTGGGATGCTGCTTTTTATTTCGCTCTCTCCATCTAAAAAGAGGCTGAAATCCAAATTGCCAGGATTTTTAAATCCAGCTTTGCCACTGCCGTCGCCACACAAAACCTGGGGAGCATTCATCCCGTGCTCCAGATGATCCTAATCCCTTTCTCCTCGCTGCTGAGGGAAAAGCAGCTTAGGGAGGTTTGGAGTTGGAGGGGAAGAGTCAGGGTTTGAAGGAGGTGTCCCTGAAATGCCATGGGACCTGTGGAATTCACTCTCTCCAGGGGTAGAGGAATCTGTCCTCTTTATCAACACGGTGTTCAATGAAAATCAGGAGTTCCCAGCAGGAATCTCAGGGAAAGATGCACTGGAGGGATTTCTGGAGCCCACAGCCAGTCTGTCCTAACACAGCTTGGAGCCTGGGTTGTCTGATGAACTGTTATTTCAGCGCAAAATCACAGAATCCCAGTCTGGGCTGGGATTTTAAAACTCCTCCAGTTCCAACCTTGCCACGGGGACAAGGGACACCTTCCCCAGAGCCTCAGCAGTGCCAGGCGTTTGTCCGTTCCATTCTGGGTCTCAGGCACTGAACTCCAGCTCATTTTGGGATCTGGGCCCACGTTGGTTGTGGCCGTGGAGAAAATCCAAAGAGGGAGAACAGATAAATGGAATTTTCAGGAATTGTGCTTAAGGACCAGCCCTGAAGCTGATCTGAGCGTGGGATGTGGGGGTTAATTCCCTGCCTGTGCTCTCCTCACCCACAGGGGCTGGGCTGGGGGGATTTAAACCCTACACCAGCTGGGCTGGGGAAGTTTGAACCCCCCAGGGCCAGGCTGGGGGATTTCACATCCCCTGGTGCCAGCTGAGGTCTCCGCTCCCTGTGGGAAGGTGCAGATCAGGTCCAGTTGTGCCAGAAGTGACCCAAGCTCAGCCCAGCCCCACATCCCTGCCCTGCCTCACCCTGTGTCCCTCCAAGGGACACAAGGAGCTTTTCCTCCTGGCATAAACACAGAAATGAAGCAAAGCTAAGCTCCATCTCCCAGTTAAACACTGCCATTCCCACCCAGTGTCTGACGGATGATGATGGTGTGACCACAACATGAATACTTCTCTGGGGCCCCTGGCCAGGGCTCTCCTCGGATGCTTTTGCAGCTCCAACCCGATTAAAACTGAAATTTCATTGCACTTCTCTGAAGAGACCCCACCCATGGAACAGCAACTGCAGGGGGGTGCTGCCAACTGTGAGGCAGAAATACCCACAGCTCCAGCCACAAATGTTTTATTCTGATTTTATTTTTTCGCAGGACAAACTTATAAATTAGAAGGATGTGCCTCAGGAAGAGCCTGGCCAAAAAAATAGAAACAATAAAATAAAAAGCAAGTACTGGATGAGGAAGTTGCAGGGCTGGACTATGAAAGTGCCAGAGTGTGGGGAAGCAGAAGCTTTTTAAAAATCAATAAGAAATGTCACTGGCAAGGAGAGCAGGATCCAGTGCCAGGAGGGGCTGGGAGAGGATTGCAGGGGTTGGAGGGGCTGGAAGAGGATTGAAGGGTTTAGCAGGGATGGGGATGGGCAGGAATCACAGCTGGCTGGGGCTGCTGCTCTTTGTGTCCCACTGCTGCTCAGGCTGAGCCTCAGCTCCCTCCCTCCAAGGCTGGGACATTCCCTCAGCAATCCAATCCATGGGATTCCAGTGGGATCTGGCTGCTTGGCTGTAGGTTCCTTTTTAAAAAAACCCAAACTGCCTAAAATCCTGCAGTGCACGATGCACAAGCAGCACTCTGCACGCCCCAGGAGGGGAAGGAGAGAAGAGCTCGCTGGCTTGAACTCCTTAAAACCATTTGTCTTGCAAATTAATTGCTATTAATTCATCAGTAACATTCAATAACCCTCCAAAAAAAGAAGTTAAAGAGCAGCTGGAGGGACAGAAGGAGGAGGCTGTGCAGGATGGGGGCAGGAAAGCGTCACAGGAGTGGGAAGCAAAGGGGAAGCAGAAGAGGGAAATTTGAAACCAGGGGAAACAGGTGGGAAATGGTTTCAGAAACGATTGTCTGGGGCCTGCAGTGCTCCTGGATTTGTTTGTTCCTGTTTTTATGGACAAACTGGACAATCCCTGGGTTATGGACGGGCCAGTGGGGCCGGGCAGATGCAGTGGAGGGGCTGGAGTGTCCTGGCTGTGACACCTGGGGGGGCCCAGCCCTGACAGGATCCTCCTCTCCTCCCAAAACTCTGTTTATCTCCCTAATTAGGCTCAGGAGCCCTCCTGGAGAGGGAAGAGCTGCCTGCTCAGGCTGGATGAAGGAGTTCTCTGTATTCCCAGGGCTGGGATGAGACTCTTGATGAGCTCTTGGTGCTTCGTGTTCTTTCCCAAGAAGGCCCCAAGATGTTCAAGAGAGGCTTTGGTTGATTTTCCCACCCGTGGCAGAAGAGTTAAATATCTAATGAGGTGATTTAAATAGCTCAGGTTTTCAGGAGTTTGGAATTTCCATCTGGGCAGAGATTTAAGAGAAACTTCAGCAGTGCTGGGAAATGTTTGGATATTTTTTTTTCCCCCTTGTCATTTCTCCTCTTTAAGCAGCTCTGTTCTCTCATCAAACCAGGCTCAGGAATGTCAATAAGGAACCATCTCCCCTTGGGATTTCTGCCCCATTTTTACAGACCTGCAAAGTCTCCCTGGGTTGATTAAGCAGCCAAACATTGGTTTGCATCATTACAGACCTGGGGAGACTCAGCAAATGCACAAAGCTGCGTTTTCCCGTTTGCTATAATTATCTGCTTCTTTAGAACATTCAGGGCTCTCTTCTTCAACAGACAATTTTTATTTACAAATCAGATGGAAATAGAACTCACACCTTAAATAAATACCCAGAATATCCTGAACTGCATCTCCGTGTGCTGAAAACAATATAAGAAAACAAGAAGAAACCCTGAAATGATAAGAAAAGCCTTTGAAAATGTAAGGGAAAAAAGCACACAAAACTTGAACAATAAGCAGCCAGGGCAATTTATTTCCATGCAAAGTTTCATGGAAAATTGGAATTATTCCCTGGAAGTCCAAGCAGTGTCTTTGCCTTCACAAATTCAACACTTCCTTGGTCAGCAAGGACCTCCCAGATACATCTGCCTGTGTTTTTAAAGGACACCATCCTCATTTTCCATGGGAGCAGCAGAAGGATTCGCTGAGGATGGAGCTGGAACCACCGTCCCTATTGGATTGAGGGCTGTGCTTGGTTTGTGTTGTGCAAATGTCCTGGAAATGCTCTGGAGGGGAATCCTGGCTCCTGGAAATCTGTGGGAGACTTGGGAATTTCCTCCAGCAATTCCCCACATGAAATTTCCTGATTTTAGGAATAGGGAAGGAAGAGTCATCCCTTAAAATCTGCACAGTGAGGCTTGGAGAGCTCGGGCCAGGGACTGGAGGGGGTTTTCATGCTCTTTGTTGCCTCGCTAAGGGCAGCTCACAGAGTTTTGGCTGCAGGGAACAAGAACCCCCCGGGGCTCAGGGAGCACAGAGCTCTCCAGGAGCTCCTCAGTCCCTCCCATCACCACCTCATTCCTCGGGCTGCCCTCCCATAATTTGGGCTCTTTTTGGTGGGATTTGATTGACAAGGAGCTGCAGAAGGAGGGAACAGCCTGGCCTGGCCTGGACAGCACCTCCAGGCACAGGGTGGGGTTGCTGGGGTGTCTGGGCAGGCCCAGGGGTTGGATTCCTGATCCTCCCCTCCCACTCGGGATGTTCAGGATTCCGGGATTCTCGGGTATTAACAGCCACTTTTCAGTGATGGGCTCATGGATGCAGTGGAGTTTCCCTGTCCTTTCTCTGCGTTCCCTCAAATGCTGCTTTCCCTCCAGGGGTGGGCACCCAGCAGCTCTGACATTGAATCAGAAACCAGCACGTGTCCCAGACACAACAGAGCCCGGCTTCTTCATCTGGGGACACATTTTGATTAAAAGCCCAGCACATGTTCTCACTGCTTCCCCTCCCCTTGTTCTCCTGGCCGTGCAGCCCATTTGCAATTAAATTGAGTCTCGTTACCCTCCAAAGTGAGAGAAGCAGCTCTGAAAATTATGAGTAGGAGTCTCTCTACCTTTTGACAAATTATTTTCTAATGAAAAACATCTGCTCGGGCTACGAAGGTTCACCCGCCTTTATTTCTGCCTGCTGCAAACGGGTTTTGTTTCGCAAATGGCAAAGCAGGGCTTTGGTCCTGCAGCCAAAAGGGACGAGCAGGGATTGATAAAATGCAGCAAAGCTCAGAGTGCAATATCATCCCCCCCCCTTTAATTATCCTGCTTCCTAACAGGTGTAACGGGCACAGCACCTGATGGCTGCTGATGATCCAGATGGCCTGGAATTGTCTCTCCATATGCTGCGGGATGGGACGCACCGTGAGGTTCAGCTTAACTCTGCGTGGGCTGGAGGAGCAGATCCATGGTTTGTTCAGGAAGTTTGGAAAACAAGATAAAAATCCAAAGAGACGCCCAGGGGTGTTTGGGTGACAGGGAGATATGGGAGGCACAGAATCATGGAATTATCTAAGCCAGGAAAGAGCTCCAGGATCATTGAGTCCAGCCCTGAGTGCCACATCCAGGAATTCCTTGGGCACCTCCAGGGATGGGCACTCCAAACCTCCCTGGGCAGTGCCAAGGCCTGAGCACCCTTTCCATGGGGAAATTCCTGCTGCTGCCCACCCTGAGCCTCCCCTGGCCCAGCCTGAGGCCGTTCCCTCTCCTCCTGTCCCTGTTCCCTGGGATCCATTCCCCTCTTCAGCCCAAATCCTGGGAAAAGAGGAATGTGCTCCTGCACAGGGATCTGCCCAGCCTGGCCAGTGTGACACCCAGGAGCTGGGTTTGCTCCTGGCACAGCTGTGCCATAGCTCCAGGCCCAAATCCCAAATCCAGATCCGTGTGGAGCAGTTTGGTGGTTCCCATTGATTCCCTGGAATGGTGGCTCCATATTCTCCTCTCCCTGAGGACAACTGGGATTTCTGCTGAGGGACTCCTGATTGGCACTAATGGAACCAACCCTGTGCACAACATTTTGGGGTTTTTGCTGCTCCAAGAGCTTTGAAAGCGCCTCCTCTGATCTCTGACTGGGGCTGTAACCAGGCTGCCAGGACACGCAGGAATATTTCTGCAGCTCCACTTTTCCCTTTGAAGAAATCCCAGCTGGAGCCAGGCTGGCAGGGATGTTTTATCCTTAGGGAAGGCTTGATCTGGAAGTCCTGAGGATTCCTGGAGCAGGGAGGTGACACTGCTGTCCCCGTGCTGTGAGGGGGGGACTGCAGCAGAGGGGCTGTGCTGGAGATCAGCACTAAAACTCCCCAGGGCAGGGGCAAGGATTTTGTGTCCTGCTGAACTGGGACCGTGCAGGGACACCAGGATCTGCCCAGAGTCACCCAGGGAGCTCCAGGCAGGAGTCAGGAGCTCTTTGGACGATGGCTGCAGCTCCTCATGTGTGACAGGTTTTCTCCCTGTGCTGCCCAGAGGACAAGAAACGTTTTCCTTTATGAAAAAGGGAACAGAGATGCCTCAGTAAGTGTTGGAGTTTGGGCAAACAGGTTTGCAGTCTGCGCTGGGAGGGCAGGAATTGTTCCTTTAGATCAGCAGCAGCAGCAGCTGGCTCTGGGAAATCTGGGGGAAGTTCCCCTCTGAGGGGATTTGGTGCTGCTGGTGTTTGACCCCAGGCCTGGCACAGACAAGCTGCTCAGGAAGGATTCCTGGTGCATTCCAAGGAGAGTTTCCTCTCTTTCCCAGGATTTGGGGGAATTTCTGGGTCGAGAAGGGAAATAAACTCCTTTCCCTCACAGCCACCCACGCTGGGGCTGTGCCAGTGCCTGGACAGAGCAAACACTGCCTCTGCAGCCCTGGGAATACCACGGGGCCCATGGATGTGCCAAGGGAAAATGTCAGCCTTGTTTTTGCATTCCTGCCCTTCCTCTGCAGCCAGGAGATCCTTGGGAGCAGCCAGGAGCACGAATTCCACCCTCACAGCCAACTGCTGCCCTGCTGGAGGCAGTGCCTGGCAGCAGGGAATGAAGGGCTCCTCGGGCCTGGAGCATCCCCAGAGCTGGGACAGGGAATGATTCCAGGGAAGCTGCAGATGGAGCAGGAAAATTCACTCTGCCAAGAGCCCCGGCCCAGTGCCCACATCCCTGGCCTTCCACAGGTACCATGAAAGCAGGGGAGAGGCAGCCAGGCTCCCCTGCCCTCCTGCACGGCCCACCAGAGTCTGAGCAGCTCCTGGGACTGGGATATGAAGGGATTTCATCTTAATTCAGGGCAGTGATGATGTGAGGCTGAGCTGGAGTGGAATTTTTAGCTCCCCGTTCCTGTGATTGCCAGGGACTGGTTCAGAAGGTCCTTTCTGGTTATTTTTGCTGAAGGATGGGGGTAATTCACCTCGGGAGAAGGGCCCTGCACACATTCTCATTTCACACCTGCCAGATGAAGGGGCAAGATGAACAACTCCCACCGGCGCTAACAGAGTCACCACGAGGTGAGGAAGCTTTGGCTCTGTCTCCTGAGCACTCGATGATGCTGTTAGAGGACAAATGTCTCTCCATCCTTTAATACAAAGGATTATGGATTGAAAGCCTCCCCTCGGCTCCAGGGACCACAGGCAGGGCAGAGCTCTGGATCTCGGGAGCTGGGAAAGAGCAAATTCCACACGTGGGTTTGCAGCCCCCGCAGGGCTGGGCTGGGCTGATCCCCCAGCCCCTGGTGATGGTGTAGCTCTGCTGAGCTCCCAGAGCCCCAGTGATTTATTCCTGGGGGGATCTGGCCCCTCTCTGCAGCCTGGGTGGGGTTACCACACCCTCGTTGCCACAGGAAAACTCTCCCTGGATCCTGCAGGGGCCTCTACCCCCAGGGCAGGAGAATTCCCAGATGTGGCACCCTGGTGGTAACCCCCCGTGATTTAAAGCCTTGGGAAAGAAGGAAATGAGGGAAAGGGGTGGCGTTGCTCGAGAAATAAAAATTTTAAAAAGGAAATTAAAGATATTTGAGAACTGTGGTTCTCACTGGCAGGAAATGGGAGAGCCAAGGCCAGATTTCCCAGAGCATTTTGGGCCCTGAATTCCCAGCTGGGGCCTGGCACGGGGCTCCTGAGGGGGGCCGGGAAGTCAGAAGACGAGTGGTGAAGGAATCATCCCCTAAAGCTCCTGTGACAGGTCCGACATTCCAGGGGCTGGGAGAGCTCTCCAGCATGACAAGCCTCAGGCAGGAGCTGCCCCTGGATTTTGCAGGAATGTTTCTGTGGCCTTGTCCTGCCGGGGAGATGAGGGCTGGGAGATGCTTTTGCATCCCTTCACTTGCCAGAGGATGACAGAATCCCCGGGATCAGGAATGTCTGCAGCCTTGGGGTGGCAGCAGTCAGCTTTGCCTGCACTCCTGGGAAACTGCTCCTGCCAGGACTGCTCTGGAATTCCAGCCTGGAGAGGCTCGGAGTGCCCCAACACCAAACTGCAGTGACACCAAACCGCAAATCCCGAGGGAAATGGAATTCCAAGGACTCGGAGCAGGCAGGGATGCGGAGGGAGGGAGAGCAGGCAGAGCATGACCCAGGCAAGGGTGGGGAGTGGAGCTGAGCAGGGGTGAGGAGGCAGCTGGCGCTCGAGGAAAACCTCAGCCACACTCGTGGTTAATCCAGGTGGAGCTGCCTCCTCTCCTCTCCTCTCCT
>VXBN01008490.1:159854-175158 GCA_013397395.1 Sinosuthora webbiana
AAAAAAAAATCCTGCTCTTGTTGTAGATTTTCCAGCCAAGCCTGAAAATCAGCTGCACTTGTGTGCATTTCCAAAAGGCAGCTCTGCAGTGCCAATCATCCAAAGCGAGAGGGGGGAAGATGTCAGCAAAATTCCCTGGATGCAGAGAGCCGGTGAATGGATTCACGGGCAGCCTGCTGCAATGGCAACTTCGCAGGGCCTATCAAAACTCTTTAGACATCAAGCTGAAAAAATGACAAAGCAGCCGAAAATAATGATTTGTGCAGTGAACCAGAGGCTGGTGGAGACCTCTGCACCAGGAGAAGGATGTGAGCCTGTAAAGAGATGTAGTTAACCCCAGATCCCCGTCAGACAGGTGCAGCGACAGGGGAACCACAAATCACCGTGGAGGAGAATTGATTGTAGGCCTGGAACGATGTAAATCTTCCTCATTTAAATCTGCATTGGAAGCGCTGGAGCTGAGGACGCTCAGGAGAGGAGCAAACCTGCCAAGTGGAGCTGAAACAACAGCAAATGGCCCAGCTCAGGTGGGAGCTGTCAGGTGGAGACAGCCCCAGCCAGGAGAGTCCTGGCACATCCCAGCTGGACTCTGTGGGGAGCCTGGACGTGCTGGGAATGGGGGGAAGCTGCAGGCTCTGGAGCCCTGGCCAGGGAGGGTTTGTTTGTGCCGGGAGCAGCAGCAGTTCCTGCAGAAATCCGGGATGTGCACAGGAGATGGGGCTGGGCCTCAAGTCCTTCACTCATGGTGGGCACAGGATTTCCTGGGCTGGGTTTGCTCTGGGGTGGCCAAGATCCTTTTTGTCCTCTGAGAGCTGCTCTCACTCTGCCTCAGCTGAGGTTTTTAGGTGTTCAGACCTGGGGGTTTTCCCTTTCCCAGTCACCCAGGGTCGACTCCTCAGCTGTGGCAACACCTCATGGAAATGATCTGAAACAGCTGGGGCCACCCTCACTGGGAATTCTGTCAAAATCCTGCAGCTCGAGTAAAACTGTGCCTGAAGTTTCTAAATAAAAAAACACAGGGGAAGAATCCCAGGGAAAGTTTCTGGGGTTTCTGCTCCAGTTCCACTCCACAAACAGTTAGTAAGGGGTGCTCTGGGACAGCACAAAAAAACCCGTGCCGGGTCACCTCCCACATCCCTCTCCCTGTGAGCAGCTTCCCTGTGTCCCTCTGTGTCCCCTGGGTGTGCTGGGACAGCCCAGCCTGGATTCCCCCCAGCAGCTCTCAGGACTGGTTCATGAACTCAGAAAAACCAGCATTTCCAGCTGTCAGTTTGGGTCTTCTGGCTGTAAATACGGGCCCGGCCTTGCAGAGAGGAGATCTGAGCTTTGATAAGCTCTGATCTGCTTCAGAGGGGAGCAGCAGAGAGGTTAAAGTGAAAAACCTGATAAGAAGAGAAAAATGGTCCTGAGTTTTAAATCACTGAAGAGATTTTTGAGAGCAGGGAGGAAAGAGAGTGAGAAATAAACCACTGGTATTAAGGACAGCTTGTTCAGTAAGTCCCTCAGCCCTTTGGGGTGACAGGATTTGGAAAGACCTGAGGATCTCTCATTTAACGCTGTCTCCAAGCACACCTGGAACGCCCTGTTAAGATGGGTTATCAGTGACATGGAGACAAGACAAGGATCAGAACAACTGCAGCACTTCCCGTGATAAATATTCATCCCTTCCCCGGGCCGCTCCAGCCGTGTCCTGGCAGCTCCACGTGAGCATCCAGCTGCTCTGGGAACTCAGGGATCCCCTCGTTTGTACCCCAAATGATTCATGGCTGCATCTGCAGCTGGGGCACGCCGGGAGAAGGTGACGAGGCCGAGTTCAGGTGTCAGTGCCCTGAGCTCCCGGGACAGAAGGTGACAGCTCTGTGTGACACACAGCAGCCTCCAGGATTCCTGGAAGGAAAGGCAGGAGAAATCAGATCAGAATAACGAACAGACTAGGTACGGGAGGAATTAAACATGTGAGTGGGAATATGAACAGGGAATTGTTCTGAGTGACAAAATGCCCCTTTCCTTTTGGCAGTGCAGTGGTGGGAGAGGCTGCTCCTCGGGTGCCTCCCCCCGCTCTGCTGGGCCTGCAGAGCCCATCAGAACCATCAGAACCATCAGAACCATCAGAACCCATCAGAACCCATCNCCAATAAGAACCATCAGAACCGTCAGAACCCACCAGAACCCATCAGAACCCATCAGACTCCATCAGAAACATCAGAACCCATCAGAACCATCAGACCCAATCAGAACCATCAGAGCCCATCAGAGCCCATCAGAATCATCAGACCCCACCAGAACCCATCAGATACCATCAGAACCATCAGAACCATCAGACCTAATCAGAACCCACCAGAACCCATCAGACCCCACCAGCCCCGAGGGGAGGACACCACACACCCGGGGATTCACAGGCAGGGACTGGGGACAAAGGGGATGTCTCTGAGCAGCCCAGGGCAGGCGTGAGGTGGCAGAAAGGGCCAAAGCAGGCTGACACAGGTCCCAGCCCACCCCAGAGCAGGTTTTGTGTCCTCAGGCTGCAGTCTTGGTGTCACTGATGAGATCTTTGCCAGCAGCCTCGGGTTTTACCCTCCCCAACCTCGGTCACTCTCCTCGTTCCCACCCGGGTGACTCAGAGCAGCCAAGTGGCCGAGCTGACTGAAAAATAACAAACAGCAAACACCTCTGGGCAGATTTTGTTTTCTCTTTTGGTGTCACATTGGTCCTTTGACCGTCAAGCCAGCACTTAGAGCTGCTGCTGAAATCCACAGGAAAGGACATCTCTGCCCCAGCTGGGAGCAGCCCTGGCAGCGCCCCGGGCTCTCAGCAGCGGCTCCACAGCGGCAGCGTTAATGTGAAAATGAGGGCCCTGTCCCCACCCAGGGTGCTGCCCAGGCTCCAGTAAATCACTGCAGGTTCTGCCTGTCACCTTCTGTGCCCACAGGCCCTCCCAGGTATCCAGTTTTCCACCGGATCCCTGGAGGAAGGCCGGACCCATCTCACCATTACTGGACCCTTTTTCTGCGGGACCATCTCTACTCCAACAGAACCACATCTGCCACTCCAGGAGGGCTCACTCTGGGCTGCATCCAACACCCTGACCAACAGGGCGTCAGGTTGTATTTATGACTCTGTCAGGATTTTCTAGGATTTCTTGTTTGTTTGTTTGCTTATTCTTCTGTACTACAGCATCTGTATTTTTTATATATCCCTAGTAAAGAACTGCTATACCTATTCCCAAAATCTTTGCCTGACAGCCTTTTAATTGCAAATGTATAATAATTTGGAAAAGGGGGGAGGGGCTTACTTTTCAAGGGAGACTCCAACCCTCCCTGGCAGATACCTGTCTACCTAAACCAAGACAGATTTTGGCGGGGAGCTGCCGGAATCAGGAGGAACAAACCGGGCCCAGCGTGGCTCCCCGTGCCAGCTGGTGGCACTCGGTGACAGAGGGACACGGGACTGGAGTGGCTTTGAGAGGGTACAAATTGCCAATTCCTGGAATTCAATAACTCCAATTCCTTCGTGCCACACGGGGGCTCATTACAGAGGCAGTGTCACTCTGGAATCACCTCCTGGATCACCCAAGCTTTGGCTGATTGATATTTGATTTGCTGGGCGCTGATCAGCGCTGGAACAGTAATGAAATTGCTTTCATTTGCACCAGGAGGGGCTCGGGGTGTGAATTGTGCCGTGGTTCCAAGGAACCTTTTTTTCATTCTTCCCAGTAATTATGCCCAGGAGGGTGAAAAGCATTTGAATTGCATCAGACATGTGCCATTGCACATGACAATTCCTATTTTACACGGCAGCTCCCGACCCCTACAGGAAAATAATGCTCAGTCTGTTTGTTTAGGTAGGGCAGATGACTGAAAGATCCTAAAGGGAGTGAAATATGGAGTTTGGGGGCGAAATGTGAAGAGAGAAGAGCCAGGATCTTCCTTCCCGCTTCAGGATCTGGAGAGTTTCAGATTCAAATGTAGACCTGGGAAATTGGGTGTGACCCTCAGTGTCCGGGAGGTGACAGGGACACTGCCTCCAGCTCCAGTTCCCAGCCCCTCAGGGGAGCAATCTCTGCAGTGAGGGATTCACTGCTGGGGGTTCTTTCATGAGCCTTTGCTTTGGGGATTGCTCTGTGCCGTGGTGCCCTGACAGGCCAGGAGTGAGGAATTCCTGTTGCTTTCCCCACATTATCCTGCTGTTTGGGCTGGACTGCTGGGAGCAAGGAGCTCCTGCAGGAATCTGGGGGTGCAGGAACATTCCTGTCTGTGTAGGGCCAACTCCCTTTGAGGACAGGCCTGGCTGTGGGGGGACTTCAGCCTGTCCTGACACTCAGAACAGCACATTTGGAGCCCTGGGTGTCTCCAGCCTGTCCTGACAGCCAGAGCAGCACATTTCCATCCTTGTCCTGGCCATGGGATGTTTTCAGCCCATCCTGACAGTCAGCACAGCCCCTTTGGAGCTCTGTCCTGGCCATGGGATGTTTCCATCCTGTCCTGACAGTCAGAAAAGCACATTTTGATCGCAATTCTGACTGTGGGGTTTCCATCCTGCCCTGACAGTCAGAACAAAACATTTTGATCTCTGTTCTTTGCCATGGGATGTTTCCATCCTGTCCTGACAGTCAGAAAAGCACATTTTGATCGCAATTCTGACTGTGGGGTTTCCATCCTGCCCTGACAGTCAGAACAAAACATTTTGATCTCTGTCCTGGCTGTGGGATGTTTTCAACCTGTCCCAACAGTCTCACATCCCCTTTGGAGCCTTTGGAAGAGCTCTGTGGTCCTGTTCTCCCTCTGGGAGGAAGATAAACAGAAAATGACCATAAGCAGCCACTGGTAGAAGGCCCTTTTGTGCCAAAATGAGCTCCCTGAGTGCCCCTGGCTGGCCCTGTCCCCGTGGCTGGGATCTGTCCCCTCACTGCCCCCAGCAGAGCAGCTCCAGCCACATTCCCAGGGCACAAACAGCCCCACAAAACCAGGAGCTGCTCGGGTCAGGCGCTTTTAATGGGGCTCCTTTAGGGCTTTAGTCTGTCCAATTCTGATTTTTACCTTTGTCCCGCAGGAGAGCAGAGGAATAACCCTCAGGCTGATAAATCGTTTTCCCTCCCCTGCTCCCGACATTGTGGGCTCCCACCTCCTTTTCTGGGATGACTGTGAAAGTTCTGGGGCTGTGTGCGCTCTGTGTTAGAGGAGAAGAAAGTCTTTTACCATTAGTGAGGTTGATTCCGTGCAATTAGAGGGGGAACAACCATTGTGTCAGGACAAATGGCATAATTCCCATTGCCTGATCCGTGCCCCGTCAGGAATCAGATCTTTTCCTCCCACGAATCTCCCGTCTTACAGAAATATAAAAGCCATGAAAACCATCAAAAGCAGATTGGCAAAGTTCACTGAATTTTCCCCCATTTCATAATCAAAAGTAATTGGAAATGCTACAGAGACTGTTAAAGTTAAATTTCCGCAGTGCTGAAGTGCACATCAAAGAGCAGATGCTCAACACAGTGTCAAAAACGGTGAAATTACCCCGTAAATCACTGCTGATATTCACGTTTTTGAGAAGGTGCTGTGGGGAGGAGGAGGGTGGATGTGGAATGTGACTGAGGGAGGGAACTTTAATGACATTTGTGATGGCACTTGGGACGAAGCTGAGACCTGAGGGCGACCTAAACCAGGGGAAAATAAACAAGAAGCTGTGAAAATGACGGGGGCCGTGAACTTTGGGGGCGCAGGATGTGCTTTTATTACGGAATCAGACATGAGACCATTTTCAGAAGCTCCAAAAAATGTGTAAACTTGGGTTTTAACACTCCTAAAGCTGTAGAATAATCACAGTGATGGAATGAGCACGACTGGAAAAGTCACGTCCCTTAAAAGTCACCACTCCCTGCCCCGTTTCCAACAAGTGGTGGAACAAATTCCTGGCTCCTGGAAAACACAGAGGCATCCAAAGCATCCTCACGTTGCAGTCAGGAGGAGCCAGAGCCAGGGCTGGCCCTTCCACAGAGAGCTGCAAACCCAAAAAGCAGAGTGGGATTTGTTCAGACCCTTCCAAAATAGGGATTCAACCCAAATTGTGATGTTTTGGAGCATTAAATAAATTTATAAAAGGCCTTCAAAGCGGTAATAAACTCATGTGCCTCCTCAGTGTCACCTGGGTGGTCACCTGCCACAGTAAATCCTTGGGAATTCTCATCTCCTGCAACAGAAACAAGGCCAGAGATGTTTGGTTCAGAGTGGGACATGAAAGAAACACAATTTAAAAGGCACCACCAGGAGGGTGTCAGGGCCACGCAGAGCTTTGGGGAGGGCTGGGTTTAGAAGCAGGGAAGCAGTGAGGACAAAAGCCTTTTCCTTCTAAGCAGAGCTTGCAAAAATGTTTCCTTTTAATCTCTTTTTTCCTCTCCTGTGGGCAGATGAAATGCTGGAGGTGGAGAATGAAGGCACCCTGTTGATATCCAGCAGATATAAACCCAAATGCTGATGTTCAGCATTCCCTCATAATTCCTGGTGTTACAAACCCAAATGTTGCTGTTCAGCCTCAGTTTGGCACGGGAAGAGGTTCTCTGTCGTGCCTGATTAATTGTCCCAGAAATTCCAGTGCCAGAAGGGACTGGGGCTATCAGACTTGGGATTGAACTTGAGCTCTGATCCCAGGTTCCAGCAGATGGGTGACAGTATCTGCAGGAGATGGGGAAGAATAAAGCGAATCGATAAAATAAAGATCAGATGTAGTCGCCAAACTCCTTTGAGTGAAAGTTGACATCTGCCAGCCAGGGCTGCCTGAGGGATCCCAGCAGGGCTGGGAATGTCAGGGTGAGGATAAAAGCCAGTGCTGGAGGGCACCAGGTAAACCCTCACAGTTTGCCAAAAGAAGGAAGGAAGGGAAATTCAAACTCATCCCATTCCCCCTGCCATGGGCACAGGCACCTCCCACTCTCCCAGGATGTTCCAGGGATCCAGGGGCACCTTGGGGTTCCCTCCCAGCCCACCAGCTCTGCCTTTCCCTCTCCTTTCAAACCCAGAGGACACGAATCAATCTCCTGCACCACTTCTCTTCTGATGGGCAGGGGGAGCCTCCTTTCCTGCATTTTGGATCCCAAAGCCATGGAGCGGTGTCTGAGGGCTGGAGCTTCTCTCTTGGAGTGGAGTGGGAATGGGGAGCTGGGAGTTAATTAGTGACCCCAGCCCTGATTGACTCTCCCGGTGTCCCTGGCTCTGGTTCCTGCCCAGCTCAGCTCTCAGCCACGGAATGCAGCAGGAGCTGCTGGAACTCGGGAATTCCCGCTGGCCCAGCATCTCTTCATTTAAAGAAAAGAGAAAAGGGGACAAGAAAATCGGGAAGAAAACCTTGTAAGCTCACAGGAAGCTTAAGGAATACAATGCAGAGAACACAGGGATGGATAACTGGAGCTGGGAGGGAAGTGGGGGTCTGGTTTCTCAGGGCTCTGCTGAAGGTTTCCCACATGCCCACGGGTTTCTGGGGAGACAGAATTCCTCACTGTGTCTTTAGGAGCCTTTAGGAGCTGTGGGTTTGTATCCTGTCCCTAACTCCCTTCAAAGTGCCCCTCAGTGCCACACCAGGCTGGCACAGCTGCTCCCGGGGCCGTTTCCTTTGGGATCCCAGGCGTTTCTAAATGAGGGATGATCCAAACCCTTCAGCCTGGTGACATGCTGACCTCGCCGATGGCACCGTGTGGTGTCTGGGGGGTCACTGGGGTTCCTTGGCACCTCATTCTGGGCTGTGGCTGGGGACAGCAGGCCCTGGGGACAGCAGGCCCTGCTCAGCCTCTCCGTCCTGCTGGGATCGGGAATTCCTTCGAGGCCTTAATTTGGGAATATCCCAGCACGGCCCCAGCTGCCACAGGCCCCTTGTACCGTAATTAACACTTTGTGACGGCAAATGAGTGACATGCTAATGGCAGGGAGGGGACATCACCTTGCCACCACTGACTTTGACTCGGCTGTCCCTTAATTGTCACCATTATCGGGAAATCGACCCTTTCCCAGCTCCCTCTGCTCCCTGCCAAGGACAGGATCGGGTTGTGTCACCTGTCGCTGCCTTGCCTGATGTGACAGGTGCCAGAGGTGCCGCCGTCCCTGCCCTCAGCCAGCTCCCAGCACTGCAGGATTTTACAAATTGTGTTTAGCTTTTAATGATTTGCTGGAACATGCTTGATTAAAAACCTGCCAGAATTCCAAACCTAATGAACCTTAAACTTTTACATTAGATCCATTAATTATCCCGGTCCCAGTGGCGCACACGGGGATGTTTCCCCGCTGTATTCGTATGAAAATGAAGAGTTTCTGCAAGAATTACATTAAAAAATAGACAAATAACAAGACTCCATTGCTAAAGCTGTTGTGCCTCTGAATTAAGTTACTGTCTTTTGTTTTTTTCCCTTTAATTAATCATTCCCAAGGCATTGCTGAAGGCCCGGGGGGAGATGGGGAGCAGCGGCAGTAACTGATGGCTTTGTCACCGGTGTCACCGTGCCAGTGACGAACGGGAGGGGAGGGGTGGGGGCACCAATTTGCTGTCATTCACATTACAGGGGGCTGCTCCGGGATGATCCAGGGTTTTCTGATTTACAGGGAAACACTGGTCGGTGTTTACAGACCCCACAATGCACAAAGGATCACGTCCAAAGGATCCTGGATGTTGCCAGGAAATCAGGGAGCCCTGGGATGGTTTGGGTTGGAAGGGACCCTAAAGCCCACCCAGTGCAGGGACACCTTCCATTGTCCCAGTGCTCCAAGCCCTGTCCAGCCTGGCCCTGGACACTTGGACACGGACAGAAAAGCCCTTTCCTGCTGCCTGAAGATGTTGTTCAGAGAATCACAGACTCCTCCAGGCTCGAGAAGACCTCTCAGGTCACCTCTAGGGTCGGGGACAACCTCAGCTCTGAGGCAGCTCCCCTCACTCACCTGTGCCTGACAGCGATGGGGAGAGTTTAGAATCCATTACAGGTTCAGTACTCCCCACTCCATGGGAAATGGATTGCACATTCCCCTGCAGCCAAGCAGGAGACTGTTAATTAGCTAATTATTGCCCAGCATACATTCTAGAGGCTGGCTTGGTCTCCTGAACTCTCACTTCATATTCCCGGCGTTTCCACACGGGAATTCAGCGGGATGACGGGGCACGCACTAATCCAGAGCTCTCCCTTTCATCCTGGCTGCAGGGACACCAGACTGGCGGGATGATCTCCTGAAGGGAGGGGCTGGGGCCTCTCCCTGTGCTCCCACATCTCCCTCAGCCCTCCCAACCCCTTTTCTCCTCCTGCTTCGCTCCTGGTGAGTGTGGAATGGGATCTGTGGCAGCTTTTGTGTCTGGGGCTGCACCTTCTCTATGGAGGAGATCACAGCAGCTCCTCTTCGCCCTTTCCCTTCCCTTCCCTTCCCTTCCCTTCCCTTCCCTTCCCTTCCCTCCTCCAAGGCCCCATTCCTCACAAATGGTGAATTCCTCCTCCTGTGGGATGAGCCTGTGCTTCTCCCAGGCCGGGCTGAGCTGGTGGGAATCATGGACCAGGGCTGGAGGGACAGGACACAGGGAATGGCTTCCCAGTGCCAGAGGGCAGGGCTGGATGGGAGATTGGGAACTGGGAATTGTTCCCTGGGAGGGTGGGCAGGGGCTGGGCTGGAATTGCCAGAGCAGCTGTGGCTGCCCCTGGATCCCTGGCAGTGCCCAAGGCCAGGCTGGACACTGGGACAGTGGGGGGTGTCCCTGCCAGGGCAGTTCAGCTTTCCTTTGAGNAGTTTCAGCTTTCATATTTTCCAGA
Organism: Sinosuthora webbiana; assembly: GCA_013397395.1. Lineage (NCBI taxonomy): Eukaryota > Metazoa > Chordata > Aves > Passeriformes > Sylviidae > Sinosuthora > Sinosuthora webbiana. Next base: position 169,621 of record VXBN01008490.1, read on the forward strand.
TTCTGCACTGCATTAGTGTGTAACTCTGAACTTCATAAAGTGTTAGCAAGGTCTCCTCACAGTTCAGTCAGACCAAACAATCCTTTTCCAGCCCAGTGCAAACAACAGCGAATTGAGGAGAGAAAACTGGGGTGGGACTGCATAACCTGAGGCTGTAATTGGACAATTAACCCCAATATGTAATTGGACCAAAACCTACAAAAAGTGTGAAAACTTGTGACCTGTGGTGCATCTGCGTGTAGCCTCAGCCAGGCTCCTGTACTGCCCAAGGTGTATCCTTTGAAGGCCTTTTTAATAAATCTCTACTTTATTCCTTTAACACTGCCAAGGCTCTGTTCTAGGCAACCCTCACAGGCATCAGCTGGGATGGGATGGGATGGGATGGGATTTAATGTCCCTTCCAGCCCTGGAGGGAAAGTTCAGCCTGGAAGTTTCAACTGGAAGTGTCAGAGATCTCCATTTTTCCAAACTGACCCAGCCCAGATGCACCAAAGCCCATGAAGTCCCAGTTGAGTTTCTGTGTGAAATATTTGCTGTTCTGTCATCCCTACTCTGGGGTGCTGGAGATGAGGAATCTGTGATCAGGCTCTGATTTAGGATTCGGTGATCAGGCTGTGATTTAGGAATTGGTGATCAGGCTCTGATTTAGGATTCGGTGATCAGGCTGTGATTTAGGATTCGGTGATCAGGCTCTGATTTAGGATTCAGTGATCAGGCTCTGGTTTAGGAATTGGTGATCAGGCTGTGATTGAGGATTCGGTGATCAGGCTCTGATTTAGGAATTGGTGATCAGGCTCTGATTTAAGGATTTAGGGATCAGGTTGGGATTCTCTGGCCCAGGTACTGTAAATATTCCTGCATTGCCACGGTGAAGCCCTGCCTGGGCTGTTTCTGCACCAAGAGTGATTTATTCATAAGACGAAGATGTAATTTTTGATTCCTTTGTTTAAAAATATTTCCATGTTGCTGTCAGAACCCACACCGATGGAGGCAGTGATTTATCACTCACAACTCCTCAAACCAAGGAGAAGTTTGTTAAAACGATTCAGCAAATGAACCCACACTCTTCTCATTCCCTCTGCAAATGGAGATGGAGCAGAAGCACAGAATGAACTCAGTGAGCCTTAAAGCACTAAAAAAGGCAGGGGAAAGGGAAAGATGGGGAAAAAATGAAACTGGGGAAAAACAGCAAAGAAAACATCAGCTCTAGAGAGGGATGGACCCAGCTGGAAGGGGAATTTCCATCCCGGGTTTCTGTAACAGCCAATATTTGTTGAAAGAGGGAGGGGATGTGTCCCTGTCACCAGCCTGGAGAAGTGTTCTTCATTTCCAGCAGGACACTGGGAAAGGGGGGAGAACCCTTCCCCTCTCCCCACCTCCACACCCACCCCAGCAGAGGCCTGGAGGTGGGAGCAACCCTAAACCACCTGCAAACTGCTTCTTCATGGTGCCAAAACCTTTTGGTGGCTTCTAATATTCATCCCTGTGTAAAAGGATTGTCCTGTCACTGCTGCCCGTGTTTGAATGGGGGATTCCAACCTGGAATGATGATCCAGAGCTTCACCAGCAGGAAACTGGAAAATGTCACTTCCACCAGCTCCTGGCTGTGCAAGCTCCCCAGCAGTGATCTCCTGCAGAAATGTGTTTTTCTCCAGTTCCTGATCACACCTGCCAGCAAAATGAGTTCTGTGGTTCCATCACAGTCCCTCAAAGCCCTCTGTCAAATTAAAATTTATTTTCCCCATCTGCAGGCAGATCTCTTACTCTGATGGCAAAATTCATTTGATATGATCCCTGAAGCTTTTCTCCTGGAAAATCAGTGTGTAAAAATACGAAAGCCACTTTGCAGAGAAATGTAATTTTGCCCTCTCTCCACCCTCCCTGCTATTGTTAAAGATTTGATTTTTTTTTTTTTTTTAACATAAAAAGAGCAAGAACGTTTAGTCATAATAACAACGATTTTGCTCCTCAGAACAATTTTATGGAGGGAAAAAAAAAGACAGGGAAAATTACAAAGCTTCTTTTTATAGTCCACGTTCGGGGCAAAAGGGTTAAAGCAGAAGAAAATATCTGTCAAATAACAGCACTAATGACAGCGGCAGTGAGGGTGGAGTGTAAAACGTGCACGTGGCACAGAATTCCAGGCTGGATGGGGCTGGAAATCACCTGGTGCCAGCCCACCCCTCCCTGCAGCACGAGGGCTCTGAGGGATCTCCAGGCAGCCTCTTACACGGCTCTGCTACCCCCAAAACAAAGGGATTTTCCCCCGTTTTCAGCTGGAACATCCCGTGTTTGGGTTTGTGCCCCTCGTGCTGTCGCTGAAGGGATTTGTGCCCATCACTGATGGCCCTCCCAGGTGTCTCCTCTCAAGGGGAGCAGCTCCAGCTCCCTCAGCCTTTTCTCAGCGAAGAAGCTCCTCCAGCATCTCCCCAGCCACATAAAAGATGCACAAAACACACGGAAAATCATCTGACACGGACAGAAAGGAAAGATAACAAAGAAGCACCAAATTGTTGCGCGGAGAAAATGACGCTCCAGCCCCCCCAAAATGCCCTAAATTACCCGTGAGATTAATGCACAGAATATTCTTTATTTGACAGGAGAAATGCTTAGAAAGAGAAGAAAGAGGAAATTGAGTCCAGGGCAAAATGATCTTTGTTTTTTCCACTTTTCCCAGGTGCAGTGAGGAGCCTCCCACGGAGTCCTGCCCTGTTCCTGGCTGGATGATGGATGTCCCAGGAAATTACATTCCAAATAATCCCTCTGAAATCCCACCGAGCCAGGGGAGCCCTTCATGTGCTGGATAAATGGAGGAATGGTGCCATGTTGGGAGGTCCCTCAGGAAGGGTTTTGGAGAAGTTTGGGATGTGCTTTTGGGGTTCCTCCCTCTCCATTTCCCTTTTATCCCAGGTGCTTCTCTGTTTGTGAAATGCCACTTGGCGGGACAATTTCAATGAGGAAAGTCTTCTGCTTGGTGGAATATGATCAGTGATATGAATGAATAAAATTAATGATGTTAATTGATGACAGGTAAAGATCCAGGGTGCAGCAAACGTCCTGGTGTTGGTTTCTGACCTGTGTTCATTTTGGGAGAAAAAAACCCAAAGATCAGGACCTTTTGTGAGCCACTGGTAGGAACAGAGGTTTTGGGTTTGTGTCTGTGATCAGCTGAGGCTGGCAGGAAGGAAAGAGTTCTTCCTGGGAAACTGAGCTGTGGCTGCAACTGCGAGACACAGGTGGAAACCCAGGAACATTTTCTGTCATGCTACAGCTTCCACATCCCTCAAATCCCACCTGGGAATGTTGGGTGTCTGATGCCCTCACACCTTTCATGGTAAGGAGAGGATCCTGCTTGCTGCAGGCCCAGCACGTGGGCAACATGGGAAAGCTCAACCAAAGGGATTTGAAAATGGAAATTTGTCTTCAGGAGAGCTGATGTGGGGGGAAAATCGATTAGATATTTCTGTGATCCCAAATGGATAATTGAGAATCCCAGGATGCCAGAGTGGTTTGGATTGGGAGGGACCTTAAGGCTCATCCCTGCCAAGGGCAGGGACACCTCCCACTGTCCCAGGGTGACCCAAACCTGGCCTTGGGCACTGCCAGGGATCCAGGGGCAGCCACAGCTGCTCTGGCAATTCCAGCCCAGCCCCTGCCCACCCTCCCAGGGAACAATTCCCAGTTGCCAATCTCCCATCCAGCCCTGCCCTCTTGTCACAACATGGACACAAAAAGAACGACAGGCACTCAGTCAGGTGTCAGAGCAGAAAGAGGCCGTTTATTTCCTGACCTCGATTTATATAGATCCCGGACAATGGCCAGAGATTGGAGGATGAGGTTGACACCTCTCTGACCCCACTGGTCAAACTAGAAGTCCATCAGTTGTCCCTCCTTCAAAGAGGAACGCACAGTTTTCAAAACATCACTTTTTGTTTACCTAAAAGTCCCTGAGAAACTCCACGACAAAAATGCAAACATCAGAATGCTGAAAAAGATCAGGGCGACACCCTCTGGCAGTGGGAACCCATTCCCCGTGTCCTGTCCCTCCAGGCCCTTTTCCAAAGTCTTTCTCCACCTTCCCTGTGGTCCTTCAGGCCCTGGGAGGTCGCAGTGGGGTCACCCCAGAGCGTTCCCTGCTCCAGGCTGAACTCCCTTGCATCTCCTTCCTTTTCCTGGGCCAGCCTGTCTTTGGGACTGTTGGACACCTCTGCACCAACACTGCCTTCACTGTTTCTCCTCTCCCTCTCTGGCCCCCACCATCACCTGCCTCGACTCTTCAGAGCCACCCCAGCACATCCCTGCAGCTCCTCTCGACCTCAGCCAGGGCTGGGGAAGGAGGGAGGGGTGTCCCAGGGGACACAGAAATCCCTCGGCTGCAGGGCTGCCGGCTGCTCTGCCTTGGAGTGGGGTGGGTTTTTCCTCCCCATTTTTCCCTGGTGGCCTGTCCCCATCCTGGCTGTCACAGGTGCCGTGGAGCTCCAGCCCTGCCAGCCCAGCAGAAGGATTCATCCTGCTGGGCATAAATCAGGATTTGTCCCCAGCGTTTAATGCTTTTGTTCCGCTCCGTGGCTCACGCTGTTCATAAGCCATGTAAATCCAGAGAGCCGGGATTTGGAGCAACTTAAAATTAAAGAAAGGACTTGTCAGTTTAAACATTTTTTTTTTCTCCCTTTTCCCCCTTCATCCCATTCTGTGCAGCAGTAATGAGGGTGACAGCAGGAATAGCCTGGCTGGCTGAGGGGGCCTGTCCCCAGCAGCAGCCAGCACCATCCCCAGCTGATCCTTCCAGGCACTGCAAAAATGCTCTCAGCACTGAAGGTCACTGCAGCAAGGAGCCCAAAGCCCAGAGAACCCTGGCAGGTTTTCTTTTGCTTGCACCAAATTTACCTTTTGTCTTTTCACTCCTCATTGGGAAGCAGCTGTGGGGCCAAGATTGAGGTTTTGGGTGGGATCCCAAGCCTGACCCCCCCGGCTGTCCCCTCCTGGCAGGGACTTGTGCAGAGCCACAAGGTCCCCCCGAGCCTCCTTTTCTCCAGGCTCAGCCCCTTTCCCAGCTCCCTCAGCCTCTCCTGGGGCTCCAGACCCTTCCCCAGCTCCGTTTCTTTCCCTGGACATGCTCCAGCCCCTCAATGTCATTTTTGTGAGGTGCCCAGAGCTGCCCCAGGAGCTGCCTCAGCAGTGGGGTGTCCTTGGAGAGACGCCCAGATCCAGCCTCTAAAAGAACTGAACTCTCTCCATGGCCCTGAAGGGCCCAAAAATGCTCCATTTGCTGGGGAGGGGTGAATCCCTGCTCCCTGTGGGGCTGTGGGACCCTGGGGCCGCAGACAGACAGACACACAGACACACACACAGACACACAGAGCAGATTCAGCTGTGTCTGGAGCCTGGTCCTTGCCCTTCTCCAGCTCCTCATCTCCCACCCCTGCTGAGCTGTTCCCACCCACAGCTAGTTCCCAGCTTCCCAGCCTTGGTGCGAATCAGGGACCTCTGGGAGCAGCTGCTGAGCTGGGCTGGGCTGTGGGGACATCCCTGTACCCC
>VXBN01008490.1:175983-205806 GCA_013397395.1 Sinosuthora webbiana
AAAAAAAAAAAAAAATAGAGGCATTGCTTTGATTCCCTTCTCGCTGCAATTACCTCATGTCTGCTGTGGGTTTCAGCTGGTGTAAATCCTCCGACTGCCTTTGATTCCAGGGTCTTACCCCACTGGAATTGTTGGCTCCAAGGTGGATTAGTGCAACTTTCCAGATAAGAAATGAGGTTGGAGTTTATCCGCAGCCCAAATGGAAACAAGCGATGTTTGGTGCCCTGCTTGGGCTCACTCCCGGGGGATTTTTTATCCTCTCTGAGCATTTTGTTTACACTTTATAAAAAATAATTTCCTGCTGAGCTGGGGAGAAGAAATCATCTCCCAGAAGATTAAAAAGGTGAGGGATCCAATTCCCGTGATTTCTGTGGCTGTTCCCAAACTTGTAAAATGGGGAAAAAATGCTCTGAATTCCAAAGGCCGAGGGAGGGATTGGGCATTTGGCAGCATGTCTGAGGTGCCTCTGAACAGCTCCAGGGACAGCTCAGGGCAGGTGAGGGAGATCCCTTTTATCTTGGAATGCCGGGATTGGTGGGATGCTGCAGGTTCATGGATGAGCTCCTTCCCAGCTCCCACACTTTGCCGGGGTGAGCCACGGCCACAAACCAGGAGGTGCCGCCTCCAGAGCTGCTTCTGAGAGTTCATCAGTGCTGGGCAGGGGCTTCCCGATGCTCTGGGGCTGAGAAGTCCTGGATTTCAGAGCGGAAGGTTTGCCTCAGCACATCCCTGGGCCAGGAAAATCTTCTTTGAGTAGCAGGCTGGGTAAGGCCCACCCTTGGTGGGATTTTCCCCATCCCTTCAATCCACGTGCATTAAAGGCAGATGGAAAACCGGAGTGGAAACTTTCAATTCCTGGTGGCTCCAACCTGCAGGAGCCTCTTTTCACTTTTTCTGGAGCAGAATGAAGTGACAGGCTAGGGGAACAAAATCGTGGCAGTGCTAAAGAATTCACTGAAAAAAATGCCTGGAATTGATAAACGCAAAACTTCCCGCAGCCCCCATCCTTGGAGCTCGCTCAGAGCTGGCGTTTGCAGAGCTCTGCGCGCTGCTCTGATGAGAGGTGACGCTGGGAGTGCAAAGCCTCACACATTTCTCCTTATGCAGAGTCCCCTGGGGGCGAAGCCCAGCACAGAGGCAGCTCTGTGACACCCCCAGCCCTGGCTGGGCAGAACATCCACAGGAATGCAGGGCCAGCTCCTCAGAGGCCGCGATATTTTTAATTACAGCAGGTTTTCAGGCAGAGAATTTCGCCCGACACGATGATGGCTGCTCTTGGAGGGTTTTATTTTAGCTGGGAGAAGCGACTGGAACAAAACTTCAGTGCCAACACCTGTGGGAGAGCAGGTGGGGAGGAGTGATTGGGACTGGGCACCACAATGAAAGCATTTGATGTAATCCTCAGTTAAAAAGTAAATTGCCTGAATGGCTACACTCCCATTAGCCCTCTGTGTGAGTAATAATGTTCCTCCCCTCCTTTCTAAAGTAAAGGATGCTCCTATAAAGGCATAATTTTCATAAAAACATTCCAGGGAAAAAAAAAAAAAAACAACCCAAAATATTCTGCAGAACCTTCTGCGCTTACCCAAAGAAATAATATTTTAAATTATACAAATGATTAGGACCTAATTCAGCATTAAGGGAAATTACAGCACAATGCGGAAAATTGGAGATGCTGGCGTTGATCTGGAATTATGAAAAATAAGCGTGAGCTGCCTGGAGTTCAGCGCTTTTCATTCTCATGCTACTCTGTTTCTCTCCTATTTTTCTTCCCACTTTGTCCTTGTTTAGCGTGGACAGCTTCAGTCTGGAGGGAAAGTTCTCACACAGGAAGTTTGTAATAAATAGGTGTCCATGAACAGAAACAGCCAGAAAAACATCCCGGTGTGTGGGGGGCTGCTCCAGCCTCTCCATGAGTGACAGAACCAGGAGCTGCTCCGAGCTCCCAGCCTTGGCCACGGGCTGCTTGAACCTCCCTGGCTCATCCAGGGATCAGCAAAGGAAATGCACGGGATGGAAGGGAACGGCCTCAACGTGCTCCAGGGGAGGTTTAGGTGGGATATGGGGGAATGTTTCCTCACAGGGTGGTTGGAAATCACTGGGACAGACTGTACAGGGAACTGGTGGAGCTCCATCCCTGGGAGTGCCCAAACAATGCGGGAGTGGCACTGGGGTCACTGGTGACCGCGGTGGTGGGGCTGGGTGGGTGGTTGGACTTGGGGACCTTGAATGATTCCATGGATCTCGCTGCTTCTCCAGGAGGAGGGTTTGGTGTCCCCTCCTCTGGAGCCGTCAGGCGGGGCGCAGGTTTCATTCCCTGTGCAGTCCCTGGAAACCCAGCAGGACAAAAAGAGAGGAGACAATCTTGGCAGTGACCACGGGGCTCCTGGAGCTGCAGCCCCACGCGAGCAGCTGGCGGAACTGGCCCCACAGGCATTGACATCCCTCCTTTTGTCCCCAGGGAAATGTCCCCAGCTGCTCCTGCAGAGCTCCAGCTCCAGTGGCGTGGCCTCGCTGTGTCCAGCCCGGGCCGGGCACGGCTCAGGGGCTGCGGGCACTGCCCAGGGGCTGTGGGCACCCAGCGCTGGCACCGGAGGGACACCGGGGTCACCCCGGCTATGCCGGCACCAGAGGGACACCGGGGTCACCCCGGCTGTGCCGGCACCAGAGGGACACCGGGGTCACCCCGGCTGTGCTGGCACCGGAGGGACACCAGGGTCACCCCGGCTGTGCTGGCCCCAGAGGAACGCCGGGGTCACCCTGGCTGTGATAGCACCGGAGGGACACCGGTGTCACCCCGGCTGTGCCGGCACTGGAGGGACACCGGGGTCACCCCGGCTGTGCTGGCCCCAGAGGAACGCCGGGGTCACCCTGGCTGTGATAGCACCAGAGGGACAGCGGGGTCACCCCGGCTATGCCGGCACCAGAGGGACACCGGGGGCACCCCGGCTGTGCTGGCCCTAGAGGAACGCCGGGGTCCCCCTGGCTGTGATAGCACCAGAGGGACAGCGGGGTCACCCCGGCTGTGCTGGCACCGGAGGGACACCAGGGTCACCCCGGTTGTCCCGGCACCGCACCCGGCCCGACTGAGGGGACAAACAGCCTGGGGACGAGCTGTGGGTCTGGGCAGCACCAAGAACGGGCGCAGGCAGGCCCTGGTTCCCCTCCGCAGCTGAAGGAGAATGGATTTCAGTCCCCAACAATGGATTTCAGTCCCCAACAAAGGATTTCAGTCCCCAACAATGGATCTCAGTCCCCAACAAAGGATTTCAGTCCCCAACAATGGATCTCAGTCCCTAACCGTCCCCTCCCTAACTCCTGCGTTTATGGGCGGCTGTGCTAACACAGATACAGCGCCTTTGAGCTGCGCTGACCGGGGATGACACTTCAATCAATACCCGGTGGCAGTTTTATTGTGCCGGCCTCAGCCGCGATCTGTCCATTGTGCTCACGCCGCTCGGCGCTCAAACGAATGCGAGAATTTATTGGTGCATCTTCCAAGCGCTGCTCCCTTTAATCACGGCAGATAAAGGAATTCCTGCCCGCGCAGAGTGGGAGTGTCAGCTGGTTAATGAGCAGGTACTTAGCAGATGCGAGCTGCAAAAATCCTTCATTTCAATGGCTGCAGTTGGACAAAGGGAGCTGCGGGCCAGCAAGAAAGAAAGGCTGCCAAAGGAAAGAGAAAATATCCTCCGCTGGGTGCACTCCGGCAGGATGAGGGTGATTTGCAGAGTCTGTAATGTAACTGTGCGATATTTTATGGGTTTCTTCTGCCTTTATTGCCACGTGGGGTGCGGGGACAGCATCAGCTGCTGCAGAGATCTGCTCAGTGAGAACCACCGTACATGGTTTTGGGGTCACGGCAGGTGTGGGGATATCGACTCTGGCCTAGAGCTCAGCACATCTGTGTGGGAAGTGTCTTCCAGCTCTGCCAGTGGGGAATGTCCTTAATGGAGAGCTCATTCCTTCCNGCTCTTTCCTTCCTTCCTTCCTTCCTTCCTCCCTCCCCCCCTCCCTCCCTCCCTCCCTCACTCCCTCACTCCCTCCCCTGGTGAAGAGCAGTTATGCTTTTGCCAGTTTTCCATACTCGCTTTCCCCCAAAACCAGGAGAAAAGCAGTTTAAAAGGCTGTTTACGAAATGTGAGCAGTGTCAGGAGGAACATCCGAACTCACGTCCTCTTTCAAAGGATTGAATTTGCAACAGAGCCAAGGTGTTGAAATGTTCTGAGGATCTTTGTCCTCCTCTGGAAGAAGTGAAGAAAGCTCAGGTGTAGCAAAAGCTGCTCCCTCAAGCACAGCTCTCAGGGACATGCAGATGCCTCAGCACATTCAGCACAGAGCCACAGCTACAAACAGTTTATGAAATACCTGAGGAGAAAATGTGTCTGAGCGATGCGAGAGCACAATGTAAACAGTCATTAGGATATATTCACCATTGTGCTGCCTGATCTCCAGATGAGCTGCTGCAGGAGCACTGAGCCTGTCATCTCCCAGGAAATCAAAGCTCATTGCCGCCGTCCCAGGAGCCACGAGAGCAGCTCAATCAAGAACATCTCCCCGACAAAAAGGGCTCCTCATCCCACACCGAGGAATTCAGCTCGACAGAACTCCGGGAGAACCAAACCCCCACAGCAGTGTGAGCTCGGTTTGACAGGTGATAATTAACTGCTGATAATATAATTACAGTTTTGAGGCAAAATTGGGTTTCATTAAAAACGACTCAACATTTGCATGGCGGGAGACAGCCTCCTCCAAGCAGGAATGCTCAGAGTTAAGTCAGTGTTGGCATGTTTACCTTGTGGCTGAACATGGATCCTGCGGGGGAAATCCAAGGGTCCCATTTTTCCCGTGGAGCTGGAGATGTTTTGTCACCTTCCAGGGCTTTGGACGTGAGGGATGCAGTGGCCCAGGCAGTGCTCCTGGGAGGGAGCTGCTGTGTCAGCCACACCAGCCTTCAGGAAATGCGAATTGAGGGAATTAAGAAAGTCCCTGGAAGGAGCCCTTCCCTTCAGAGGGGAGGACTGGCTCTTTCCATCATCATGGATGTCACAGGGTGGATCAGGATGTGATAACCTGGGCCTGTTCCAGAGGATTGTACTCGGTGTAGGGGGGCACAATTAGAAGGGGATCAGCTTCTGTGGGTCTGGGGCACATCTTGGCACAGTTACCATGGGATGTTCCAGATTCCAGAGAGGAAAACGGGCACCTCAGAGACCCCTCTGACCCCTCCCATGACTGCTCAGGGGTCCTTTAATGCTGCAATTGCTCGTGGGCTGGGGCCCTTCTCTGCTCCTGTCTCAAGGTGGGGAGCACCCGCTGTGGAGCTGTCCCCAACCCCTTCCTGGCTCTGTCCCTGCTCACCAGGGGTGTGGAGCTGTCCCCAGCCCCTTCCTGTCCCTGTCCCTGCTGACCAGGGGTGTGGAGCTGTCCCCAACCCCTTCCTGGCTCTGTCCCTGCTCACCAGGGGTGTGGAGCTGTCCCCAGCCCCTTCTTGCCCCGGTTCCTGCTGACCACGGCTGCCCTTGGCATTGGGAAGTCCCGGCCTGGTTTTGGGAAGGAGTAGAACACAATCACAGCTTCTGCTTAGAGCTTCTGGTGCTGCTCATTGCAAAAGAGAAAGTCAAATCACCCAGATCGAGGAGAGAGGCTGTGGCCAAGACCTGGGAAGAATCAGACTCATTAACTTGCAGATTTCCCCACCTTCTGGGTTTCCAAATATGCAAGTGTTCTATAGTAAATTATGCTTCTCAAAGGTTAATTTTTAATAAGGCAGTAAATGTATTTAAACAATGATTATTAAAAAAAAAAGTGTGAGGTTTACAATGTAAGAGGTAATTATCTTCTTCAGAACAGTTCTAACAATGCAGCTCATTCTTGTCTGCAGTGATCCTTTGGTATTTGTTTAACCTGCAGTAAGGTTCTTATTAAACCCAGCTGAAACGGGTGTAATTCGAGGCATCACAGCACATTTCAAGGAAAACAGCTCTGACTGAACCAAGCTTCTTTCCCTGCCAGTTACAGCTGTCTTTTATGTCACAATGACTTGTCCCCAAGCTCTTGAGCTCTACCAGAGGCAGCTGCAGAGCAGTGCCCGGGTTTGGCACCTAAAGCTCAGTCCCAAACCAATGAAATCCCCACTGTCTGTCCAAGTGCCCTGTTCTCTGCACGGGGGTTGTATCCAGCAGGGCAGGAGCTGCTCCCCTGCTGCAGCTGGATCTGGAAGAGTGGAAATATCCCAATCCAGGGGGAGGTGATCAGCAATCCCTCCATTCAGAGCCACCCCAGCAGGAGCAGCGCTGCTGCAGCAGGGGGAGGCAGAAGCAAATCCCTTCTCAGCACCCACTGAACAAGAGGCTGCTGATGGGAGGGGGTGAATTTTCCCTGTCCCACTTGTGTGTCCTGGGGTGACCCCACCAAAAGCTGCCAGTTGAGACCTGGCAGCTCAAACTCAGCTGGTGCTGCTGTCTCAGCCCAGAGCCTCTGCGAGGGTTTTTTCCCCACAGTAGCGTCTCTTTCATGGATGATTGGTAATAGAAGTTTCATTATGAGATCACAAAACACTGGGGGATATGTTAATGTGCTTCAGCGTGTAATCCAGAATAATATCATTGCAAGGAATTGCATTTTGTCTGCAACTGAGGCAGCAAATAGGAGCTGCTTCTGCTTCTTTTCCAGCATTAATATCCATTGCTGAATTAATGCTTTCCTTCCCACAATCCTGGGCAAAATTGCCCAAATGTGCATTGTGCTGATTTATACAGGTACAGGCCCATTTGCTACAAACAACGAGCACGGGGAGGGGTTTTGATCTTTCTAATGGATATTTTGAAGCATGGGGGTTGCTGTAAGAATCTCAGCTCTGAGCTCCCTCTCATTTGAGGGGATCACAGAGCGCTTGTAACTCCTCCCAGGACGTTTCACCTCCTTTTCTCTGGGGGAACAAACCTTTGGGGCTGAGCAGGGCCACAGCAGGGCCCCCTCTGGCCTCACCAGGGGCTGCTTTGGGTGAGCAAAGTCCTGTAGCAGGAGCTTGAGCCAGGGTCACACGAGGACGTGGGCTCTCCTCCTGTGGTAAACTAGAGATGTGCCCTCCTCCTGTGGCCTGATCTGTGATAAATTTCAGAAATTCCCCCAGTCCTGAGGCCTGTCTGTGGTAAATTTCAGAAATGCCCCCAGTCCTGTGGCTGTTGTGGTACCAAAGCCCCCGTTGGGCTCCGAGCAGCAGCCCCACTCCCATCAATTGGTGCAGCTCTGTCAGACAGAGGCTTGCTCCATAAAAAACACTGGGATTCTCAGCTGGAAAGCATCCAAGAAAGACTAAAAGGTTTCTCGAGCATATTTTATTATTTTTTTGGTAGCAGAATTTCCACTCCTCCTCCCTAAAGTGCTGTATGTCTCTTTTATGTAAATCCCATCAATCCACGAACTGTCCAACCCAACATTCAGGGAGTCCTGTATTGATCCATCCCTGATCTGTGACAGCTCCAGCCATATTTCAGGTGATCAGGGGAGACTTTATCCTGTCCTTGCTCTGAAAAAGCAGCAGCACAATTTGAATTTCCCGTATTCTGTGGGCAAACCAGCTGGAATTGCGAGCCACAGATGCTCACTTGACAGATGGACTCCTGGCCGTGCTGCAGTGTTTGAAATGTTTCCAAACCCACCAGATTGAATCCTGGTGGCCAGCAGGTTCCCAGGAGGGACCCAAAGATGTGGAAGTTGATGTTTAAGGGTTGCTGAGCAGAAAGAAACCTTCAGAAATCTAATTAGCAACAGGCCTGTAATGAAGAGAGAGGTCTCAGGGAGATGAAAGCTGCACTCTGAGGTGGAAAAGAACCTGGATTCAGGTAGGTTAGGGAAAAGGTGAGTGCCAGGGGCCAAGCCCATACAGGGGGGTTCTGATATTTCACTGTGTTTTAGAGGAAAGCCTGGAGTCTGTAAATCTGGGAAGAGGGAAGGGAGATCAAGGCAGAGCCTTCCTGGTATGACCCCAGGTGAACACAAGGTTGGTGATGGGAGTGAACTCTGATCTCCTGACATGAGGGGAAGAGTTTGAAAACATGAGAAAATGCAGAAAGTTTCTCCTGTAGCTGTTTTGTACCTGCTGAGATAGCAGCAAACCTTCCCCAAGTGCTTTTTTTCTCCTTTCATTTCCTACCTCTCACACAAAAGTCTCCTGTGGCAGCATGTCCCACACTGTTCACCCTTGGATCCTCTGGTACTTCCACAGCTCCATTTCTAAATCACAGAATCCCAGGATGGTTTGGGCTGGAAGGAACCTTAAATCCCACCCAGTTGCCACCCCATCCATGGCAGGGACACCTCCCACTGTCCCAGGTGCTCCCAGCCCCAATGTCCAGCCTGGCCTTGGGCACTGCCAGGGATCCAGGGGCAGCCACAGCTGCTCTGGCAATTCCAGCCCAGCCCCTGGGAAGCCATTCCCTGTGTCCTGTCCCTGCAGGCCTTGTCCCCAGTCCCTCCCCAGCCCTCCTGGAGCCCCTTTAGGTCCTGGGACCCACAATGAAGTCACCCCAAAGCCTCTNTCCTTTTAAATCTGCCCTCCTTCAGTTTCAGGCCATTCCCTGTGTCCTGTCCCTCCATCCCTTGTCCCCAGTCCCTCCCCAGCCCTCCTGGAACCCCTTTAGGTCCTGGGACCCACAATGAAGTCACCCCAAAGCCTCTCCTGCAGGGAGAACCATCATGGTTAGGGGACAGGAATTACAGAGAAAACCTCCTGCAGACCTGTGGGACGTTGGGATCTGGGATCCTGTATCACACTGGCAGGGTGGGCAGGGGCTGGGCTGGAATTGCCAGAGCAGCTGTGGCTGCCCCTGGATCCCTGGCAGTGCCCAAGGCCAGGCTGGACATTGGGACAGTGGGAGGTGTCCCTGCCAGGGCTGGGGTGGGATTTATCTCCTGGAGCCTCTTCAGGCACTGGGAGGCCACACTGAGGTCACCCCAAAGCTTCTCTTCTCCAGGCTGAACAATCCCAGCTCTCCCAGCCTTTCCTCCCAGGATGTCAGCAGACAAGCTGAGGCCCCCTCTGTGCACGGGGCATTTCTCTTGTTGCAGGTGTTTCGCTGTCACTTGGGGTTCAGATGGGTCCTGCAGTGGGGGGACTCTGCCCTGTGACCCCTCAGGGTGACCATTCCCAAAGGATGGAGGAATCTTTTCTTCAGCAAGGAGAAGAAGATGGCACTTTTCCATGGCAGATTAACCTCAATGATTTTTGTGTTTGGCAAATTATCTGAGAGTCGATTTAGGACAAGGAGTTGCTGTATCTCTGTCATATCCCTGTGTTAATTTTGGTGATGTTCCCCTGTGGAAGCCTTTGGATGCCCAGTGCAGACTCAAGCAGCCTCACTGTGCTTGTTCCTCTCCACATAACCTGACATTTTAAGGGAAGAAAATTTACACACTGAGCAGGGCAATGAATTGGAAACAGAGGAAAACAGCACTGTGAGATCTCCTAAGGGACAGTTGGGCTGCACCTTCCCTCCCCTTCTCAGTACCACAAAAATCCTCAGTCTGAGGCCAGGCCTCTGTGATTCCTTCCAAGTTTTGGTCCCTTTTTAACAGTTCTTGTCTGGACTCCTGCAAAATTCTGGATTTCCTGAAAGCCCCAGCAGGAGATGTCCTGGAGGGGCAGTTCAATCCATGAACTTTATCCATTTTTGTTTCTCTGCTCCCTGTTTATCCATTAAAGGAAAAGGAAAACCCTTCCAGGCTTGAGGAGTTAATGTTGTTATCTGGGCAATGATGTCACAGAAAACAGAACCGTGGAATCATGGAATGGGCCAGGCTGGAGGGGATCAGACAGGGTCACTGCTCCCTCCTCCCTGCCCCAGCAGGGCCCTCCTGGAGCACAGGACTGGGCCAGGTGGGTCTGGAATATCCGTGGTGCATGTGGCCAGGAGCAGCCCTGTGATGGGAGGGAATTCAGGGGTCTGTCCCTGTACAGGGGGAATATCCCAATTCCTTCACTTGGGGGAGGGCTGGGAAGAATCCTTCTGTTGCTAGGAAGGCCTTGGCTCCATCCAGCATATCCTGGAATCCCTCTGGCTCCCAAGAAACCTTGTCCTGCTGCTGGCTGTACTCGGGTCAGACATTTCCTGAGGTCGGGAGGGAAGCGTTAGTGGAGCAGATTGCCCCGACAGGAACAAGGGAGATGTGCAGAATATTCTTTATTTCCCTCCATCCTGTCAGAAATGATTGCCTTTACTGCGATCAATCCAAGCATCCCTCACAACCTGCACAGAGGACTTCGGTAGATTTATTTTCTTAGCCTGCTTGTTCAAGCCTGTTATTAATCCCCTCGTCAGCTCAGCTCACTGGAAGAAAACAGAGCTTCTTAAAGAGTTCTTACTGCAAATAAATGCCTCATTAAGTTAAACACATTAACCTGAAAACAGTATTTATGTCAAACAGACTAATGAATGCCATTCTGGGGAACACACTTGGAGCCTGCCCCAGCTCAAGCTGGGCTCCTCTGAAACACCCACACACCCAAAAATTCACCCACAGGGACAGGGAGGTGAGGAGGGGAGAGCAGGACCCTGAGTGATGCCTCTGCGTTGGTAATTCCCAAGGTGAAGGAGATTCAGGGACACAGGAGCTTCCCCCAAACCCTGAGAGCTGTAAAAACCTACCCAGTCCCTCTTGGGTAGTAGGAGAGAATAATTTTTTGATTTGTAACAGGAGTTTTGCTCATTTTGCCCCTCCTCAAGCATCAAACACTCATTACAAAGGACATTCCTCAGTGTTTGGTTTAGGTGCTCACAATGGCATTAAATCTGTTCCAGAGCACCCTAAGCAACCTGGGACAGTGGAAGGTTTCCCTGCTCAGGAACTGGATGGGTTTTACAGCCCCTTCCAACCCAAACCCTTCCAGGATTCCATGAAACACCCAGTGAAGGGACTGGGAACTCCCTGAAAATGCCCCAGACTTCCCAGTTTAAAAGACTTTACCGGGGACCAGCTTTTCCTTGCCCTGCACAGCTGGAGCCACCTCTCCTGACACAGATTTGCTCCCTCCTGTGTGGAGAGCTGAACTCCTCGCACAGAGCCAGGAGCGTTTGTAAGAGTTCAGGGAGTGAGGACAGATCCTGTGGTGTGTCCCAGACGTCAGGGCCAGCTCCCCTGCCCTGAGTGACCTGCGTGGTGTCCTCGGGAGGCAGTTTGAGGGCAGGGAGAGGAGCCGGGATGCAATCCCAGGCTGGGCAGAGCACACTGTGAGTGCCTCCTGCGGAGCTGCCATCCCACATTAACATTCCAGGCCACAGCTCTTCCCTCCCTCACATCGAGCGCTGCTCTGAACCCGACATCATTTGAATGCAGCTCAGAAAACCTCCTGTAATTCACCCAAATCGAGTGAGAAGTAGCCAGGAGGGGCTGAAGAGAACGACGGCAGCGGCCTCATACTAACGAGAGATTGTCCTTCGAGGTGTTTAATTGGAGCCTCCTACAAAACAGGCTCAAAGCTTGATGCAGGAACAGCTGCACGCTGGAAAAACGCAAAGCTGGGCGTTGGAAAAAGGATGTGGAGCATTTAAACTGTGAGGTGTGGATGTCAATGGTCGCTTCCCTTGGTGCCAGGGCAGGCGGGTGACCCCATCAATGAACACTGAAGTGCCTCTGACACGCCAGGAACAAGGTCTCCACAAACAAACAGCCACGGGCCCTCTGCACGGCTCAGCCCCCGCTGTTCCTCCCAGGGAGGAGCCACTAACGAGCTCTGCTCTCCAGAAACGCCAGTCGACAGAGCCACACGGCTGAACAAGCCGGGACACCTGGCTGCAGGCTCTGGGTAACCGGCTGGTGGCAGTGCCACACGTGCCAGGTGTCACAGGGCCACCCTCCAGTCCCCTCAGGGCTGCACTGAGCTGGGACACCTGGCCCCAGGCAAGGACAAACTGCTGCTGTTTCTGCCACACAGATCCCTGAGCAGCGTGCCAGGACCAGGCCTGGCTGGGCCCACTGGGATTTTTCCTCTGCGCCATCCCTGGAGGGCTGGAAGCAGGCAGGGGGGCTCTGGGGACAGTGGCCATGGAAACACTTTGCCAGCCATGTTGCCAAATCTCAGCTTTATCTCTTAGATAAACCCACTCAGGCCCTCAGATGTGCCCAGGGAGCTGCCACTGTCTGTGCCCATCATCACCCTGAGGGGCCCAGGCCGTGCTCTGGCCTTGACTGGAAGTGTCAGGGAGTTAAACTGGCTCCAAAGCTGTGCCTGTATCCAAACCGTGCCTGGAAAAGGCCTGATGTGATCCTTAGCTGGCCCAGGAGCCAGCCCTGCCCTGGGGTCTCATCTCCCAGTGCAGATCGAGGGGCCCAGACCCACACCTGGCACCCTCTGGCTGCCGTTCAGGTGCCACCTGATGCCAGCACCTCCCTCTGCCTTCCCAGGGATGCAGGGAGGAACCAGCCTCTGCTCTTTGGCAGTTCCCACAGGACATTCACAGAGTGACAGGAGCATTTTTGGCCCCGGTGCTGGGTGACAACTTTTGTTCCACCCCACCTGAGGCATCTCCCCTGCCGCAAGGCCCGGGGCACCAACCCAGCACCCAAAACCCTGGGAGAAGGGAAGCGTGGGGGATTTTTGGGCTGTCTCTCCTGCACTGTTTCCTTGGTTTCAAAGCAGCACTGCCTGAGCAGCAGAGAGGATTGAGGGACCCAGAGGAGCTTTCTGAAGTGGCAGAACATGACTTTAGTACACGCTGACTTCCCCAAGTCCTCGTGGCTGGGCAAAGTGCTGCTTTCCTCCCAGCAAGGTTTAATTTGCCCCTCGCTCTCCCTGTGATCAGCCACTCAGCCCTCGCTAATATATCTCATTTCCACAGGCTCTAGGTGGTGTTTAAAAAAAAAAAAAAAGAGAGAGAAAAAAAAAATTGATCCTTGCATGCAAAATATCCTTCTGAGCAAAGAAATAACTATCTGCGAGGCCTAACTGAATTATCCCCTTATCAATGGTAGGAAATAATCCACTTGAAACATGAAGTACAAGTGGAATGAAAAGCCTTTGCAAGTGGCAGGGGAAGAAGAACACAGTGTGAGTCTCAAATAGCCCTGCTTTTCCCATATGGAGAAATAAATTTTTCTTGGAATCATTTCCTCTTTCAGTGCATAATGAAGTTTCTCAATTGCTCACCCTTCCACCCCCCCTTCTAATACAATAAAAGGGAAATAATCCCTCTATTTGCAAAAGTCCTGAGAAGAGAGTTCAGGCTGCTTGGAGCTCAGCAGGGGCACCTTCTACAGATGTTGATGAGATTTCTCCTTTGTTTTGTGGGACAGGGTTGTATTTGCCGATTTGTGCTTCAGGGTTTAATTAATTCTCATTATTTGGGCTCCCTGGCACAGCCACACAGATCCCCTCAGCCAAGATATCCTCAAAATCCTGCCTTTCTCCACGGCTTTGCTTCTCCTTGTGAGCAGAGAAAGCCTGGAGGAAGGAGGAGGTTTATAAATAAAAGCCACAGTCCACATGGATTCCCTTCTGGGAAGGTTAATTCAGGGTTCTGGTTAAAGACTCTCAGTTCTGTCTCTTCCTGTCTCTCTCTCCTGCTAAAGACAATCCTTTATCCTTTGTAATGGAGCTGTTGAATCCCCGTCAGGTCGGATCATCGGCTCCTGGGAGCAAACAGGGACTGAGAGTTTGGCCAGAGAACGACTCAGAGCTGGCAAAGCCCGGCCAGGGCAGGGCTGCAAAGCCCTTCTCCAAAAAAAAGGGCTGAATCCCAAGCCCAGCCCAGTATCCTTGTGCTCCCACAGGGGCTCACCTGCACATCCTGCCTTTCCTGGCACTTTTAATTTGATTTTTACTCTCGCTGTCCAGAGGAGAACTGCAGGAGTGAAAGGTTTCACCGTCTCCATGCTGAGTTTTCCAAAAGCCAAATCAGGAATTAGCCACGTTTGGCTCTCCAGGAGGACACCCAGAGGGCAGGGGAGCAGGGAGCCCATCCCAGAACTGCTGGGGACGGGCTGTAGATCTTGAACTAACGACAGCCCGCAGTGTTTATTATGCCTAAAACAAACAAAACCAAATTCCCAGATAAATGAAACTAATTAAACATGCTGCTATAAAAATTAAAGCTTCCCTTGTTTGTTTGGGGATTTTTTTGGGTGACTCATGGGGTTTTTTTTGCAGCTTTGTTTTGCCTGTTGCTGTTGTTGTTTTCCAGCGCTGCAGCAAATCTGAGAGCAGATTTGCCAAGAGACTGCAGGGCTGGCCTGGCTTTTGGTCCCATGTGGAGCAAATGTTGTCGCTGGGCTTTAAAAGGCTCCAGAGGAGTCACAAAGTCATAGAATGGTTTGGGTGGGAAGGGACCCTAAATCCCATCCAGTGTCACCTCAGCCATGGCAGGGACTCCTCCCACTGTCCCAATGTCCAGCCTGGCCTTGGGCACTGCCAGGGATCCAGGGGCAGCCACAGCTGCTCTGGCAATTCCAGCCCAGCCCCTGCCCACCCTCCCAGGGAACAATTCCCAGTTCCCAATCTCCCATCCAGCCCTGCCCTCTGGAAGTTTGAAGCCATTTCCCCATCCTGTAAATGACAAGGCCATCAGTGGGGTTCATCACTTGGGGTTTGTGGCTTTTCTCCCCCCATGAACTCACAGAACCGCTTTGGGTGTTTGTTCCACTCTGCCCCCTCCTGTGCCAGCCCGTGCCTCGGAACTGGCAGAGATGATGGGACCAGGCAGAGCCAGGCAAGCTCTGAGGCAGTTTTAATGGACTGGAAAATTCCAGTGTTCCCAGATGGCACCACAAGCCAGCAGCTGATGGAATTCTAAGCACTGCAACTGGAATGTAAGCGACAGACTCCAGGACTCACCACATGGAACGTGAATGTGTCACACGCTCGGGATTCCACAAGTGTAATTTGCACAAGATTGATTCCCAGCAGCTTTATTGCTGGAATAAGGAAGTGGTGCTCCAATGACCTGGGATTGCTGGTGAAGCCTGTCCACACAGGAGCCTTTGGATTCACTCCCACAGCGGTGGGGAGTTTTGCAGAGCAGCCTGGCACATTCCCGGTGTGTGAATATCTCCGGGATGTGGGGGATGCCACCGCGGCTGCTGGGCAGGGAAATTGCACATTGGGGAAATCAGAAGAGATCCCCCAGACCCGAGGAGCGGCTGCCTTGTCTCTGCTCACACACACACAGTAAATAAACAGGGAGCGCGGGGGATTCAGGGAGCTGTGAACCATTATCCGGGCTGTGATTAACAGCGCTGCTGACAGACGCCTCGGGGCAGCGGGGAAACGTGGCCAAGGGCGCTCAGCGCTTCAGCACTCGGACATATCCAGGCCACTCCAAACAATCTCTTTTGGCACAGCCGCTGCAGATGGTCCCGACAAGAAGGAATTCGTCTGGCAGACTTGAGGAGTGCTTTTTGTTTGTTCTCTCTCAATTTTGTGATGCACGACCTTGGGTTAGTCCTCGGGGTGGGAGTGCAGCTCTGAGCTGGGGAGGAAGATGTTTACCAGCACTTACGGAGTCCTCAAGATCTGTCACCACGATGTTGTTAATGAATGTCACTGCGAGAACTCCAGCCCAGTGCCCATGCCTGGTTTGTCGCAGATCTGCCTGGAGAGGCTGGAGCTGACAGGGAACGAGACCCTGGAGGTGCTGAGGCTGACTCAGAGCTCTTTGCACCAGGATCTCTTTGTAATTTAGCTCATGCCTGACAGCAGGACTGAAATTCCCAGTCACCAGCCAATCCAGCCATGCTGGGAGCAGAGACTGAAATTCCCAAACAGTCACCAGCCAATCCAGCCATGCTGGGAGCAGAGACTGAAATTCCCAAACAGTCACAATCCAATCCAGCCATGCTGGGAGCAGAGACTGAAATTCCCAAACAGCCACCAGCCAATCCAGCCACGCTGGGAGCAGAGATGAAGCCCAGCACGCTTTCCCAAGGCTGATGGGCTCCCCACAGCCAGGCCTGGCTGCTGCTGCTTTGGGACTCGGGTGCAGCCCTGCAGCAGTGGAAAGGTTGGTGCCCATGGAGTTCCTGGGATTTCTCAGCTCTCCAGGGGGTTACAGCTCCCACCCTTCTGCTCAGGTGGTGGAAAGGAGCAGCACAGGCCCCTCCTGTGCCCCTTGTCCCTCCTGCCAGGAGGGACCAGCCCAGCACACTGCCCCTGACCCCACGGGGGTCACAGGGAGAGTCCAGCCCTGAGTGCTGGGGAGGGGACAGGGCAGGGACACGTCCGAGGCTGGCAGAGCATCCATCAACACCCTCGGCTGCTTCTGGAACGAATCCACTCTCCCTTCCTGCAGTGTGTGATGGGAGCTCACCAGAATGGAGACGGGATTCTCAGGTCTGGAGCAGCGTCCATGTTTTAATTAACAGTGCAGGAGAGGGAACGGGGAGGGAGTGCAAGTCCCTCCCCAGACAGGCAGAGGAGCTTTGCTTTCCCATTTCATTCTTGTTTTCATTTCCCGCAGCCAACACGGAGCAGCTCCATCTCATTTGCAGTTTTCAGCCCACAGGGCTGGGAAGAGCTGAGAATGACATCAGAAAGTGCAATTCTGTGGCAAAAGCTGGAATATTTCTCATTGACGGTGTCAGCCACGGCCGCTGCAGCCAGAGCTGGAATTGATTGCTCAGCCCTGAGATCCGTGGAGTGCTCCAGAGATCCTGGGAGGAAATTGTGTTTGGATTCATCCTGAACTGCAAAGCACAGGGACCAGGCCGGTTCCTCTCAGGGGTTCCAAGGGCTGGGACAGCAGCAGGCATTGCAAATTGCATTTGTGGGGAGTAGTAGAGGTGTGGAACTGCACCAGGAACTGCCCAAATCCATCCAGGATTCGGGGAAACGCTGGAGAAAAAGCCAATTTTGGAGGAGGGAGAGACAGACAGAGGGGAGCTGGTGGGGCTGTGGTGCTCCCTGACCATCTCCAGCAGGGACACGTGGGGTCAGGGCGGTGTTACCCCAGGATTTCCCTTTTCCCTGCTGCAGCCTCCCCACTGCAGGGTGGATTTTTGCTCTGGAATACTCAGTTTCCCACTTCTGTTCTGCATCAGGAATTTGCGCCCAGCTGCTCTCCACACCAATGCTCTACTCGGAGCTCCATTGTGGATTTCTCCCTCATTCCCATCTCCCTGTCCATTGTAGTGATAAATATATCTGGGAAATTCCAAGAATCTTTTCAAACTCCATTTGCTGACTCCAGCATTACTCACAAGTTGGTGTTTTTTTTTGGTTGTTGTTATTTCAAGTGTGGTTTTTTTTTGTTTGTTTGTTTGTTTGTTGTTTTTTCCCCTCAAGATATTTAACAGCCAGTGACAGCAACTAATTGCACAAATAGTTCTGAGCTTTTCCTATTTGGCATCTTTTAAAATGAGGGCGTTTTTTCACTTCTTTCAAAGTGCCTGTGAACATTTTCATTGACAATTGTATGAAGACACTGAAGTAATCACTGAAGATTTTACATTTAATGAAAATTTAGTCTTAAGTAAACAGGACATATCAATAGGATACTAAATAACATCTCAAAGAAAAAAAAAATCCCCTCAAGATATTTAACAGCCATAAAAAAAAAAAACCATATTTTCTCATATTTTTGGAAAAAGAGCTGCTTCTTGTTAAAAAAAAAAAAAATCAATAAGTACAACTACTCCTTCAGCCTCTGATTATCTCATTTTGCAGCCATTTTTGCCAGGGCAGAGCTGCAAAGAGCCTTCAGTTAATCAGGAAAAAAATCCCAAAGGCCTTGGAAAGCTGCAGGGTTAACTGAGATCACTGGAGTTCCAGACAGAGCCACCCCTCAGCAGGCGCTTCCCGGGGGGGTGAGGGAAGGGTTGAAGCCCAGCAGCCCCTCCTGGATGGAAGGAAATTCCATCCCCTTGCTCCCAGCTCCCAAAGGGCCGGGAAAAGCTGGGATTTCATTCCCAAAGGTTTTTTTTTCCCACTAGCTGTGCTGTCAGTTCTGCACCTCCCTATAAACTGTGTTTTTTTCTCCAGCAGCATCTCCAGGGATGGAATCTCTCTGCCTGGGCTTCTCGTTCCCTCTGCTGCTCCCACTCCAGGCTCTGGGAGGAATCAGCTCCAGTTCAGGCTGGTCCTGGGGACTCCATTCAGGTTCCTGAAAATGGAGGAGTTTCTCCAAAGTGACAATTCCAGCAAATCCTGGATCTTTGGCTCCCAGAGGCCTCGGGTCTCTCACGGGTCCTGCAGTGTCCAGGACAGCCAAAGGCTCCTCAGCCAGGACTGAATCCTGAATTTATGGAAGTGAACCCATCCTGGTTTTCTCCATTCCCTGTTGCTTCTCCAAGCAGGAATCACTTGGGAATTGGAACACGTTTGCCCTTCAAGCAGCCTCTCTCAGTCATCTTTTACACTCAAATCAACCTTTTGGGATGCCCACCTGAAGAATTTCCTCCTGGATAAACGTGGAGCATTTCCCTCTGGAGGAATCAGAACAGCCCAAGGGGACACAGAGGTTCTGAGGCACCCTCTGGATGCACAGCCCGCATTCCCACCCCATCCCAGGTGCCAGACAGGAGGAATTACTGCTCCAAATGCATGAAAGACTTTTGTGTTCCAAGCTGGGAGCCACTGGTGGCAGTGATTGAAATTCCTGTCACTGTCTGAGGGGAGGGAGCAGTCCCAGCCACATGATCATCCATATGCCCGGCTAAATCCACTCCAAATTGATTAAGTTCTGCTGAAGGAGACCTGGAAATCAATCTGTTCAGGCTTGCTTGGAGAGAAACGACAGCCTGGAGGTGACACAAGTCTGTTTTCATTGCTGGCCCTCGTGGGAGCTCACGTTGCACCTCCCATGCCTTCCCCCAGGTGATTCTGCTGGCAGAGATAATCGGCTGCCTTTGGAATCAAAACACTTTGTACCAATCTCGTGCCTTTCTGGGGCATTTCAGGCAATTTGGGCTCTCCAGCCAAGCAAAAAAAGAAGTGTTTTTTAGGAACAGAACAAATGTTCCTGGTGTATGAATGTTCCCAGAGAGGGGCTGGTGTCTCCTCCCCGGGGTGTTTCAGAGCCACATGGACACAATCCTGTGCCCTGAGCTCTGGGATGGCCCTGCTGGGGCAGGGAGTGGCACCAGTGACCCTCTGTGGTCCTTGCAGCCTGACCCATCCCATGAATTTAACATCTCATATTCCAGGATTCCAGTTCAGCACTCCCATTAACGCCCCTGGAGGGGCTGGGAGTCGCCAAGGTCTGCCCAACTGTCCCGGTGACGTTTCCCACCCGTGTTTGCTGCTGCTCACAGCAGCCTGGGAGGTGCTGGAGCCTTGTCCTCCGTCTGTTTTCCGCCTGTTCTGACTTCATTTGTTGAATTATCCAGTAATTCATTACAACTAAATTTCATTGGGCTTTTGGCCAAGGTTTCTCATCAAAAATGACACGAAGACAAATATTGTCGTTATTTGCCCAGCTGTGCAGCTCCATTGATATTCCCTGCAGGGCCGAGCCCGTTATCAGAGCTGAGTAACGCTGATAATAAACCCATATCTCTCCCCTGCAGAGCATCCAGTGTCAGCACAGGCACCTGAGCAGTGCCCGAACCTCGGGGCGGATTTAATCCTCCTCCACACTCACTGTGTTCACACGGACTCGCTCTATAATCTTCCAATTGAACATTTTTGCAGCCAAACCCGGGCAGTTTTTTACAGCAGAACGTTCCACATGAGCGTGCTGGATTTTGTGTATTCATATTTCAGGCAGGGAAAAGAAATACCCAGGCTGCTTCAATAATACATCAGGATCCTGTTCCCACATTGCCACCACAGAACATTTGTGTTTGTATTCCTGGTGACTTTTTGTTTAAAGTATCTTTGTTTCCCGACATAAATATTCCTTTAAAAACATGCAGCCGGTGTAGAACATTTCTCATTCATCAAATGAAATATCTTTATTATGCCCAAATGCCTGTTTATTAACACTCCCAGCAGTGGCATTTCTAGCCTTCCTTCTTGCACTGCTGAGGAGCAGCAAACACAAATTCGCTGATGGAAATCCATGAGTGCCGCCCGTCCCCCCAGCCTGGGGAGGAGCAAACACAAGCTGAGTGTGAACACAACAACTGAACGTTTTTATCCCCCCCCTGCAGGAGGAACACGGTGGGGGTGTTGCCTCAGAACAAACTGGTCCTGCAGGAGGAGGGGAGGGGGTGGAACACCCGGCACAGGATGTTTAGAGACCACCTTGAGCGCTCTGCCCTGGGAGGTGGGAGAGGCACAGGACACGAGCATCCTTTGCTCCTCCTGTACCGTGAGACTCCAAGAGCATCTCTGCCATAATTCACCCCTCTGATTTACAGCTCTGCTCCCTCTCAGCCCTGGCAGGGAGAAATGAGCTGTAAATCACTTAAATCCAAGGATTTCCCTCTCCCAGCCCGAGACAGGGGTGGCTGTTGTGTCCTCACTCAGGTAACTCTCATGTCCCTGTGGATGCCTCTTCAGGTAGGGGATTTTAAAAGCTCCATGAGATAATGGGATATTTTAATAGGTATAATACTCTCAAAATCATCATTTGCATTCCAAACTTTAATGGATCTGCCCCCCAAGCCCCTCCCCACACACCCACCTCCCTAAATTTGTGGTAATTTATGGATAAAACATCCCAGCCCCCTATGACCAAAGCTGCCTTCGCTGGCTCTGATTCAAACAGCCCCCAAGTTTAGACTGAGATTAAATATTTTGTATGTGTTTTAATGGGGAAAGATTAATTGAGCTTTTTTACAGGTTTAGTGCCTCAGCCTCCATTTGCATTTTAAGAGGCGTGATCTCATCCTGCCGCAGAATCCCGCGCTCCGTGTTTACCGCCCGGAATTGATCCCAGCTTTGATAGGTTATAATTAAAGCAGGCACATTAAGGATTTAATAGGGCTTCTTATTGTGAAGAAGGATTAAAGGGGTGGTAGAATTCACACTTGAATTTAATGGCTTTGATTAAACAAGGGCACAAAGGGATCCGTCGGTTCCGGCTCCTGTTCTGACCTTGGGAAAGTCACCTGGGCCCAGGGCCTGGTCTCTGTAAGCTCAAGCTCTGCTCCGAGCGTGTTCTGCAGAGCTGGGCTTAACTCCTTTGCCCCTCGGTCATAAAAGTTGCAAATCCCTTCCAACTGCAGAGCAGGGACCTGGCTTTTGGGATCAGTTGGGATTTCTTGGAGTTTTCTCTGCTCGGGTGCTAAGTACGAGGGACAGGACAAGAGGAAACAGCCTCAGGTTGTGCCAAGGGAGGCTCAGATTGGATACTGGGGAAATTTCTTCATGGAAAGTGTTGTCCAGCCCTGGCACAGCTCTCCAGGACAGTGGTGGAGTCCTCGTGCTTGAAGGGATTTAAAAACCTGTGGGTGTGGCACTTGGGGACATGGTCAGAGGTGGCCTTGGCAGTGCTGGATTAAGGGTTGGACTCGACGATCTCAGAGGGCTTTTCCAACCTGAACAATTCCATGAAACATCATCTAACTTGAACAGCAGTGACAGGGAAGAGCTCAGTCTTGTGTTGAACATGTAACTTTCCACTGAAATGGGGAAAATTTCACCTTTTTTTCCTTTAAAAGTTACTTCTGTGAATGACGAACCACGGACTATTTCCTTGTTCAGTAATTTCTGGCACTTTTTGCAGGATTCTTCCAGAGCTGGTGGCAAATCTTCGGCTGTGATGTGACACTTGCACCACAAAGGGGAAAATCCAGCCCAGAATTGACGGAATGTTTGAGAGCAGCTCAGCAAAAAGCAGCAAAATCTTTCAGCTCGAAATGTGTCAATCTGTTCCCTTCACTTCAAAAATGTCTTGTGGAAAACTTCTGAAGCTTCAGTTCGGTAACAAACATTCCCTTCCCACCCCGGTTCCAATGAAAATAAAGGATTGAACCACAGGGGTTTGCCACAGAGGAGGAATCCCAATTTTTGCTCGGCTGTATCCAGATGGCTTCAGCTTTGTACCCAGAGAACCTGAATTGAAACAAGAGAGGATTGACTTGGGAACAGCTACTCCATGGGGTGAAGCTTTTCTATTCCCTGTTATCCCTCTTTTCCTTTTTTGCCCCTCTTTTTCAAATCAGGAGGCCTTT
Organism: Sinosuthora webbiana; assembly: GCA_013397395.1. Classification (NCBI taxonomy): domain Eukaryota; kingdom Metazoa; phylum Chordata; class Aves; order Passeriformes; family Sylviidae; genus Sinosuthora; species Sinosuthora webbiana. Next base: position 198,034 of record VXBN01008490.1, read on the forward strand.
GAAAGGACTGTGTGGTGAGAAGCCATGGATTGCCTTTCTGTGCATTGATTTTTAAGGCAAAATGAAAATCCAGCCTGGAAGGAACATGGATCAAAGAGCTCTTCTTCCCAAAACAAACTCTGGGTCACGCCTTGAAATCCACTGGTAGGAGTCAGAGTTTTCTCCTGGGAAGGTGGCAGCTGATTCCTGCCAGGATAAGGAATGGATAAGGCTGGAATCAGGAGTTCAGGGCAGAGATAAATGAAATGGAGTTTGGCTGCCTCTTGTCACAGGCTGCCAAACACGGGCAATTCCCTGAAAAAGGGAAATCTTTCCTGAAGGGGGAACTCCGCCTGAGCCCAGCTGTGCTTTGGCTCCAAAACCCCACCTGCTGACCCCCAGCGGCTCCTGGTGAGATCACCTCAGGGAAAACATGGATTTCCTGAACCATTCCCAGCTCTGTCAGTCCAGGGAATGGGGACAACACCTGGGAGAGGTTCAGTGCTGCTGATTTTCATCGGCTGAGCCTGTCCTGCTCTGACAGCCCCTTCCCCCGGCAGGGCCACGGGCCGGTGACCGCCTGCCTCTGTCTGACATAAATTATTCACCTGCAGTAAGGGGGGATGAAACTTTAATGAGGGATTGTTGGAGAATGCTGGAATGCAAGGAAATGGCAAGGAAGGGTTGGGATTTAGGGATGCAGCACAAGCCCTTGTCTGCAACCAGGCCTGTTAAACCTGATCATTTGACCAAAAGCATGCGTTTGTAGGACAAATCTTTTTTGTCTCTACCTGTGAAGAAAGCGCAGTTGTTTGAGGACTTTAAGACTTGAGGCCTACGAGATTTGAGGCCTATAAAATTTCCCCACATTTGGTTCTCCAACCTGAGCTATTTGTCCCTCGTCACAACCTCTCAAACGGCCAAAGAGTTTGTAAGTGTCTTGTAAAAAATGCACCATCATCACACGTGTTGAAAGCAGAATGCTAAGCCTGGTCATTAATTAACTTATTAATTTATGATACAATTAATTTTTAAAATATATCTGCCCACTTGTACTACTGCTGCATGTAAATGTCCCTTCTGCACAACTTAACTTTAATTTTTTTTACCCAATCTACCTGCAGCCTTGATTCAAAATGCACTCAGAATTAACTTGGGGATGAAGAATTCTCTGGGAATGGCAAAGGAAGGAATTAATTTCACCTGCCTACATGAGCCTGTGGATGCACAGAAGGGGCAAGAAGCCCTGTCACACCCACACTGTTCTGCACTGGAGTTCACCAGTAAAAACCATCCCTTGGGAGCAAAAAGGGCTGAAAGGGACGTGGAGCTGGGAAAAACACCCAGAATCAGGTGATTTGGGGCTGATATTTTTGCTCTTCGAGTCTCTGATCTCTCCTCACACTGCCATCTGTACAAAGCACACGTTGTACATATGGGATTTTTATTCACACTGTCAGGGGGAGCTGGATTACTTCCAGTGATTTCAGCTCCTTCCCTTCAATATCCAGGGGAAAAAAATGTCTTTCTGCAGAACATCCTTGTTGAAGCATCAAAACAATGTTCACCTCCCATTGTTTTTGTGCCTTTCTGTTGCACAAACATTGCTTTTCATCTTCCTTCTGTTTCCTGTGGCTTCTGCCTGGGTTTGCACAGTTTCCACCTGTGCTGGAACTGATGCAGTCAGGGCTGGGCAAGGGCAGCTGCAGCTCCTGGGATGGAGCTGAGGCCAGGGGAGGTGCTGGCAGCGAGGCCGGGGTGGCCTGGGCACACTGTGTTTGTCACCCGCTTTGTTCAGGGTCACAGAACGTCCCAGGGACTCTGTCTGGGTGTGGAAATGAATGGAACATGTGTTTCACAAGGAGCCAGGAATGCATCCATTGGGAAGTGCTCCAGTGCTGACCACACTCCAGGCTTAAAGTATTCCAGCCTGGGGCTGATCCCACAGCGTGGGCAGCGGGAAAGGGATTGGGGCTCTGCCCCTGTGCTCAGGTGAGACTCCACCTGTAGAGCTGCCCCAGTCCTGAGCCCAGCACAGGGAGGATCTGGAGCTGCTGGAGCCAGGCCAGAGGAAGCTCCAGGATGATCCAAGGGATGGAGCAGCTCTGCTGGAAGAAAAGGCTGGGAGATCTGGGATTGTTCAGCCTGGAGAAGGAGAAGACTCCAGGGTGACCTGATTGCCTCTTCTAGGACCTGAAGGAGCTAGAAGAAAGTTGGAGAGAGACTCTTTCCGAGGGCTGGAGGGACAGGACACAGGGAATGGCTTCCCAGTGCCAGAGGGCAGGGCTGGATGGGAGATTGGGAACTGGGAATTGTTCCCTGGGAGGGTGGGCAGGGGCTGGGCTGGAATTGCCAGAGCAGCTGTGGCTGCCCCTGGATCCCTGGCAGTGCCCAAGGCCAGGCTGGACATTGGGGCTGGGAGCACCAGGGACAGTGGGAGGTGTCCCTGCCAAGGCTGGGGTGGCACTGGATGGGATTTCAGGTCCCCCCCAAGCCAAACCACTCTGGGATTCCGTAATTTAAAAAGGGAGATCTGGAGGTACCAGGGAATCCAGGGCTGGGAGGAGGTGTTTGCCTACAAGAACTTCCCAGCCTTGGAATGAGAACAGAGATGGGAGGGGATCCTTTGGGACACCTCGGGGACAAGGCCAGCAGCAAGAGCCCCTGAGAGCCTCTGCCATCCCCTTGCCCTGCCGGCAGCCCAGGCCACTCCTCCCACCCAGCGGTGCCACAGAGGAGCAGCAATCCTGCCAAAACCGAAATAGAGGCATTTCTGGGGAACTGGAGGGGAAAACAATGCCCCAGACAGTGTTTGTGGAGTCCATAAATCCACGTGCTGATAAATTACCGTGGAAAGTGCCTCGCACAGACACAGAATCCCGATCCACAGGGGCAGCTGACGATAATGACTGCACAGGTTGTTGCTACCAGAGCACAACCAGTCTATTTTTCTCTTTTATGACTCTCCATTCTCAGGAATGCATCCATCAGGAAAAGAACTCCTCTTTAATGCCGATTTCCTTTGGTGGGCAGCCAAGTGGCAGTGCCACGTTGGCTGTGCCTGTGGCTCAGGTGCTCAGCTCCAGATTAACAACAGCTTTGCTGCTCCGTCTCCTCCTCTGCACCGAGCTCTGGACAAGCTGCCACTCATTCCTTCCTTCCTTCATTCATTCCCATTTGGTGCTCACGGGGTGATAAATCCCCTCCTGCTGCCTCCCATCCCAGGAATTAGCAGAGAAACTTCCCGCTCCTCGTCTGTGCGTCTCTCCGAGATCGTTTGAGGCGATTAAACGGGAGCTGAGCAGTTGCTTCTGATCATTCAGATCTGCCCCTGCTCCGCGTGGTTTTTCCAACCATATCCGTGGGGATTAGGAGGAGTGTTGGCATCACTGCTGCCTTCACTGCTGGTTTGCTTCATTAACAGCTCTCATTTTGGACGGGTCTGCACAAAGAGCTCCCTGGCTCGGGCGAAATGGTGTTTAAATCTCCGGACAGTTGCTCAGCAGCAGGGTATGATGTCCAAAAGCACTGAGAAAAGAGCCCTGGTGGGCTGCTCATCAGCCTGCTGTGCCAGTGCTGTGTTTTGGATGGATTTTGGATGGATGTTGGATGGATTTCGGATGCTGATTCATCACCCCCACAGCAGGGACCAGCAGGGCCACCCTGTCTGAAGCCCAACTTGAGCAGCAGCGTGACAGAAACACCTCCGGCCCAGTGGCCCCCCCAGCCCTAAGTGGTAAGAGTTGTAAGGATGAAGTTTGGGATGAATTCTGGATAAATTCAGAGGCTGGAGGGGCAGCTCCAGCTCCTGAACGCATTCAAAATTCATTCCAAAATTTGCTTTAACAAATCATAGGATCACAGGATGGTTTGGGTTGGAGGGGACTTTAAAGCCACCCAGTACCACCCCTGCCCTGGCAGGGACACCTCCCACTGTCCCAGGCTGCTCCAAGCCCTGTCCAGCCTGGCCTTGGGCACTGCCAGGGATCCAGGGGCAGCCACAGCTGCTCTGGGCACAGTTCCAGCCCCTCCCCAAGCTCACAGTAAATTATGAGTTTACTTTTCCATTTATTGGATTTTTCCGTGGCATTTCATATTTTTCTTCTTCACCTTCTGCTGTCTGGTCACCTGTATAATTTTTTTTTTGCTGCTCTGGGAGGGCTGTGAGAAGCTGATGTGTTGCAGAGGAAAGCTGTGACTTCCCTGGCCACAGAGAGATGAGGAGCGGGGGATGATGATACGGATCATTATCAGGAGGCTTGCAGGAGAATAATGGGAGCTGACAGTGGTGGATTGGAGAAGATGTTTACAAGATAAATAACAGCAACAATTTCATTGGAGCCACTGACTTAGAAATAAGAACAGGGATATTTTTCCAGCCAGGAGATGACACATTTTATGCTGGCTCCCAGTTTCACATGGCACAGCACTGGGGTGAGGCTCTCTCTGCCTTCTCGAGCAGAGTGGTTTTGTTTTATTTTGTTTTATTTCCAAGCCAAGAGGAGCACTGGGATGAGCTCCTGCTCCTGCTGCTGACCCTCAGCTGAGGGACACAAACCAAGCTCAGCCCATGGAGCTCCAGGTCCTGCTCAGACTTGGACAACAAACAGAACTGTCTGCTCACGGCTCAGGTGTGTCCTGGATCTGTGCTCCAGCTGATGTTTTATTAAATCCCAGCTGCAGGACAAAGTGAAATCCCAGCCTGGCTGAGGCAGAGCCGAATTCTCTTTTCACAAAGGTCAGAACCTCAGGCTATTTTTTTTTTTTGTTGTTATCGTTGTTGTTTCTGCTTCTCAAATCTCTGAAGCCAAAGCCAGTGACCCATCATCCTCCTTGTACAAATCCCTCTGCTGCTCTGTGCCAGCACAGGACTGAGCCCTCCAGGCCCCACGGTTTCTGAATCATCCTTGTTTTGCCTGCAACCTTCTCCTCCTCCCAAAACATCGCTGTGGGATCAGCAGAGAAGCTAAAGATGGTTGAAATGTAGGAATGAGTGGTTTATCCACTGCTGCTGCAGCCTGTCCTGGACGAGCAATGCTTAAAAATGGAGCTCTAACATAGCTTTAAATGTGTTTTATGTTGGACTAAACCTACTTTGTGTGGCATTTTCTGGCTGTGGTTCCTCAGCCATTGGATTTGGGATTGTTCTGTTCTGCCCCATTCTCTGCCTCAGCTCCTTTTCATTAATTTCACCTCCGTGGGGTTAAAGAATGTGTAATCCTGGACAAGAAAGGAGCAAAAATTCTAAAAAATTCTAATTAAAATCCTAATTGATAATCAGGGGATCCTGGAATGGTTTGGGCTGGAAGGGACCATAAATCCCATCCAGTGCCACCTCAGGCATGGGCAGGGACACCTCCCACTGTCCCAGGCTGCTCCAGCCCCAATGTCCAGCCTGGCCTTGGGCACTGCCAGGGATCCAGGGGCAGCCACAGCTGCTCTGGCAATTCCATTCCATGGCCTCACCACCCTCACAGAGGAAAATACCCAGCCTAATTTTGTTCGTTCAGTGTGTTTATTTATTTATTATTTATGATGAGGAAGGATCTTCTAAAAGGCAAAGCAAATCCAGCACATTCAGCTTAGAAAAGAGAGCTGCGAACAACCAGTGCAGTTACTGGTTGGAAATGGGTTAAAACCCCTCAAGTTGCAGCTCTCCCTCCCAGCTGGGGGTTGGCCCATCTCCCTCAGGAGCTGGGTGGGAATTATTTGCCTGATTGGAGACAGCCCTGGTGCAACTCCCGCTGCTGTGAAGCAGGACATGAACAAGGTGTCAGGAACAGCTCCTCTGGCTGGAAAATTCCTGAGGTAGAACAGAGCTGACAAACTCTGAGGCAGCTCCGTGCAAAGCAGGATCAGGTTATTCTGCTGAAAAAAATGGAGCAGGAACCCAGGGGATGAGTCAAGGGGGAAATTCCTCTGAGGGGGCTGCACGGCTGAAGCTTTAGCTGCAATAAAAATAAATGAATATTCTCTCCATGGCTCAGAGCTTTGTGAGCCGAGCCTGGAACGGCCCAGGCACCATGGGATGGCCCCTCTGGAAAGGGGAGTGACACAGAATCCCAGAATTATCGGGGTTGGAATGGACCTTTGGGACCATCAGGTCCAACCTGTGACCCAACACGCCCCTGTCATCAGCCCACAGCACTGAGTGCCACATCCAGGCCTTCCTTAAACCCCTGCAGGGGTGAGGACTCCAAACCTCCCTGGGCAGCCCCTGCCAATGCCCAAACACCCTTTCTGGGAAGAAATTCCTCCCAATCTCCAGCCTAACCCTCCCCTGGTGCAGCTCATCACGCCCCCGTGTCCTGAGCCCAGCTCCTGAATTAATCCAGGTCCTTTTGCAGCTCCCATTTCATTCCAGGCCGGGTTGTTGGTGTTTTTCAGCCCCTGGTGACATCGTGAGCCCTGAAGGGGACTCGTTCTGCTGCTCTGCCCCTTCAGCTGTGGGGAAATAACGCTGGGCCTGCCCCAGGACCTCTGCTGTTCATGGAGATGGGAGAGGTTGGAATGCGAAGCCAGAGGGAAATGTCTCTTTCCAGCAGCCACCCAGATGTGTCCTCACAGTTTTATCTCTGGAACTTACCAGCTCAGTCAGCCACAGCTGCTGGCAGTGAACAGGGACCAGAGAATCCCAGACTGGATTGTGTTGGAGGGACCTTAAATCCCATCCCCTTCCACCCCTGCCATGGCAGGGACACCTCCCACTGTCCCAGGCTGCTCCAACCTGGCCTTGGACACTGCCAGGGATGGGGCAGCCACAACGTCCATCTGCCAGGGTCTCCCCACCCTCCCAGAGAACATTTCCTCCCCAAAATCCCATCTAACCCTGCCCTGACCCTTCAGCTTCAGCTGCAGCCATTTTAGTTCCTGGAGAGCAGCACATCTGTCTCACAGATATGGATTCACTCCTTGGAAGGAGCAAAATAGGAAGAAAAGAGAGGAGAATGTCTGGAAAGCGTTTTGGGGGAAATAGGAACACACAGGAAAAGGAAGGACCAAAATTGTGTCTTTCTTCCTGCACCTTCCCCCATGTGTTTTGTTTTTTTTCCACAGCTTTCCCAAAATTCCTTTAACACTTTAATTAAGAGCATCATCATAATCATAACAACTGGATGATGAGTGTGTTTGTGGCTGACTTGAAATAACTCCATCCCCAGCTGATAAACTCCAGCATTGAACACTCCAGCACCGCCTTTTAGGATTTATTTTGTCTATGATGTGGTTATTGCAGCCCATAAACAAGAAGCATCCTCAAGTTCCCATTATAATAAAACTGTTACAATGCACTGCTTTTTATGTAGGAATTAGGGAATGTGTTTTTGCATGACTGGAAATTTATACATTTAGTTCACAGATTTATATGGAGATTTTCCACAGGAGTTTTGAAGTGCAAAACTGCTGCGCTTGTGGTTTGTGAGCACAGAGCCTGTGCTGGGGGGCCTGTGCTGGGCAGGGAAATGAAAAATCTGCTTGAGTCACCTGGGTGCCTCAGAATCCTTGGGGGAGAGAGAGAATTACGGAGGAGATTATTGTTTCCTGGATAAACAGGGATTTCTTCCATCCAAAACTCCTTCCTTCCACTGCGTAAGGCTGGAGAGAAAGCAGGAGATGTCCTGTTAGTGACAGAGTTTGGGAATCAGGATATGGTGAATGTATTCCCACCTGCAGAGCTGCACCAGCCCTGGGAATTTCAACATCAGCAGGATTTGGAGCTGCTGGAGAGAGCCCAGAGGAGGCCCTGGAGCTGCTCCAGGGCTGGAGCCCCTCTGGAGCCAGGCTGGGAGAGCTGGG
>VXBN01008490.1:206024-228790 GCA_013397395.1 Sinosuthora webbiana
AAGGTCCCTCCCAACCCAAACCATCCTGGGATTCCCTGATTCCCTGCAGGAGCTGGCAGCATCCAGGATCCTTCAGGGGCACCATCAACCAGGATCCCTTTGCAGGCGCCGCCCTCCAGCCCCTCATTCCCCACCCTGTGCATGTCCAGGATGTCCCATCCCAGGTGCAGAATCCAAAATTCCCTCACTTTGCTCCATGCCATTCGTGATTTCCCATCTCAGGTTTGTTGAGGTCTCTCTGCCGCCAAAGAACCCAACAGCTCCCAGATTTGTGGACTTGCTCAGTGTCCTCTCAGTCCCATCTCCAGCTTATTTATGGAATGTTGAGGAGCACGGGCCGAGGATGCAGCCCCGTGGGACCCCACAAGTGACCAGTGCCAACCTGAGGTCACCCCAATGTCCCTCACACATGGTCAGGGTCACCAACATGACCACAGGAACCCCTGGAGCATCAGGGATTCGTTCCTCTGCCATCCACCAGCAGAGCCAGGGAATACCTCGGGCTCGGCAGGTTCCACCTCCACCATATTGTAATAACTTGGCTGAGACTCCGTTATCTTTATGCAGGAAAAGCCAATTCTTTATTTTCACAACTCATTTTATACAGCTTGTACAGACCCCCTGTGCAACTCTATTTGGTTAATGGCTTTCTTGCCAATTACTCTATTGGTCACTAAAAGGTTTTCTACTTGTCCATCAGCTTTCTCCAGTCTTGGATTGTTTACATATCTTCTTTACTGATTCTCGGGTGACAAATCCCTTTTGATTGCAGGTACATTTGTTTTTTAACCCAGGCGTAGGTTGTTGTGCTAACGAGTTTTCATAACAAGATCGTTTTCACATGGGAACTTGCAAATTGCTTAGAAGAAGTGACAGGCAAACGTTGGCAATTTAGCAGAGCAGGCCTGATTTTATGAGGCCTTTCTTTTATCATTCTTTCAGCTGTCACGACAGCACCAGGCAGTTCCTGTGCGGGGAAGGGCTCCAGAGGGAGGGGAAATCTCAGGAGAGCTGTGATCCAGGGAGGGATTTGGGATGGGAGCTCCAGACGTGGTTCCTGTCAGCTCTGCAAGTTCAGCACTTTGTGTGAGGGTTCTGTGCTTCACTTCCTCGTGCACAGATTTGGGGTTAGTGCTGTTCTGAGCGAGCAGCAGAAGCCACGGGGTGATTCAGAGCTCGGGGGAGATTCTCCAGTCAATACTTCAAACCCAGGTGCCAATTTTCGTTCAGCTGAGATTTGAAATGTCAATGTGCATTTTTCTGTGGTCCCTAAAACAAGAGGGAAAGTAACCTGAGCAGAAACTTCCTGAGAGTTAATTTGCTGTCATTTTCCTGAGCCGTGTAATTTGATTTTTAAAAATTTGATTTAGTTAGAAAGACAGAAGAGAGAGTTTAAGAAATAATTTTGAAATGGAAACAGTAATTTCATCCCCAATTTCCAAATTTTCCTGAAAATGAAAGGCTTGGCTCTGGCACTATCTGGGGAAGGACTGAAACCTTTGATTAGAAATGACACCTTCCCATAACAGCAAAGTTAAAAAATGCATTATTTCAGTGAAACCCCAGCATCCCATGGGAGCTTTTGCTGTGTGGGATGCCGGGAGCGTTGTCCCATTCCATGGAGCTCCTGGGTGTCCTGGAGGAGCTGGGCTGAGAATAAAACAGACAAGGAATAACATCCCCTGTGCCCTGATCCCAGTGGGCAGCAGGAAAGGGATTGGGGCTCTGCCCCAGCCCTGGGAATTTCAGCATCAGGAGGACCTGGAGCTGCTGGAGCCAGTCCAGGGGAGGCACCAGGATGGTCAGAGGGATGGAGCAGCTCTGCTGGGATTGTTCACCCTGGAAAACAGACCAGGGTGACTGACTGTGGCCTTTCAGGACCTGAAGGAGCTGACAGAGGAGATGGAGAGAGACAATTTCCAAAAGATGAAGCAACAGGACACAGGGAATGGCTTCCCAGTGCCAGAGGGCAGGGCTGGATGGGAGATTGGGAACTGGGAATTGTTCCCTGGGAGGGTGGGCAGGGGCTGGGCTGGAATTGCCAGAGCAGCTGTGGCTGCCCCTGGATCCCTGGCAGTGCCCAAGGCCAGGCTGGACATTGGGACAGTGGGAGGTGTCCCTGCCATGGGACAGGCCCTGGATGGGATTTAAGCTTTTCCAGTCCAAACCATTCTGGAATTCTGTGTTGACACCAGGACACTCCACACTCGTTTTGTCTCAGAAAACCAGTCCAGTCTGGATGATCCGACATCCATTGGTGCGATGGACTCCATTCCCAGTTCTGAAACCTCCACTGAGGGGATTTCTATTGAAATGAACTCCTTTCTCCTCAGATTTGTTACATTCTCAAAGTCTGTGAGCAGCTCTGGAAAAGCTCTGGGTCTGTGAGGACGACCTGGCAGGAGCTGAGAGAGCAGAAGGTTGTGGTGCCCTTCAGAGAGCCCAAAAGAGGCTGGGAATGGCCATGGAGGCACCTCCTGGAGCCCAGGGAAGGGAAATTCGGCTGTTCCTGATCCCTGTGCTTGCCAAGGAGAACACACAGGGGAGGTGGGAGGAGGGGACAGGGCCCAGGAACACAAAGCAGGGTTTGGGGTGTCCCACGCCAGGGGCCAAAGGCTGCCCAGGCCCGGCTGCAGCGTTGGGAGGGCGGTGGAAGGGCCGGGAATTGCAGATGAATCATGGCAGGATAATATTGCCACAAATCAGCAGCGCCGGGCTCTCAGCACCGAGGGGATGATGGAAAGCTCCACGCTGATTTATCCCCAGCTGATCCATCTCCCCTGCCCCGCTCCCCAGCCCATAAATCCCTGAGCCACCCACCAGGACCCCGTGTTTCCCTGCTCAAAGTCACCCAGGCTGCTCAGGGCCCGTCCAGCTCTGGGAGCAGGCAGGGAATGAGCAGAGTGCTGGAGCAGGAGCCTCCTCCTCCTCCCCACCACGCCTGGAGCTCTTTTCCCCACCAGGTTTGGTGCAGGGATGGAGCCAGGGACAGCAGGAGCCCAGCTCCAGGGAGTGGAGTGTTCCAGTTTTTATTGTTCTGCTTTTATAGGAGGGAAGGAACACCTCTGGGAAGCCCCAGAGCAGCAGGGATGTGCAGGAGGGGTTATCCAGGAATGTCACATCCCCTCTTGCCATGTTCCCCTCAGCTGATGAGTTCCCTGCTCCTGTCCTGCCCAGAGCACAGCTCTGTATGACACATCCCTCTGAGGAGGCTCCTCTGCACTAAGTTATGGATTTATTTTTAGGTGTGCAAACGTGAGCTCACCACCACCAAATCTGTGTGAAGCCAGAGGGGAGGAATCAGCTCCCCCAGCAGGAGCTGTTGCCATTCCAGCCAAGCTCAACTGGGGCAGAATCTCCTCCTTTGGAAGGGGCCACTGACTGGTGGACAAGGTGGGATTGGTCAAAGCTTGGACTTGATGATCCTGGAGGCCTTTTCTACCCAAAAATGCTCTGTGGTTCCAGAGAAGTCTCTGGCAGATGGAGCGCTCATCCCTGTTCAGCACCTAAAGTGAGAGATTAATTCTGTTTATTTTCTGAGTGCTTTGTTGGACTTCACTTTAATGTTCTACCAGTGCTTGTCAGGGAGAATAAAAACCCTCCCAAGGAGCTCTGCACTTGCTCAAGGTGGGAGAGGGATCAATCCCTGGCCTTGAAGGAGCTCCCAGCTGCCTCCTTTGGCTTCCCAATTAATAAAGGGTAGAGGACACTTAGAGAGATGCTGTGTGCCTTGGCTTAGTCCTTGGGAACCAGATATTCCTCATGTTTTACTGGATTCACATATCCAGGTCTCTCAGCAGTGACCCTCCCAGAAGAAAATCCAACTGTTGCTGCACAGACTCTGGAATTTTCCAAGGGATGTGAAAGGGTTTTGCCTTCAACAAACCCATAAATCACTGTGGCTACAGCAGAGGGTGGGGTGATCCTGTCAGCTCTCATTAATTCGAAAATTAAAAATGAAGCTTTGAAAACATTAGGGGAAATATGAATCAAATAATCATTTGAAAATGTGCAGCACAATAAATCCAAAGTGTTTGTCTGACTGAGGGGATTTGGGCAGTCTGAGTGATTAGCTGCGAATGTGCAGATCATAAAAATCATAAACAACTGCAGAACAAGCACTGAGCTTAATCAATGTGGCTGAGGGAGCAGTGACAGGGACAAAGGCTCCAGTGGGTTTATCTGGGGTCCCCCAGACACACAGGATGTGCAGGGGGATGGGGAAGGAGAACATCCTTTTGGATTTGCCCAGGCATTCCTTGCTCTGTGCTCTGCCTCTCTCACCCAGACTGGCTGGCTGGGAAAACCCCAAACCCCCAGGATCTGTGCTGTGCCCCAAACAGTGCTGGGGCTGGCAGCTGCTCTGCAGGCAGGAGGGGTCACAGGGCCCGGAGCAGCTGAGGAGCAGCAGGAGTGGCTCAGATTTGTGTTTGTGTCACCCCCCTGCCATGGCAGGGACACCTCCCACTGTCCCAGGTGCTCCCAGCCCCGATGTCCAGCCTGACCTTGGGCACTGCCAGGGATCCAGGGGCAGCCACAGCTGCTCTGGCAACTCCAGCCCAGCCCCTGCCCACCCTCCCAGGGAACAATTCCCAGTTCCCAATCTCCCATCCAGCCCTGCCCTCTGGCACTGGGAAGCCATTCCCTGTGTCCTGTCCCTGCAGGCCTTGTCCCCAGTCCCTCTGCAGCTCTCCTGGAGCCCCTTTAGGCCCTGCCAGGGGCTCGCAGCTCTCCCTGGAGCTTCTCCTCTCCAGGGGAGCACCCCCAGCTCTCCCAGCCTGGCTCCAGAGGGGTCATTGTTGAGGAAGATGAATCAGGGAAACCTTATACCGTCCAGTCTCAGCACTGAAGTGACGCCAATACGAGCTGAGCTGAGCTCAGTGGTTCTCCCACCCTATGTGGCACAGCTTTAAGGCACCCCTGGAGCTTTAGCAAAGCTCCATCACAACCCTGGCAGGGAAATTTGGGGTGGGGGAATCCTCTCCTGCCATTCCCATCTCCCTGGAATCACTGGTTGACCTTATCAGGTCACTGGGGAGCAGCAGAGGCTGCGATGGCAGCTGGACACATTGTGTCCACATGGGTCTCCTCCCTTTCTTAACTCCCAGATAATCTCTGCCTCTGCCCTGCCCACACAGGTGTTAAGGAAGGGCTGTGGGTGTTGTCTATTTGGGTTTCAGCGAGGTCTGATGAAGTTTAATAAGTCCAGGTCCTGAGTCCTGCACTTTGGCCACAATAACCCCTGCAGCGTTCTAGGCTGAGGACGGTGTGGCTGGACAGTGCCCAGGAGGAAAGGGACCTGGGGGTTCTGGTCAGCAGCCAACTGAAAAGGAGCCAGCCTGTGCCCAGGTGGCCAAGAGGGCCAATGGCTCCTGGCCTGGATCAGGAGTGGTGTGGCCAGCAGGACCAGGGAGGTCATTCTGCCCCTGGACTGGGCACTGGTCAGGCCACACCTCGAGTGCTGTGTCCAGCTCTGGGCCCTCAGTTCAGGAAGGACGTTGAGATGCTTGAGCACGTCCAGAGGAGGCCACGAGGCTGGTGAGGGGCTGGGAACACAAACCCTGTGAGGAACGGCTGAGGGAGCTGGGGGTGTTTATCCTGGAGAAAAGGAGACTCAGGGGTGACCTGATCACTCTCCACAACTCCCCAAAGGTGGCTGTGCTCAGGGGGGGTTGGTCTCTTTCTCCAGGCAGCACTGACAGAACGAGAGGACACAGCCTCAGGCTGCACCAAGGGAAATACAGGTTGGATATTAGGGAAAGGTTTTTCACAGAAATGGTGATTAAATACTGGGATGATCTTCCTGGGGAGGTGGTGGAGTCACCACCCCTGGATGTGTTTAAAGCAGACTGGATGTGGCACTGGGTGCAGGGTTTAGTTGAGGTGTTGGGGCTGGGCTGGACTCGATGATCTTGAAGGTCTCTTCCAACCCACACATTCTGTGATTCTGTGAAATCAATGGAGCACAGGGCTCTGTGTGCTGTTGGTGGCAGCAGGGAGGATGCCCCTGCCTGGTGACTCCTGCTGTGACAGACGGGCTCCTTGTGCCAGCAGGGTGGACATCTTTACTGGGAGGAACTGGGACAGATTTCATGAGGGCAGCAGTTTCAGGGGAGGCACCCAGGGGAGAGAGGTGGGTGTGCAGCAGCTCCTCCACCTGGCCCGGGTTGGAGACACTCAGGAGCTCTGTGGGAGTGTCCCGGGTCCCCGGGAATTGTAACACTGGCAATGGCAGGAGCTGATCAAATCCAGTTGAGCTCCCACTGGTCTGTCCTGGTGAGGGAGTGAATTCTCAGCCGGGCCACCACAGCTCCACAGTGAAATCTACTGATTAAACTCAGCACTGGTTGAGCCAGGCTGCCGTGACCCCTAGGTGGCCAGGTGGGTTTGGGGTCATGGGTGACCTGGGCTGGCCTTGCTGCAATGAGCACAGGCCCTGCTGCCCCCAGACCCTCCAGAGCTGTACAAACCACCACAAGGGAACCCTGTAAAAACACCCTTTTCTTTCCTGGTCATGTGAATTTTCCAAAATCAGGGCACGCTGATCTTTAACACCTCCTGCACCTCCAGCAGCCCCACCTGTGTTAGTTATTTTTCCCTTATTTTTCATTAAGAAAATTCCATCTGAGTCATGCCTGGATTCCAACCAGCTCTGCCTCCTTGCAGAGACCAAAGCAGCCTCTCCCATCCCGGGTCTGAATTCTGAAGTGAGGTTTTGCTGGGCGTTTATAAAGATTTGTTTTCCTTCACTGGGGTCTGAGCTTTAAAGACAGGATTCAATGGGATTGAACCAAATCCACCCGCTCACATTTGTGCCTTCAAAGCTGCTTTGTTTTCTGTTTGCCTGCTGAAATCAATGACCCTTCCCAGCTGAAACTATGCAGGACACACTTACCAGGGAAGTCCTTCTGTTTTAGAGGAGCAAACTGCACAAAGGGAGCCGCAGGAGGCTGTGCTGGCATTGGGCTCTGGCTGCTCCCACCCGCTGGGGAGACAAAAATTCTCTAGTCAGAAGCAAACCACGTTAAATTCGAGAAACACAGTTAGAAGTGGAGCCCCCACCTCATCCCCTGCCCAAATTCCCAGCTAGGCCTGGCAGAGACCTGCAGGCTGCTGTGAAAAACTGCAGAACACCGAGCATTTATTGACCAAACCCAAGCCCAGGTCCAAGAATACGAGGTTTTATTGATTTGTTTGCTTGTAGCCGGTGCTTCCCCCTGAAAGCTGCAGCATGGCCATGATTTGTTTTCATCTCCAACTTTTATATCTCTATTGATTTAGGACAGGCAGGAACAAAAAGGAGAATTGAAGTTGGGCCTTCAGATCTGTCCTTTCTTGTGATTGCCAAGAGCTTGAGAGCTCTGAGAGAGAAATATAAATTTATAAGCGCAGTTATCAGGGTATCGTTGCTAATGCACCGTGCAAAACGCTCCCAAGCAATTCATTAAAGATGCTTTTTGTATCCCAGGGAAAGGACACAGCCCATCCCTGTGCCAGCCAGACGTGGGTAAGGTCACCTCATCCATGAGCAGATCTGGAGAGCAGCACAGGCCTCCCAAATGTGCTTCTTCAAGGCCCTCAGTTCTTCAGGAATTGTGTGGCCACACACAAATACAGAAAAATATGGACTTTTAATATATATATATACATACACAAAACTGTTATAATTAGATTCCAGTCCAAGTCCTGGGGCTCCTGTAAGGCAGTTTGTTTATTCAGATCAATGAGCACAGGCCGATGTATTGATCCAGTATAGAAAATGTTATTATCTGCTGGAAGATTTCTGCTATGGATGGCTGGGAAAAGAAATTGTGTCAAGGGTAAGGATGGATTAAAGCATCAGGTGGGAAACTGCCCTCGGTGGAGCTCTCCAGGCTCTGTCCAGAGGAAAGAAATGAACCCTGACTTTGTGCCACAGCAGTTTCAAATTCTCTTTTCTTTCTGCCAAAGAACAAACCCAGGATATTTTCTTGACACGTAATTTTGCAAATCTCTTTTTTTTTCTGCCATCTCTCTCTTTCCAGCACTTTCTCCCTCTCCAGCTGCAGAAACACCCCCGTCCTCAAGCCCAGTGTGATTCCCTATGAGAAGCTGGCTGCAGCAGCACAGCAGCTTTTGGTGACAGGACACTGAGCAGAAACATTCTGACCATCAGGGATCCCACTGCAAATTCCAGATGCTGCCCACAGCCTCAGGGAAATCCAGTGGAGGAATTCTGCCAGCTGGTAAACCAGGGAGTGAAACTCTCCATTTGGAATTCTGCTTCTCAAGGACTGAGTACAAAACCAAAGCTAAGGAAACTGGGAACTGTCCCCTCCTGTCAGGGACTTGTGCAGAGCCACAAGGTCCCCCTGAGCCTCCTTTTCTCCAGGCTGAGCCCCTTCCCCAGCTCCCTCAGCCTCTCCTGGGGCTCCAGNTGGGCTGGCCTTGCTGCAATGAGCACAGGCCCTGCTGCCCCTAGACCTTCCAGAGCTGTACAAACCACCACAAGGGAACCCTGTAAAAACACCCTTTTCTTTCCTGGTCATGTGAATTTTCCAACATCATGGCACGCTGATCTTTAACACCTCCTGCACCTCCAGCAGCCCCACCTGTGTTAGTTATTTTTCCCTTATTTTTCATTAAGAAAATTCCATCTGAGTCATGCCTGGATTCCAACCAGCTCTGCCTCCTCCTTGCAGAGACCAAAGCAGCCTCTCCCATCCCGGGTCTGAATTCTGAAGTGAGGTTTTGCTGGGCGTTTATAAAGATTTGTTTTCCTTCACTGGGGTCTGAGCTTTAAAGACAGGATTCAATGGGATTGAACCAAATCCACCCGCTCACATTTGTGCCTTCAAAGCTGCTTTGTTTTCTGTTTGCCTGCTGAAATCAATGACCCTTCCCAGCTGAAACTATGCAGGACACACTTACCAGGGAAGTCCTTCTGTTTTAGAGGAGCAAACTGCACAAAGGGAGCCGCAGGAGGCTGTGCTGGCATTGGGCTCTGGCTGCTCCCACCCGCTGGGGAGACAAAAATTCTCTAGTCAGAAGCAAACCACGTTAAATTCGAGAAACACAGTTAGAAGTGGAGCCCCCACCTCATCCCCTGCCCAAATTCCCAGCTAGGCCTGGCAGAGACCTGCAGGCTGCTGTGAAAAACTGCAGAACACCGAGCATTTATTGACCAAACCCAAGCCCAGGTCCAAGAATACGAGGTTTTATTGATTTGTTTGCTTGTAGCCGGTGCTTCCCCCTGAAAGCTGCAGCATGGCCATGATTTGTTTTCATCTCCAACTTTTATATCTCTATTGATTTAGGACAGGCAGGAACAAAAAGGAGAATTGAAGTTGGGCCTTCAGATCTGTCCTTTCTTGTGATTGCCAAGAGCTTGAGAGCTCTGAGAGAGAAATATAAATTTATAAGCGCAGTTATCAGGGTATCGTTGCTAATGCACCGTGCAAAACGCTCCCAAGCAATTCATTAAAGATGCTTTTTGTATCCCAGGGAAAGGACACAGCCCATCCCTGTGCCAGCCAGACGTGGGTAAGGTCACCTCATCCACGAGCAGATCTGGAGAGCAGCACAGGCCTCCCAAATGTGCTTCTTCAAGGCCCTCAGTTCTTCAGGAATTGTGTGGCCACACACAAATACAGAAAAATATGGACTTTTAATATATATATATACATACACAAAACTGTTATAATTAGATTCCAGTCCAAGTCCTGGGGCTCCTGTAAGGCAGTTTGTTTATTCAGATCAATGAGCACAGGCCAATGTATTGATCCAGTATAGAAAATGTTATTATCTGCTGGAAGATTTCTGCTATGGATGGCTGGGAAAAGAAATTGTGTCAAGGGTAAGGATGGATTAAAGCATCAGGTGGGAAACTGCCCTCGGTGGAGCTCTCCAGGCTCTGTCCAGAGGAAAGAAATGAACCCTGACTTTGTGCCACAGCAGTTTCAAATTCTCTTTTCTTTCTGCCAAAGAACAAACCCAGGATATTTTCTTGACACGTAATTTTGCAAATCTCTTTTTTTTTCTGCCATCTCTCTCTTTCCAGCACTTTCTCCCTCTCCAGCTGCAGAAACACCCCCGTCCTCAAGCCCAGTGTGATTCCCTATGAGAAGCTGGCTGCAGCAGCACAGCAGCTTTTGGTGACAGGACACTGAGCAGAAACATTCTGACCATCAGGGATCCCACTGCAAATTCCAGATGCTGCCCACAGCCTCAGGGAAATCCAGTGGAGGAATTCTGCCAGCTGGTAAACCAGGGAGTGAAACTCTCCATTTGGAATTCTGCTTCTCAAGGACTGAGTACAAAACCAAAGCTAAGGAAACTGGGAACTGTCCCCTCCTGTCAGGGACTTGTGCAGAGCCACAAGGTCCCCCTGAGCCTCCTTTTCTCCAGGCTGAGCCCCTTCCCCAGCTCCCTCAGCCTCTCCTGGGGCTCCAGACCCTTCCCAGCTCCGTTCCCTGCCCTGGGAAGGTGCCTCAGGTTGGGTCTGAGCAAACCCCAGAAGGGTCACTCCCATTTTTCCTGCCTGAGGGAGAGGGACACGCAGCTCCTGCTCAGCCTGGTAAGATTGTGGTGCCCAAACCCCACGGGCAGCCTGGAAAATCTCATCCCATCAATTCCCTCAGCTTTGCAAATGGGAATGTCAGCTCAGATTCCCAGGGCTGGCATAGAAGAGGGAAGGTCAGTGAGTGCCAGGGACCCTCTGAGCTTTGCTCCTTCCCAAATCCCGTGCCAAACAACCTCCTGCCACATCCCAAAATCTGTGCAAACAACCTCCTGCCACATTCCAACAGCCAGGACAGGCCCCACTCCATGGGTTTCCCTGCCCTTCCAGCTCTGCTCCTTCCCCTGAGATGCCAGCAACATTCCCAGAGTTCTGAAAAAGAGGAATATTGGGGAATATTGGCATTTTTCAGCACAAGCTCCCAGCTGGATCCCTGTTGCCGAAGGCCAGGACGTGACACGTTCCAAGGTGCTCTGCTGGAAGGGCTTGTTGGAGCACAGAGCTGCCTCTTTATCCTGGGCAGCAGGTGCACAAACCCCCGTCCAAAAAAATATTTGTATGGAATTGGCATCACCTGCGGAGGCAAAGCCATCGTTTCAGGGTGGGAACAAAGGAAATGGGAATATTCCCCCCTGCCCAGGCCGAGCAAATGGCCACTTTTATAACCCCTCTCTGCTAATCCACCTCGGCCAGGCCAGCAATCAGTGCAGACTCTGTTTTTCATCGTGGTGCTCGATGCAGAAAAAAAAAAAAAAAGAATAAAAATGAAGTGAGACAGTATTATATTTCAATTAAAATGCCATGAAATTTTTGGCTGTGCTTTTTAATGTGATAATGTTAATTAAACCAAGCTCTCGTGTTCTGAAGTCTTATAAAATGTCTTGGAAACGAATAAAAAATAATACTAGGAATAAAATTGGGCTATTTATCTACCCTGAGATTAAAGGGCTTCTTGTTTCCTTTGTGAATTTAGATTTCCAGAATTAAATGAGTGTGAAGTAATGATATTTTTCAGTAGAATCATTATCATTTTTATTGCAGTGGAATGTGTGCAGCATTTCACTGTTATTGTACTTAACTCACCTAATTGGGCCTCTCCTCTCCCTCAGCCTTGGGCTGTGCTCACATGGGGACCAGGCCCCCAAATCCAGCCTTTTCCACCAAATTCTTGCCAATCTAATTTTTCTGGAAGCTCTCCTCTCCTGGGGGGCTGCAGGCAGTCGGTGCAGAGTTGTTTTTACTTAAATATCCCTCAGAATGGCCCAAAAATGCTTTTTAACCTCTCCACAAGGCCTGCTTTTGTAGTTTATCCATACTTACGAAGTATAATCCATAAAGATACACATAAACCACAGTTTGTTATATAAATACATAAGATGTGAACCACAAGCAGAGTCCCCAGCACGGCCAGGCCCAGGCGTGGAGCAGAAATGGGGACACTGGGGACAAATCTGTCAGTGTCCTTTGGATGAAATACCTGGGATTGCACTGGGAGAAGTGAACAGGGAATACTGAGGGGCTGCTGTGAGCTCTCTGCCTGCACAAAACCAAAACCCTGCCGCTGAAATGCCCCTGGCAGGGCAGGGCAGCTCCGGGGCTGGGCCGGGCCGCTGTGGAAGAGGCTTGGGGAGAGGGAAGAGCTTCTGCTGAGATCCCGAAGGTGCTGCTGGATGCAGCCCTGAGCCCTGGCCCTGCCCAGCCTGGCTCTGGTGCTTTGGGCACATCCTGGGGACATGCCGTGCCCAGGGTTGGCAGGGGCAGCTCCTGCTGTGGGCACAGCTGCAGCACCAAAACAAGCACTGGGCCTGGGCATTTCCGGGCATTTATTCACATCTGGAGGCCACTTTCCCACACGTGTGAGGAGAGCAGAGAATTCCTTCGGGGCAGCGCTGTCCCAGCTGAAGGGCACTCAGCAGGAATCTTATCCCAGAATGAACTGGGTTGGGAAAGCCCTCTGAGACTGAGTCCAGCCATTTCTAGCACTGCCAAGGCCACCACTGACCGTGTCCCCAAGTGCCACATCCACAGGTTTTTAAATCCCTGGAGAAATGGTGACTCCACCACTTCCCTGGGCGGCTGTGCCAGGCCTGGACAGCCTTTTCTGTGGAGAAATTTCCCCAATATCCAACCTACACTTCCCCTGGCCCAGCCTGGGGCCGTTTCCTCTCCTCCTGGTGCTGTTCCCTGGGAGCAGAGCCCGACCTCCACCTCACCAGACCTCCTGTCAGGGCGTTGTGGGGAGCCAGAAGATCCCCCCTTATCACGTCCATCTGATTTCTCACCCCACATCAATGCATGCCAGGATTATGGGAGTTAAAGGCCAGGAGGGAGAAAGGAACCCTGTGTATTGGATTGTCCTGGCTATTGTCTGGGGGCTTCAGGAGCAAACAGAAGTGATAATGATCTCATCATTCTCACCAAGAGGTAGCACGGAACTTTTCCTGCAGAATTCCACTTTTCCAGAAGCATCAGAAATTCAGAGTGATCACAGAAATACAATACAGAAAAATACATACACAGAAATACATAGAAATAAATACACATCCTTTTCCTGGCTGAGGTGTTTCTTTGCCACAGCCCAGGATGTGTTTGGAGCAGCTGCTGTGCATCCCCACAGCCTGAAATCGCTTTGTGGCAGAATTTGAAGTTTGATATCCAGGCTTTGATATCCATTTGTGTCTCTATTACCCTGAGTCAATGCCACCGTTTATATTTTCCTCCCTTCCTAGCAATCTGCTTTGATTTTGTCAGTCATTGACCTTTGAAGATTTATCCAATGAAATTTGTTATGCCGGAGTGACAGCTGAGCTGGGCACAGAGCTCCCCTGCATCTGCTGGCTCCTGTTTCTGAGCTGGAGCAGAGCAACCCCAGCTCCCAGCCCAGAGAGGAGCAATAAAGCTGGGCAATCACCCTGAGGACTGCAGAGGAGGTCTCTGCTGATGGCACAGATTTGTCAGCCTGACATTCTTTATTGCTCTTCAAAGCCCAGCCTCTAACGGGGACTTTGGGACCAGAGACTGATGACAAGGCAGGGATGGGTCAGGAGTTCTCTGTCCTCAAGGCTTTGCTGTGGTTTTTCCTTCCACTCCACGCTCCGAGCAGAGGAAATTAAACTGAGGAGATTTATACCAGAAAGGAGATGCTGCTTGGGCTTCTTTGGGCTTTTTGTCCTGACAAACACACCTCCCCCACTCCCGACTCTCCCTCCAACTTCCCAAATTGCTCTGGAAGATGAAATATTCAGTCAGAGGGGTGAGGACTGGCCCAGACCTGATGATTTCAGGATCTCAGTCTTTAATTGCCTTGGCAAGGGGCACGTGGGGAGCTTTAGTGACAGAGGCACTGAACCAGAACAGATTTTCCTGTAATTCCCAGATTTTAAAGCAGTTTTGCAATTCATGAAGCTGCTGCTCTATATCAAACAGGGTTTATAAGATTTTTCCCCTTTCTAAGTGCCAAAGGCTCCTGAAGCTGAGCATGCATAGAGCAGGAGAGGCCTGGGACTGGGTCCCAGTGGCCCTGCTGTGAACCAGGAGTGACAGCAGTGAGGCCAGGGAGGGGTTAAGGTTGGTGACAGTGGCATTGGGGTGAAGCCCCTGTCTGTGGGTGTCCTGAGTGGCAGCTGAGACAGACACGGGGTGGGCTGGGCACAAATTCCACCTTAAAAGTGCTTCGTGTCCTCTCCATACCCTGAGGAACACCTCCAGCAGGGCAGGAACTCCTTCCTGGGATTCCCATCCTGCCTCCCCAGAGACCATGGAATCACAGTGGTTGGGCTCATGGAATCACAATGGCTGGGTTCATGGAATCACAGTGGTTGATTCATGGAATCACAGTGGTTGATTCATGGAATCACAGTGGTTGATTCATGGAATCACAGTGGTTGATTCATGGAATCACAGTGGTTGGGCTCATGGAATCACAATGGCTGGGTTTATGGAATCACAGTTGTTTGGTTCATGGAATCACAGTGGTTGATTCATGGAATCACAGTGGTTGGGCTCATGGAATCACAGTGGTTGGGTTTATGGAATCACAATTATTGGATTAATGGAATCACAATTGTTTGGTTTATGGAATCACAATTATTGGATTCATGGAATCACAATTGTTTTGTTTATGGAATCACAGTGGTTGGTTTATGGAATCACAGTGGTTGGATTGGAAAGGATTTGAAAGATTATTTCATTCAACCCCTGCCATGGGCAGGGACATCTTCCACTGTCCCAGGGAATTCCAGTGTGGCCTTGGAGATTTCCAAGGATCCAGAGGCAGCCATAGCTTCTCTGGGACCCTGTGCCAGGGCCTCCCCACCCTCCCAGGGAAGGATTTTCCCCAATATCTGCTGCAGGAATCTTCCCCTCAGTGAACCCAGAGCCTGGCACGAACCCTGTGCTCATTTTCACCCTCCAGGCACAACCAGCACTTTTGGGAACTTCATTCCCAGTGTTTCCTGTGATGATGTCTGAGCACCCAGCAGTGAATAACTAAAGCCTGATCCCCACTTTTAATCGCACCAAATCAATGCTCCATAAGGAGGAGGTTTAAAACTCTTTTTTTATGCATCGCTGCCTACACTGGAAAGACTCATTAGCACCCAAATCATCAATAGAGCCTGAACTCCAGAGTAACTCCTGGATGGGATCAATGATGCCAATGGAGCAGGGGAAGGATGAAACAGTGAGAGGGAGGGGGAAGGGGTTAAACAAAACAAACCCTTTTGGAAATGTTTTGTGTTTCCTCTAAGACACTCGGGCAGCCTCCCTCAGTGCGTTAGGCTGTAATTTCGGAGGGATTGTCGGGGTCTGGGGAGGTTTTCGGCTGAGCTGTTGCTCCAGAACCACAAGAGGGCAACGGAGAATGGAGCCAGAGCCAGAGCCGTGCCCGGGCTATGCGGGGAGCAGGAGCTGCCTCGGTGCTCTGCCCTGGCAGCACCCAAAAAACGCCACCGCGCAGGGGAAGAGGTGCAGTGTGCCAGCCGGAGCTCCTCGGTTTCCAGCGGGGCTGTTTGGGAATCGATGAGGCTTTATTCCAAACACAACATCTGTCTGCCGCGGAGCTCGTGCTCCCCAAATCCCACCGAGCCCCGGCAGCCGGGCGGGCTCGGCGCCTTCTCTGAGAGGTGCGTGTGACAATATCGATCTCCTGGCTAAGTGTCCTAATGAAACACAAATCTGCTGTCATTTGCAGAGCCATCTGTCACCAGGAGACGTGAGAAGTGCTACAAGCAGAGCAATAACTGTAATTCAATCGGAGCGTGCAGCCCCTCTCAAAGCGCAGGGCCCGGCTTGTGGCCTCTTGGGCCGACGGTGTTTTCTGCGTTAAACCTCATCAAAGGGCAATAAAGAAATCAGTCAAGGGAGTATTAAAGGCATTTCCAGTTATGGGCAAGGGACTTGTTGCACCAGACCTCTCCAGCCTGGCGCGGTGGTTTCAGATCCATCTGCGTGCCTGGAGCAGAGCTCAGTGTTCGTGGTGTTCTGTTTGTGAAAAACAAGGTTCCCTTTCTATGTAAATTTTAAGAAATAGGTTTAATAGAAAATAAGATAATTAAGAGATAAAAAAAAAAAGCAAAGTCCGGCAGGCCGGGTGACTTGGGATTCAGCCAAGTCCACACCCTGCTATATCAGAGTCATTCTTTAAATACCTTTTCTATTGTATCAATCTGTTGAATATTTATATTTTTCCAAAAACTCGTTTCTATATTCTAGGAACTGTTTNTATCAATCTGTTGAATATTTATATTTTTCCAAAAACTCGTTTCTATATTCTAGGAACTGTTTTGCATGGTCCCTCCTTGGGTCTGCCTTTTTAGAGCGTGTGTGTTTCTTGGCTGTGTCTTCATTATCACCTCCAGCCTGGGCCTGGGTCTGTGCTTTCTTCAGATGGTGGATGCTGATGGTATCTCAATAGCAGAGTCTTCTTTACATGTTCACTGGGTGTTATCCCGACCAAACAGACAGTTTAAGCATATTATATCACCTACTACCACTATGCCTAATTTTCTTTACTAATAGCAGAAATAAAAACTTGTATCCTCACCACAGCGTTATTAATCACATAGCACACATCTTGCGAAGAGCCAGCTTTATATATAATATGTATTTATAACGTGTTGTCCCACAGAAAGGGAAAACTGCTGGAGAAGGAGCGGTGCAGGACATGGTGACACTGGGTTAATGGAGAGGTCACTCTGCCAATGCTCCCCAGGCCTCTGGTGATGCAGGACTCCCTTACTTGGGAGTTTTCAGGGAAATTAATCCAAATTAACTTCTCCAGAGGATGGTTACACCACATTAGCAGCTCGTTCCCAGCGAAAATGGGCTTGATTCAATTGAGTTCAGTTTAATTCTGGTCCATCAGAGCACTGCAATATTTGCTCCTGTGCTCAGACACGGAGCCTGCAGGGCTGTGCTGATGAGGGCTGGACAGAGCAGGGCTGGGGCAGGGAAGGGACACCAAAATGCTCCAGAGGTGGGTCCCAGCCCCATTTTTCAGTTGTTTCTGTCTGAGTTGCAGCTCTCTGGGCACGGCTGCATCCAGGCTGTGCTGCTCCCTGCTCAGCCACCCTGGGACACGGCCTCAGGCATCTCTGGGTGCTCTCCCAGAGCAGCTGTGGCTGCCCCTGGATCCCTGGAAGTGTCCCAGGCCAGGTTGGATGGGCCTTGGAGCAGCCTGGGACAGTGGAATGAAAGCAGCCATGGCAGGGGTGGAATGAAATTCCATGGCCCCTCATGCCTGGGTGCTTCTGTGCCCCATAATCCTTCTTCTCTGCTCCTCCACCACAGACCTGGGAGGGCCAGACCAGTTTCAGCACAGCTGGAATGGCTGCTGGGGCTGCCCTTGGTGCCCCCCAGTTCACCACAGGAAACAGGAACGGGAGAATCTCTCCAAAATCTCCCACCCCCGTTCCTCAATCCCCCTGTCACTCGTGTGTCCCTCTGTCTGTCCCCCTTTCGTGCAGCAGCAGTGACCAACAACCCCAGCCCATCTCAGAGGGGCAGCAAAACCTCATTGGGGTCAGATTTCTGAGCAGCTTTTGGGGAAATGCTGGGATGCCAGGAGAAAGGGACCTGTGTCCCCAGAGCTGAGCACAGGGGGCTGGGATTGAGTCCCCAGGGAGGGACCAGCCTGGCCATGGGCCCACCGGAAGGAGCAGGGGGCACTGCCAGGAATTATCCTCTGGTTTGTGCTTGGGTTCATTTTCTGTAAAAAAAGATAAAACCACCATGTCTGTTCAGAGGAGCCAAAGGAGAGCTCAGATCTCCACAGGGCTGATAAACACAGCTCAGAGCAGAAGAAAAGGGGAGAACCACTCTGATTGTGCCCCAGCCTCAAAGCCAACCCTGCTGCAGCCACAGGCTGCTTCTTCTCCCTGCTCCATTGTTTTATCCCTTCCCAATCCCATATCTGGGCTTTGCAGCGCTGCCGCTCGGGCCACAACCCCCTCTGGAAGCACCCTGGGAATGCGGGGCTGTGTGCTCTGCTGGGCTGGCTGAGATAATGGATGTCCAAATCATGTTTTTGGAAGCTTTACCCGAAGTGTTTATCTGGCAGGCCCAGGCTGTGGGATCGATGTGCTGCCGGGAGCTCGCTCGCTTTCCATCGCAGCTTCTGTCCAGGAGGGGCTGGGCTGGAGCTTGGCTGCTGACAGGCCCTGATGAGCCAGGTTCTGTTCTCTCTGACAGCCCTCCAGAACATCCTGTGTCACTTCTGTGGGGATCAAAGCTTGGACTCCCTCAGAAAACCAGGAGATTTTCCTGTTAATCGAGGGTGTCTCCCATCCAGCTGATGACCCCTATTAATGACCCCACACCTGGTACCATTCCAGGCTGTCCTTTTGGAGGGAACCAATTAGTGAAGATGGATTTGATTCATCTTCCCCTGGCAGAGGAGAATCAGAGCACTGGGTTCTCCTGGGCTGGGGTGCTTTGGGCCACATGGGACTGATGGGGCTCCAGCCTAGAGGGAGCTTGCTGGGAGCTCCCCCCCTGCCTGGGGAATCGCCAGGAGGGACAGAGCAGGTGTGGAAAGGGATGGAGAAAAGTGGGGAAAAATACCTGAGAGATGGGGAGGGGAGGGGAGGCTCAGCCTGATGTCCCTACAACTCCTGGATGGGGCACCTGGAGACCCGGGACAGCCCCACAGGGGAGAGAGGGAGCTGGGCTGTGCTGGGAAGATGCTGGGAGGGAGGGAGGGATCTCACTGCAGGACGAGGGGCTGTGGTGGAGCCATGCTGGGCCCACGGGGCACCCTCTGCCTGAGCCCAGACACTTTTCCCTGGCATGTTCACCACTGGAATAACTGCCCCTTCCATGGCACTCTATCCATGTGATAACTGTCCTATCCATGCTGGTACATCACTGGAGTAACTGCCCTTTCCCAGGCATTCCACCCATGGAATAACTGCCCTTTCCCTGGCAGGTCCTTGCCTCTGGTGCAGGACATCCCAGCCCAACCCCAGTGCTCAGACCCTCTCCAGAGGCTCCAGCAGAGGTTCAGCTGCACCGTGGCTGGAAATTCCATTTAATTCCTGCATTGTTTGTCAATATTTTCCTGTCTGGTATTAAACGAACATAATTAGTGCAGCTTACAGACGAGGGAAGCTCTTTAATGCAGCTGCTGTCCCAGTATTTCCCCCTGAGTTTCCAAAGCTGTAATTCCCTTTTCTCCTGCTATTGGTAATAATCCTTTGAAAGCTTGGAAGTGGAATGCACTGCCTGCCTTTGCAATTGTTTTTCTTTATTATGTTGCTCAAACAAAGAGTAAAACATGCACTTGAAGGCTCTGTGACTTTTATTTTAGATTAAGGGGAATAAACAAAGAACGAACAGCTCTTAAACACTCTGGGAGAGGAAGCATCTGATCAGTACCTGAGCCAAAAGCTGCCACAGCAGCAGCTCGTGCTGCCCTCACACCCACCCAAAAATGAAACCCCCAGAGGTGACTTTGCTCCTCCTGGATATCCAGAGCCTGCTGGGACCCCAGCGGAATCTGGGAGTCCCTCCCTCTGTCAGCCCTCAGGACTGGGGCTGGATCCCACATCTCCAGACGTGTCCCAAGTGAGGGGGGCGTTCTGGAGGCCACGGGCAGGCCTTGCTGGGAAGGCACCTCAGGAAACACCGAGCACACTGTGCTGTTTGCACGGCCCGTGGCCGACCCCGAGTGTCCTGGGCTGTTACCTGGGGTCAGAGAAACAGATCCACGACTGGAGTCACCACTGAGCGTGAGACAAACAGCAAAGGTTTATTAGGGCTCCCCCTTTTACAGGGGGTTCAAAATCCCCGGGCTCAGACAACGGGGTGGTTGGGTGACGCATTTTGTGGGAGGCCAGAATGTCATGAGCCTCCCCACAGGCGCGTCACCCCTGAGGGCTGCCCACAATCTCACAGGGACACGGCGTGATTGGGGGTGTTTGGGAAAGCAAAGGGTTTTAATTAAGACAAAAATAACAAACCATGCAAACCAGAAGAGCAATAGGCCGTGCAAGGTTTAGGGAGGTCCCTTACACCTGCTAGGACACCCCAGAAATGTCCCCCCCACCCCCAAGAGTCTCCCTGCTCTCCTGTAAATATCTCTCGATCCAGGAGGAGGTTTTGGCTTGCTGCCCAACAGAAATAGCTACAGGTCTTGAGGAACAGCCCAAGGATCCAACAGGTGCCTCTGTCCTGGAACCTGGCCAGTCACTGTGAGAACAGCATCGAAGATTCTGGATCTTTGCCTTATCAGGTCCGGGGTGTAACTCAAACCCTTTCCCAGTATGGGAACACCTGCTGAGGTGGGGGTGCATTGACACAGTTGGGGTCCCAGCACCCCCCAGCTCTGCCCAGTGATGTGTCAGCACTCAGGGTTCAGTGGGAATGGCTGGGGTCCCCTGTGTCACTTCAAATCCATCCCGTCACTGCTTGCCCAGGGACTTGTTCTAGAACAAACCAGGCTTGGCCAAGCTGGATTTTCTGGCCAGATTTATTTGTCCAGCTGAGCTGTGACACTGGATCCACTGGGGTCTATAAAATCTCCAGGAAAATGAGAGTTGCTTTGGAGGAGCTGATGCTTGGCGTTTTTTGGAATCCAGGAATTGTCTGCTGGATCTGCTGGAGCCTGGCAGGAGCAGGAACAGCGTGGGGGCTGCTCTGGGGAGGGGGGGCTCTCCCTGCCAGCCCCAAGGGCAGCCCCAGCTCACAGCCAGGCTCTGGAGCACCTGAGGGAGCCCTGATCCCGAGTTTATCGGAGCTGCCAAGGTTTGATATCAGAGGTGCTGGTTCCTGATGGGCTGATGTCCTTGTGGGCTGTGCTGGGTTACCAACACCCACAGAGGAGCTGAGTTTGTGTGTCTGAGGCGTGAGGAGCCGTCGGATGTTACCACGTGTGACTCTGTCTCCTGACAGCTTATCCTGAAATCCCCCCGAACATTGCACAGCTCAAATTACTGCTGCTTGGGGATTTTTTAAACAATGTTATCTCCATTATCCTGCTGCTAACAAGCTGTGGCCTCACTTTCTGGGGGGCACAAGCAGGGACAGGCTCCCTCCCTTGCCCAAAACCTTTTTGTTCCCCTCTGATTCCCTCCATCTCTTTCCATAAAAGTCTAAGCCCATGATTGACAGCCCAATTTAAACTTAATGTTTAATATTGCAATCAGGAGTGATATTTTGTGTTTGCTTTTTGAAGTGAGGAGAAAGGGTGGCAGAATTTGCCTCTTTGCAATCATTTCGCCCTCAAAAGGGAACACATCCAGCAAAGTGAAATTTTGCTGGCAAAGAAGAAAAAGAAAAGGAGAGGGGGGGATAAAAAAGAGCCGAGATTAACATCCTTTAAAATGTTCCTGTTTACTCCTATCGTCTCAGAGCTAATTTTAAATAGGATAAAATGATCCTTTAATCCCCTTTATCTTCTTAAGAGCTGCTGTAAAAGATCTACTTGACATTTGAGAAATGGGAAAAAAAAAAAACCAGGAGGTCTCAGAAATGGTGGATGGGAGAGATTTGAGTTGAACAAAACGGGAAGATTCGGTTCCTCAGCTAGGCAGAAATTCCTGTGGGCTCTGCTGGGGGATCCCACAGGGCAGGAGCACATCCTTGGAGCTGCCTGGGTTGTCAGGACAGGCCCAGGACAGGGGGTGGATCCTGAGGTCTCCTTGGAAATCCATCTGACAGCGGGAGGGGAGGTTGGGAGAGGCTTTCTGTGCTCAGGAAAGGAGGCTGGGAGATGTTTTCCACCCTCAGGAAAGGAGGCTGGGATACGTTTTCCACCCTCAGGAAAGGAGGCTGGGAGATGTTTTCCACCCTCAGGAAAGGAGGCTGGGAGATGTTTTCCACCCTCAGGAAAGGAGGCTGGGATACATTTTCCACCCTCAGGAAAGGAGGCTGGGATACATTTTCCACCCTCAGGAAAGGAGGCTGGGAGATGTTTTCCATGCTCAGGTTGGCACTAAAGCCTCCCCCTGTTCTCGCTGCTGTTCTGCCTTTGAGGATCTGGCGTCTCTCGCTGGCTCGTTAGTGGCAGCTTCATTTGCACAACATCTGTTTAGCCCTGGATAAATATTCCCTGCAGCTACTGAACGGCCTCCTCTCCACTTCCAGCCTGGCCAGAGCCATGGATCAGGAATTAATTATGGGAGCTGCAGCTGGGAGCTGAGCAATGTCTGCTCCTCGTGCTCCTCGAGGTGGAGCCTCTCCCTCCCTGTCCCCTCTTTTCCAGTGAGGAATGACAGTGACACCCCTGAGAGCCCAGGGAGGGTCACTCCAGGGGGCTCCCAGGGATGGGCTGTCCACCTGTGTCCCCATTTTCCAGTGAGGAATGACAGTGACACCCCCAGGGGGCTCCCAGGGATGAACTGTCCCCCTCAGCCCTGCTGGGAACAAAGCATGGAGTGATGGACTGGGGCTCCACGGGCTCAAAACTCCCGGCAGGATGAGAGCAGTGCTGGAGTTGTTCCATGGAAAATGGATGTGGGAAAAGGAGAACACATCACTCAGAATTCCTGCCATAAACCTGGAAAACGAGCTCATCCTTGTCTGATAACAGAGAAACAGGACTCGGAATGATTGAAAACTGGCAGAAGACCTGGAACCCAATGATGACCTTTGACCCCAAAGATGCACTGCTGGCCCTTTAACTGTGGTCACAGTTCCCAATCAGTGGATTGGGAATTCCAAAGGGAGCTGATTGGGTGCCAGGATGAAAAAAAGAAGAGAAAAGAGGGAAGGGAAGGGAAGGGAAGGGAAGGGAAGGGAAGGGGAATATATTCAGAGGTTCCCTGGTGAC
>VXBN01008490.1:233400-300037 GCA_013397395.1 Sinosuthora webbiana
TCCCTGCACACATTCCCTGTTCCCTGCACACGTTCCCTGCACACGTGGGACTCCTCACAGAGGAGTGGATTTAGCTCAGTTTTCCCTGGGAATGCACCCAAGTTGCTTTAACTGATGCGGGCAGGGAGAGGGGAGCAGGGTGAAGAGGATGACGAGGATGAAGGGGATGAGGGGGATGAGGGGGATGAACGGGCTGAAGGGGATGCAGCGGCTGCTCCATCACATCCCCAGGCTGCTCCCAACTGGGGCAGTGATGTTGGCCCTGCAATCACTGGGGTGGAGCCTTCACAGGTGGTTCTTCCATTCAGCTTCTGAAAGGCTTCTGGGCTGTTCCTCAATTATTCAGGATACAGG
Organism: Sinosuthora webbiana; assembly: GCA_013397395.1. Classification (NCBI taxonomy): domain Eukaryota; kingdom Metazoa; phylum Chordata; class Aves; order Passeriformes; family Sylviidae; genus Sinosuthora; species Sinosuthora webbiana. Next base: position 233,755 of record VXBN01008490.1, read on the forward strand.
GTTCTTCCATCAGAAACACCCCGGTGACTCTGAGAAGGGAGGGGCATCCCAGGGAGGTGCTCCTGGACTGGGGGAAAAGAGCGAAGGTCTGGCTTATCCTTTATCCCAACTTTCCTGAGAAGGAGAAATTGACTGGAAGTTTTGGGTCTCAGCCCATGGGAGGAGGAGCAGCCAGAGGAGGATCTCCCCCAGCTGTGCCACGTGGATCTGGCTGACCACAGAAATTGTGTGGGGTGTTCCAAAGGGCTCTGACAAACCAGCTGAGAGGGACTCGTGGACTGGGGAGAATGTGGGAATGGAGGGGATTTTATACCACGGGAGGTTTGGAAATGATAATAAATCTGCAGGATCATCACCCAGGCAGGGGCACAGAGGGATGAGAAACATTTTAGGTAAAGCTGTTCCCTGGTGTGTGACTGTCGGCACAGGATGCAAGAAAGCAAGATAGGAAAGAGAGGAAAAAACATGGATACAGCAAAATACGGGAAATTGTATTGAGGATAAAAAATCATGGAGATATAGAATGGTTTGGGTTGGAAGGGACCTCCAATCCCATCCCATCCCAGCCATGGCAGGGACACCTCCCACTGTCCCCAATGTCCAGCCTGGCCTTGGGCACTGCCAGGGATCCAGGGGCAGCCACAGCTGCTCTGGCAATTCCAGCCCAGCCCCTGCCCACCCTCCCAGGGAACAATTCCCAGTTCCCAATCTCCCATCCAGCCCTGCCCTCTGGCACTGGGAAGCCATTCCCTGTGTCCTGTCCCTGCAGGCCTTGTCCCCAGTCCCTCTGCAGCTCTCCTGGAGCCCCTTTAGCCCCTGGGAATAAGGAGGAGGAATGGCATTACGGTGTGGGAATGATGGAGCCTTGCACAGCTGGTGGAGCACTGGGAGAAAGTGCTTTTGGGAAAAGGATCTGCAATCCCATGGATTGTCCAGCCCTTTGTCCCTGGCAGTGTCCTGGAGGAACCAGGATGGGCAGAGGGGCCCAGTGAGGGACTGTCCCTGTGGGATGTGCAGGAATTTTCCCCCCACATTGCAGATTCCAGCACAGCCAGCCCAGGGACACAACCTCGGGGTCATTCCCCACATCAGGGAGATTCCCTGTGCTTCCAGCCCCTGGGAATGTGCAGGGAACAGCCACAGGAATCACGGAAAGGGACCTTGAACATCACCTCGTTCCAACCTCCAAACGGCTCCAAGTCACCAGGGGACACTTAGAAACTACAAATTAATCCAACTCAGCACCTCCAACCAAAGCGTTTGGAATGCCAGGAAAATGAGGGAACGCTCCTCCACGGCAGGGAAATGCCGGAGTTCCGATACACCAACATTTGGGGAAGAAAAAATATTTTATCACAGGAGTTAGAAAATGCAAATAAGTGTCTGGAGGGTGCTTTTGGAGAGCATTGAAGCAGGCTGAGGACTCGCTTCTCCATTTTAAATCTCCTGTGCTTCCAAGCTCCGTCTTTCACTGCCTTTCAAAACTGGGTCTTTTATTAACGAGAGTTAAATTACATAACACTGAAAAAAGAATTTAAAATAATTACTTCCTAACCCCCGTTTGCAAAGCCCTGAAGCACGAGGCTTTATTACCCTTATCTTAACTTTTCTTAACTACTAATGTTTGAGCAGTTAGGAAATTATCCTTTCCCGTCAGAAATTCCAGCCGCGGTTATTTTTGCCACACTTTTATTAGCCCGCCGTATATTGATAATAATCGCAGCATATTGAGGTGTTTCAGCAGGAGACATTAAGGCCAATCAAGTGAATAATTCAACATTTTCAGAATTGTCTGAACACAAATTTACACAATAGCCTGTGACAAAGGAATCTTCGGGGGACGATCAAATAAATAACAGTCATTTTTCAAGAAGGCTGCAACACTTTCAGAAGAATAATCCCGGCCTCTTTTTTAATGCCACGCCGTTATTGTTCACGGATGGCGGCATTGGAGAGCTCTGGAGCTGAGCTCTGCAAAGTTCTCTGTGCTGCTCTGGGGAGAGGCAGCTCCTGCCAGCACAGAGCCCAGATTCCTTCAGCCCCCTGCACCTGGATTTTCCCATTTATTGGGGAAAAAAAATGTAGAATTATGGATTGGTTTGGGTTGGGAGGACCTTAAAAATGATCCAGTGCCACGGCAAGGACACCTCCCACTGTGCCAGGCTGCTCCCAGCCCCAGTGTCCAGCCTGGCCTTGGGCACTGCCAGGGATCCAGGGGCAGCTGAGGTTGTTTTACACCACAACGACACAGACTTTGCGTTTCAGCAGGCTGAAAACGACTTTTTTACTTTTGGGATGTGTTTCTTTTTTGTACTGTTTTACACAGACCAATTTGATTGGTGACACAAATTCTTTCAATCACATTGGTCAGACCAGAGGGACATCAAGAAGAAGTCTCTCTTAGGAAAAGGAATGAAAACACAGGTGCAGTTTACAAAAACATGTCTCTTGTTTACAAAAAATCTCTAAAAAAATTTTTTTCAAAAAACCAAAACATCTCAACACAAAACCAAAGTTACAGGCAGCCACAGCTGCTCTGGGAATTCCAGCCCAGCCCCTCACAGCCTTCACAGGGAGGAATTCCTCCCAAAATTCTCACCCTAAATTTCCCTCTTTTAATTTGAACCCATTACTCCTTGTTCTACCCCCACAGTTCTTGATGAATATTATAAGTATGTTCTACATAACACATATATTGGTGGTGTTTTTATGGTCTGACTACAAAACCCATGTAAGAACAATATGTCCCTATGCACATCCCACATTTTGTCACCCCGGGATTTTACACATTCCCTGGAAAGCGTTTCCATCCTGTCCTTTTTTTTTCCTACAGTATTTTTTCAGTGTAAAAGATGAGAAGCGCCCACAAAGCTCCAGCTTAGCTGGGACCGTGATTTCTGAGGAGAAGATTTTGTCTCAGTTTAAGCCTGGATTTTCCAGACAGTGCTTTTGGAGTAGCCTGGATTTGGGGGCTTTCAGCTGCGTCTCAGCAGCTCTTCCTGAGGAGGCCGGGAGCTGAATTATCTCCGCGCAACAGCAAAAACTGCTCAAGGATAAAAACAATTTCTGAGCTCTTATCAGAGGAAGCCTCAGAGCTGAAACCTGTCCCTTACCCGTCGGGATTCACCTGCCCAGCCCCCTGTGCTCTCTGATAAGGCAGAGACTCCTCAGAGCACCAGGATGGGCCTTTCCCATCGGGATTTGGAGCAGCCCCAGCCCTGACCTTCAGCTGCCAGGGCTGGGGTGGGCTCAGTGTTCCTTTGGCTGCTTTTCCTTAAACCATTTTGGGGGGAGTTGGTAATCCAAGTGTGTGGAGCACTGATTTTTCCATACTTCCTCTTTTTGCAAATAAAAGCACTTCCCCCCCCCCCCGCTTTCTGATAAATAATGCTTTAAAATCTGCTGGAAACACCCCGGGATACAGGTGGGATATCTGAGTGGGACCGGAGGCACAGGCAGGGGAGGGGAAGTGCCAAAAATCAGGGACAGGAGAGTCAGGGGCTGCAGAGCCTCGTGTTCTCCCCATCAGAACTGGGAGTTACAGCCCTGCCCGTCCCCGGAGCTCCCACCCCAAATCCCGGGGCTGAGGGTGGGAAGGGCCTGAGCAGTGGCTCCTCTCCCACTGCCGTGCAGTTCTCACACTATTGATTTATTCCTTCAAAACTGAGATCCCATTTGCTGGGGTTATTTTTCATCATCACTCTGCCAGAGTTGGGGCAGTAAAGCAGCATTGGCACCATCCATCTCTCCCAGGGCTGTCCCTGCTCCTCCCCTGCCTCATTTTTCAGCAGACACTGGATGTCACCAGGCTTTGGGTTTGGGAGCTGTTCCCTGGCTCCCCGTGCCCCTGTTCCTTCAGCTGCTCTCTCCGTGGTGATAAAAACCCATTACCCTGCATGAACAATGCCTTGGTTATTTACTGCTCTCTCCTAAAGGATGTGCTGGGATCTGGCTGCCCTTCATCCCTCACTCTGGGCACCTGGGACGGGACTTTCTGCCTCTCGTCCCCATCTCCAGCGTGTGAAATGATGGGAAGAGCACAGGGGACAGGAATTGGGGTGCCTGAGAAGGGGGGCAGCCAGAGCTGGGAGAAGCAGATTGGTGTTAATTGTTTGATCAAGTAATGAGAGTGAGGGGAAGCAGCGGGGGCTGCCGTGCTGGGCATGGTGGGAACTGGGGGCAGAAATGCCCCCATTTCTGGAGATCTGGCCTTGGAATGAGATAGGAAATAAAGGAGTTAATTTGCATTTAAAGACGGCAAAATCCCACAGCTTCGGAGCCGGGGGGAGAGTCAAAGGCACCCAAACCCCAACACTTCCCCTGGATAAATCCCAGGGCTCCTCATTGCCCCACAAGGCATCAGAAACAAGGGATTATTCCAGCAGTTAAATGTGCAGGTGGTTCCAGGTCAGCCTTTGGAATTGTGGATCCCCTTGGCTTCATGGGGCTGCAAGAGGGAATCCTGTGGATGTAAAAAAACCCTCATCTTGTGTTGGGAAAATACTCGAGTCAGCACAGCTTGGAGAGGTGGAGATAGTAATGGAATCCTGGAATGGTTTGGGATGGAAGGGACATTAAAGCTCATCCTGTTCCACCCCAGGGACACCTCCCACTGTCCCAATGTCCAGCCTGGCCTTGGGCACTGCCAGGGATCCAGGGGCAGCCACAGCTGCTCTGGTACTTCCAGCCCAGCCCCCGCCCACCCTCCCAGGGAACAATTCCCAGTTCCTAATCTCCCATCCAGCCCTGCCTCCCTGTTTTAGGGGCCTTGTCCTGGAGAGGGAGGTAAGCCCTGCTCCTCTGGAGTGCCTGGGAACCCTCCTGGATCCGTGTGCTGAGGCAAGGGAAGATCCCAGCAGATCCCCAGGAGTGGGGATGCTGCACAGCAGAAGGGCAAGAAAAGCAGAGCAGGATGATTTTCTGATGATGCTGAATTAATCAAATCAATAGTAAAGCACTTAATACCTAAAGTGGTTGGAGTGTTGATTATAGAAGGCTGTGTAAACATAATGCAGAAATTCCCAGTAATTGGCAGCTCGTTGGGGGAAAATGGATCTGCTGTCTGTGGATGGAGTGCCTGTGTGTGCATAATCATAATTTATCTCTTTACAGAGTGCTCAGGTATTAATCAACTGTAACAATAACGCTCTGAGTCAGTGCCGAGTGCAGCTCCAAGCCCCACCTGCCTGGATGGAGGCAAATCCGCCTGAGAAGCTGGCAGAGGGCTGGGCTGGCATTGAGCACGAGCTGGGCTTTGTAAGGCTCAGAATCAGCCACAAACTCTGTCAGATCTGCACGTTTTGTGCTTCTCACCAGGTCATGGTGGCATCAGGGTGTCTGTGAGCTGCCGGGACAGGGCTCTGGGGGGAGCTGGAGCTGAACAAGGCTGGGAAAGGCAGCGCAGGAAAATCCTCCATGCCTGAGGGCTGGCACAGCTGGGCGCTTTGGGATTTGAGCCTGTGTGATCTCCTGCTGCCTGCTTCCAACCTGATCCTGACGTATTCTGTGTTACAGGACAGGAATATCACAGAGGATGACTGGCAGTGCACAGCCAGGCTGAATCAGAGCCATCAATTATTTATTTGTGCTTGGGTCAAACCAAGTGGGGCAGACACTAGCAGCACATCCTGCTGAGGGCAGCTGGATCCTGCTGGGGACAGGGAAAACTTGCAGCTTCCTCCCCTCTCTCTCCTGCTCTCAGCTCCTCTCAGCTCACCAGAAGAGTGTTTAAGCCAAGGCTTTAAGTTTAGCCATTAATTTCAAAAGGTATTTTTAAAGATATGAGTGGAAGCTAAACAGCCCTTTATGTCCCACGGCTTTGAGAGAGCTTGGAAGTCTCCTTGATCCCTGGGATTTAACCAAGTGCTGGAAGTTTAAATTCACACAGAACTCTGCTTCCATTTTGCTCCTTATCTTGGCAGAGCCAGTTTTTAACACCACCTCACCAGCTGAGGCGGGTTTCCATGTAGCTCCTCATTCCAACAGAACTGGTTTTTAACATCATCTCGCCAGCTGAGGTTTCCAGATCCTCCCCCAGCCCCGAGGGAGTCCCAGTGCTCAGAACCTGGACACTTGACCAGGCCAGCGCCACTCCAGCTTTTTGTATTCCCCTCCTTTGGCTGTCTGAAAGGTGTTTGGGTGTTTAAAACGTTTATTAAGAGAGTATTAAAGCGGGGAGATGGAATGTTTTAGCAGCAGACTCGGTGTTCTGTCTGCTGGCTGATAAATCAGTGCCCTTATCAACCCCTCCTGCACGGCCGTGGACTTGGCAGGGATCAGCAGGAGATGAAAGCCCTTTATTACCCTCATCCCCAGCCTCCTGCACACTCACACTCAAGGACAATTCCCCACACCTTATCGGGATGGAGACAGCATTGATTTAGCTTACATTAACCTTTCAGGACCTATCAGATTACGCTGGATACATTTCACTTGATAAGAATTGAGCAGGAGTTCAGTCCCCGCGGCTCGGCCGAGCCCTGCGGTGTGAATTAATCACCATCAGGGAGCTGCTTCCCAAGCTTTGGGTGGCAAAGTGGTTTTAATCACAATTTTAGTTCTAAAATTACTGACCCATCTGCCCAGCCACCTCACTCATTCTAAATCAGTCGTCCCCAGGAACATTTAACTTTCCAACCAGAAGTCTTTGTGCTCTGCTGTTTCAGGGCTGACTCCTGAGGACATCACTCCCAGCCCATCCTTGCTCCTAATGTCCTGGACCACCTCAGGCTATTTTGTGTCTCACCTGGCTGTCATTTCAGCCAGATTAATGTTTGGCTTTGTTTGGAGCACGGGAAGAACTTTGTGAGGTGAAGTTTCATAGCCGATTTCTTCACATAAAACCTGCTCTGGGTGTGATGGGCAAGGAGAGCCTGCAGGACTTTAAATTCTCTGGTCTTGTGTAGGGCAGAGGAGCTCAAACAGGAGCTCTGCACCGTCCCAGCACTGCTGAGATCACTCCCAGGCTCGGTGTGTGGCACTGACAGAGTCTGTGCATGCATGTGACACACAGGGAGCACAAAGGAGCATCAAATGACCCCAGAACTGCAGCAAAATCCTGAATCCTCCAGGCAGGAGGTGCTGCCCTGGCCTGGCCAGGAGAACGGTTGGGATCAGCCCCAAAAAAGGCTCCTGCCCAGCCTGGGATCCCGCTGAAGCCTGCCCCATCTGGGTGACCCAGGCGGGCTCTGTGCCCCAATCTCAGCAGGTAAAGGTGGCATTATAAGATAAGGGCTCATTATCATGATGAGGGGACAGAGCCCTGGCACAGAGCTGCCCTTTAGGCCTGGTACTTGTTAAAACGAGGCAGGCTTTGGTCCTCTCCTTGACTTAACCAGCGCTGTCAGGAGACATTTGGACACAGGGAGATGGTCAAACCCTGGGGAGTGACCCCCTGTGCCACCGAGTGCCACCGAGTGCCAGGTGCAGGACACGGTTTCTGGGGACAGCTGTCCTCCCCTGGCAGTGCCAGCGCTGTCCCTGCCCCTCCCCTGGGAGTTCATCCCTCCTGCCCGGCAGCCCTCACTCAGCTCTGCCCTTGGCAGCCCTTGGCAGTGATGGATGCCTGCTCTGCTCCTTCCCCACGTTAGCCAGGCCGTAAATGGAGAGAAAACAGAGGAGGCAGCCCCATAAAAACACCCAGACAGCAGCAGATCAGGGGACAGAGCCATCCGTCACCAGCTGCGGGTGGCATTAAAGCCCAGCAGCGTTTGTTCACCTGGAGATGGGAACGGCAGCAGTAAATGGCACTGAACTAATCTGGGCTCCAGATAAAATATTTACAGTGATGGTAGAAAATAAAAACAATGGGAGTGAGCAGAGAGGGCAAAGGGACACCAACGTGCCTGGAAAACGAGATAAATTATTTCTTTTCTCAAATAATCTCGATAACTTTGATAGGCATTTCCTTTTAGGGTAAATTTGCTGTAATTCCAAAGGGTCCTGGGGCAGGAGGGGGAGCAGGAGGTCAATCCCTGATGGTGGATAACACACGGGACACCTGGGATGGTGGGAAGTGAGACAGCTGACACCTTCCCAGGGATCAAGAAGCTTTTCCTCCTCAGGATTTCAGTGCCTTGTCCATGATAAGCATCAGGAATGGTCCTGGACGTGGAGCTGGGACCTGGAGGATGGAGCAGTTTCTCAGTTTAGGGATGTTCTGCAATCCCAGCTGGGAATTTTGCACTGGTGTGGGACCACTCAGGTGTTCAGCTCAGGCTGGTTGGAGAGAAGTGCAGAAAATAACTCATAAAATAGATAACAACTAATTAAAATTAACTAATTACTAATAAAAATAAAAGAGCTAATAACTAAAAAATAAACTAACAACTAAAACTTAATAACTAATAAAAATAAAAGAGCTAATAACTGCCAAAATAGCTGCAGGAAATAACTTATCAAACTGCTGGAACTGGTTCAGGAGGGGCCATTTCAGGCTGCTGGGAGCAGACTCTGCTGTGTAATACAGAAATTAGGAATTGTTCTAAAGGCCCTGACAGCCCAGCCTGTCCCAGACCTTTTTACAGCTGCCCTGATTGCTGAGACTCAACAATTCCCCTCCCCAGCCCGGCCCTCCCGCCTCAGAGACTCCGTGCAAGGGCAAACCCAAACCTTTGGATCTAAAATTTCAATAAAGAAGAGAGGAACAGGAACGTTCTAATCCTTGACTGCTGGATTTATGAACTTGGCCGTGTTAACCTTTTTGTTTTATTGCTTTTATGGCCGTCCTATAAAACACAGCCGGAGTCAAACACCTGAGCTGCGCTGCCTGGGAGGCGTGGGCTCCTGAGGATGGAACCTTCATCCCTCTGGGATAGGTCCCAAGGGACAGGGGGTGAGGACAGAGGTGTCTGTGCTCAGCCATGCCCAGAGCCAATATCGATGGTGACAAAGTGATGGGACTCACACTTTGCTGCTCCTGATGGTCCCTGAGGGCTCTGCGGGGCTGGGTTTGTGCTCTGTGGGCCCTACACACACCGTTTAATGTGATTTTAGTATCTATAATGTGCTGTGAGGGTCTATAGGCTGTGAAGGGCAACTCATGGGGGAAAGGAGGGGACAGGATTTATAAATCCAGCACTTCAGCCAGACCCGGGGCTGTTTCTGTCCTCACAAGTCTGAAGCTGAAGAGAGGCAGAGGAAATAACGAAGGTATCTGTGGTCTGTGGGTGGGTTTGAGCTGGGGGTTCTCTGACAGGGCTGGAGCGGCCTGTGAGGGCTTTGGGGGTCACTGGGGATCCGTGAGCTGCAGGAACAGATAAATGTGGGTTCTGGAGCTGCTCACCCTGCCCAAGCTCTGCTTCCAGGTCTGTGCCCCGGGACAGGGCTGGGACCCCGGCACAGCCAGGGCTGCTCCTGCTCCTGGAGCTGCTCCTCTTCCTCTGCAAAGCTCTCCTGAACCCCTGACCCCAAACTGGCAAAGCCTCAGCCAGAATAAACCAAATTCTGCTGCTGCCTGCCCTGGCCAGCTCAGCTGTGTCCTCCCCATCCCGGGAGGAGGCACAGGGGCTGTGGGGAGCCTGGACAAGCCACAGGTTTGTCCCCATCCCCAGGGCAGGCAGGAATTGCAGGGGACACCCGAATTCAATCGATTCAATCCTCCTGAGGGGAAAAGTGTGGGTTTGTCTGAGCCAAAAGAGAATTCTGTCCCCACTGAAGGGAAAAATGTGGGTTTACTTGAGCTAAAAGAGAATTCTATCCCCACGGAGAGGAAAAGTGTGGGTTTGTCTGAGCTAAAGGGCTGAGAGGGATCTTTAATGGAGCCTTTTATTCTCGCCCAGCCAGAGAGAGCCCCCAGTTTGTCCCCGGGTTTGTCCCCAGGTTTGTCCCCAGGTTTGTCCCCGAGTTTGTCCCCTGGTTTCGAGGAGCTGCAGCCATCCCTTCTGTCACACTTTGGGACACGAAAGAATGAAGCAGGCAGCAGGAAGGTCAGCAGGACAGTTCTATATTTAATTTTTTGACTCGATTTTACATACAATTCCTTCAGAAGGCACAAGATTGGCTACATAGGTTGCCACTTCTTTTGACCTCATTGGTGAAGACCACCATCAGTCACCTTTCTCTTCCCAGAGAAGAAACATGTAAACAAAGAGATAAATTCTAAAAATACACATCATTTTCTTGAAGCTGCGTGAGAACAAAATGCAAACGCTGAGAAGCAGGCAAAGTTGGGGCGACACCCTTCAACCCCAGCACCTGAGCAACCCCGGCAGAATGACGGACCCGGGGCACGTTGTGCTCCTGGCAGTGATGAACTGCACAAAGGAGCCCCCCAGAACCTCAGCTGTGCCCTCCCCAGAGCGGGATGAGCTCTGACTACAGCCCCCCGTGCCCGCCAGCAGCTCGGCGCTGAGGTGGCACAGGCAGAAAAAACCACCAAATCCCGGCAGATGAGCTCAATTTGTGAGTGCTTTGCCATGTCCCTGCTGCTGTTTTACACTGATGAGCTCGTTATGGAAAACGAGCTGTCGCCTCCCCGGCATGGCAGCGACGGGAAGCAGCGAACGGGGCCTGGGTTTATTTCTCCTGACAGCTTTGGGACACGGAGAGGAGCTGGGAGGGGATGAACTTGCATGGAAATGAGGAGGAACGGGGTGTGGGTTGTCTCCCAGTTTGGGAGCAGTTCGGGAGCGCATCCCGCAGGATGCAGTGACAGAGAACATCCACGGCCTCAGCAGAGCTCCTGGAATCCTCCTGGAATCCTCCTGGAGCACTTACCCAGAGCTGGAACAGCTGCCAGAGCATCTCCTGTGCAAGCACCTGGCTGCAGGGAGGGAACTGAGCAGTACCGAGTGCTGGGGAATCCTGCTGGGATCCCTAAAACCTGGGGCTGAGCCCCTTGGGGACAATGTCACTTAGCCAGAGCCACTGCTGGCAAAGGGAAAAGAAACATTCCGTGGATATTAATGGATTGTTTAGCTCTGGTTTCTGTGGGGAGAACTGGATGACGGATGGACTGGCTGGGGACATCATTGTTTGGCTTTTAACTACCACAGACAGCTGATAATGCTCAGGGTGAGCTTTCAGGGCAGAAACATTCACAGAGAGAAGCTCTGGATGAGCTTTTATCCAAGGAGAGAAGTGCTGCTGTCAGGGGTTGGAGATGGACTGGTTTACTCCGTGCCCTGCTGCCGGAATTGCAGGAAAGGTGCTGAAGACTGGAAAGGTAAAATGAGTCCCTGCAGCGGCACACACTGTGATGCCACACAGTCCTCTGGTTTTAAACAGGTGGAAAGAGCAAAATTCAGTTTCATGACCTGCTGCAAACCCAGGGAGCTTTGGAATAAGGCAAAAAGGGGGTTTATTCCAACAACAAAATTCCAGTTCCCTGGAGCTTTCATGGGAAATCCAGTGCACGAGGTTCCTCCCGCAGGGACAGGGCACAGGGGGTGTAACTGGGGGTGATTTGGTGTCCAAAATGTTTCTGAGGGAAAGGCTTTGCTGGATCCCGCCACATCAGCAGGGACCTGCTGGGCCTTGTGCTGCTCCCCCTCTCTGCTCCCTCCCCATGCCATAGGGGACCCTGGGGACTCTGCACATCCCAGGGAATTCTGCGTGACCCAATCCCCTCTGAGGGGTGTCTGCAAGGCTGAACTCGGGTGTGAGGAGCTGCCTCACTTTCCCAAGGGAATTGACTTTCCCCCGGAGTCACTGAGGGCAGTTTTCCATTTCTGTGGTGGGACCCTCCACACACGGAGCCGTTTCTGCTCACCAGCACTCCCCAGATCCAGGGGCTGCTCCCTTTGTCTCCTCCCAAGCCAGGCCTGGCTCTGCTGCCCGAGTTCCCATCACAGCAGTGCTGGAGTCAGGAACGGGGCTCCGGACTTGGAGTCCGTTCATCTCCCCCTGCTCTCCCTCCTTCCTGGCCATCAATACCTGTCTCTGGAGGAGCAGAGCTCAGCCCTGGCTCCTGTTTGGTGCTGCACAAAACCAGTTGTGTTCAATCCTTCCCCATCCATCACCCATTAATTAGGGTCCCCCAGCAGCTACTCCCGGTGCTCCTGGTGGCGTCAGGGCTGGAGCAGCCCCAGGCTCCCCTGGACCGGGCCCCTGTTCTTGCTGCCTCTTTTAATTTGGCCTTTTTTACCTGTGGAAATCAACAATCAGGAAGGGAGGGTTTTAAAGGCTGCAGAACCCTTCTTTTTAACCAATTATTAAGTGATTAATATCACCTCTTGACGATTTCAGGGAGGGCAGGAGTGACTCCCTTTTCTCTGCCAATCTGCCCTTGCCTTTCCCACACTATTTTCATGCTGCGTTTGCTGTTGGTGTCGATCCTCCCAGGATTAAAGACAAAGACTGCTCTCAGTTATTTAAAACCTGCTATAAAAAGCTCTTCCCATGCATCCTGAAGGCTCCTAGGCCTAGCCTGGCACTCCAGAGGAGCAATAAAGCCAAGCCAAGGGGCTGAAGTCACTCCTGGGGGTGTCAGAGCACCCTGAGAAGCAAAAGGCCACCCTTGCCCAGCTGCAGTTGGACAAGCGAGTCGTCAATGCAGTGGCAGGGTTTTGTAGAGAAATAAAAATAGCTGGGAAGGAAGAGGAGGAAGCTGCCGGCCCCGAGCAGCTTCCTGAGCATTTCCAGCTCAATGGGGTTTGATTGCTCCACACCTGCCCGCTCCTCCGAGGCTGAGGCAGGAAAAATAATCTCCCCTGATATGCAAATCCAGCAAATCTCAGCGCAGCCGAGGAGAGCGAGAAATAAATCTGCAAATCCGAGCCACCGACTTCAAACCGTTCCTGGAGAGAGATTTGACTGATTTCCCCCTTTTCCCTGCCTCAGCAGTGAGGGAACGAAGGATTCTCATTCCTTTTGCACCATCTTGGAAAAGACATGAGTGACTTCTGTGCTGTTGTGGAGTAATCAGGGGATTCCCAACAAACCTCCTCAAGTTCCAACCCCAAATGTTTTGGGATGAGTGCTCCCTCAAAGGCTGCCCCACTTCCACCAGGAGAGCTCCCCAGATCCAGAGATCCAGGAACAGCTCCTGCAGGACCAAAGAGTTCCCTCAGATTGGGTTCAAATCCCACAGACCTGGGCTGTTCTGCTGTGAGCACCACTCCCCAGCCCCCACTTTTTAAGGGGTTCCATTTTTATGGATAAGTAGAATAAATAAAACATTGGGAAGGGAGAAACTTCACAGGAAGGTTGGAAAGCAAGAACTGTGTCACAAAAATGCGGCTCCAGTTCCTGAAGGGAATCTGCTCTGGTTTGTGTCCCCTCCTTAAGGAAAAGCTCCTGCCTGTGGGGGAAGCAGGGATGCTGGGGGCAGGGGGAGATGGGCCAGGAGAACCAGCTGGGTTTGGAATTGTTTCTGCTCAGAGACCGACCTGGCACCTGGGGCAGGTCAGAAAACTGATCTGTGCTCGGTGGGAGGATATTCCTGCACTTGTGGTGCTTCGGGTTGGTTTCTGTCTGCTAAAGAGGAACTTTCTCACCGAGATCAGGAAGGGTGGTTAACATTTCTGTGGATAAACCTGTGGAATTCTGGCCAGCCAGAGTCCTTCCAGGACCAGGATCACAGTCCCATCCCATTGGGTAGGGATTTCACGGTCTGGGCACAACCCACAGCACCAAAGCCCCACCTGCAGCCTCTCCCCGTGGAGGGATCTTTTGGAGTCCCAGAGCTTCCCACAAGATAAAGGAAACATCCCTGGTTTAAGATCCCTCTCCAAAATCCAGTTTCCTTTCGGTATTTTTTTATGTGTGCAGTGTTTCACCAGTTCTCCAGCAGCAGCCAAACGCAATTATAATTAATTAACCCCATGAAATATTCTGTGTTTTTAGAAAAGAGCCCTGGCATCATCACTTACCTGAGATCCAAGTGCTGCCTTTGAGTGCAGTGCCGACAGTAGGGATATTTTATATTCCTTATTTCAATATAACTGACTGCTGGAAATATTCATTTCCATTAACAAATGTTGGAATTATGTATTGAGGGAACACTCCGTGTTCTCCATCCACACTGTGTGATTCTGGAGTCATAAAAATGGAAAGATTTTTTTTGCTTTTTTTCACCTTCAAAGTAGGACCACCTTGAAGATTCTCAGAACTATTTTGGGCTGGGAAACCCATTTTTCTGATCAGCAGTAAGTGCACCTGACTCCGCTGAAAGCAGTGGTCCTTAACAGAGAGGCAGGAGGGTTTGTGTTCATTAACCAGACTTCAAACCCTCATCTCTCTGGCAGATAAATGATGTGGATATTTTTAATCCACTGCCTTGACTGAGCATTTTCTCCTTTCTCAGCCTCTCCAAAAGATAACATCCAGATGAGCAGCTGATAATTAGCCCCGAGGGACCACGTGTACAATTTGATTTCAAAGGGGGACTTTCATGTTAGATATTGATTAAAAACAAAACAAAAGTGGCCTTTTCATCAAAAAGCAGCCTCAGAGTGCTCTGTGTGCCAGGAGCTTCCCTTCCCCAGCCCTGCCCACGTGGGGCCACCTGGCAAACAGAAAAACCTCAGGTTTATTTATTAAAACTCATTTATTGTCTCCAGACAGGCCGAGCAACAGAATTGATTTGTTTGAAGGCCAGGCCTGGGTGTGATAATGAAACTGTGCCTGCTCCCAGACCGGTGCTCTCTGTGATGGAGGAGCTGAAGATTCCCAAATTATGGAGATCAAAGGAGCAGCAGTGGGGAGCGGGAGGTGCAGGGAGCTGATGGAAGTGGAGAGGGGAAGCTGCTCCAAGGCAGAGCCAGCAGAAACAGAGCAACTCCTGGAACCCGGGGTGATCATCTCAGGGGGTGTTAATTGATCTGCTCAGAGGTATTAATTGATTTGGATCGTGCAGGGGTGGGGGAAAGCTCAAACCACCCCTCCCAAAAAGGTTCTTGGATTAACTCCGGGTTTATTGCCTCTGTAATTCCAAGTTAATTACACTGGCACCTCAGTGGGTGTGTTTTAAATCTCAATTAATGTCCTGTACAATCAATTCATAGTTAATTAATCCAAGGAGCTGGTTTAGTGGGAAGAGAACTCCCTGTGCACAAAGTGCTCCTGGTCCTGCCTTGGCTGCAGGAAATCCCTGACTCTGCCTGGACTGAAGCCCCAGCTCCGGGGTTTGCCATCTCTGGGGTTTGCCATCTCTGGGGTTTGCCATCTCTGGGGATTGCCAGCTCTGGGGATTGCCAGCTCTGGGGATTGCCAGTTTTGGGGTTTGCCATCTCTGGGGATTGCCATTTCTGGGGTTTGCCAGCTCTGGGGTTTGCCATCTCTGGGGATTGCCATCTCTGGGGTTTGCCAGCTCTGGGGATTCCCAGCTTTGGGGTTTGCCAGCTCTGGGGATTGCCAGCTCTGGGGTTTGCCAGCTCTGGGGTTTGCCAGCTCTGGGGATTCCCAGCTTTCCTGGTTATTTGGGGGGGTCCAGGAGGCCAGAAACCAGAACTCAGACACTGCCTGGGGCTTTGCTTCCCTCTGCTTGGAATATTTGAGGTGAAAAAGCAGGAAGGAGCCCAAACCCAAAGAAAGCTGCTTTCAAAAGCAATGGGACAGCAGTGAAATTTCAGATTTTTATTGCACATAATAAATTCAGTATATCATTCTAATTAAATCCCGTATTTAATTCCAATCAGGAACAGCATTGCTTGGCTAAGCAGGGAGTGAGTTGTTCTCTCTCTCAGCCATATTTAGGATTTTTGGGTTGGACTTTTTATGTTGAAATTTTTGGGGTTTGGAATTAGACCTATTTTTTCCTGGATTTTTTAATCCTCTTCCTGGAAGCGTTAAGCCAGGCCGATCCTGGAGCAGCCCGGGCTCTGCCTGGGTGCTCTTGTCTCTCTTTTAGGAAAATGAAAAGAGAAAATCCTCCTGGAATCATTTCCCTGCAGGGGCTGAAGCTTCCAGACCCCAGCCAGGGCGCCCCTCCCACGTGGAGCTGGAGGGAAGGAAAACATCCAATTCCATGGAATTTGGGGACCCAAGCTCTCCTCACCTGCTGGGACCCCCAACAGAACCCCAAAAGGCTTTGAAAGAACCCAGAATTCACCCACCAAGGATTTCCTCTTCCCCTTGGAGCACAGAAAAGGAAATTTTATCAGGCACCATTGTCATGGAAGGGAAATTAAAGGCTGAGTCAAAGAGACAATGACTGAGGAATTGATTCTTTTCTGTCCTGTGAATTCAGAGAAAAAACGACAGTTTTCTGTTCCTTCAAGGGAAGCCTCTTAAATAAAAGCAAGAGCAGGGAGGGGGGAAGAGGGGAAAGAAGAGGGGGGAGAAGGAAAAAGGGAAAACTGCTCGGAGCTATAACATGACCACAGGCAAGAACTCTTCATTAGCAGCTTCATTTTCACTCAGGTGCATTTAAGGAGTTTTGCCACCCTCTTAAAAGTTCGTTTTCTCCTCGTGCAGCACTTTCTGAGCGCATAAATCTTTCACATTCTCATTTCCACTGGCCCCACACGGCTGCAGCCGGCTCTTGGGCTGAGCAGAGTTGAAGTTGTCTCCCTCAGACACCTCTTGTTCTGCAAGGAAAGAAGTTTCCAGCAAATCCATCATGGAATCTTTTCCAATTGGTGCCCTGCATGGGGGTGGTGTGGTTTTTTTAACTCGGAGAATTTATTTTCCACTCTGAGGAAAGCATCTGGAGCTTTCATTTTGAACCAGGAGTTTCAGGATCCAATTGAGGAGCTGCTGTCACTGGGAGCTGAATCAAGGCACTGGCACTGCTGCAAAGCAATCACTTTCTACCCAAACCAGTGAAAAATGTGATTTTTCTCTGTTAAAAAAAATAAAATAAAACCAGATTTCCTCTGAAAAGAGATTTTATTTTCAGTGTAAAAAACCCAAAGAACAACAATCCTGAGTGACTTTGTGATCTTCCCCGAAATGATAAAACTTCAAAGATTCAGGTGAAAGACTAAATGTTTTTGTTACTAAAAAATTAATTGTTGGAGGCCAGGTTGGGCAGGGCTTGGGGCAGACTGGGACAGTGGAATTTCACGCCCATGGGATTTAAGGCCCCTTCCAACCCAACCCATCCCATGATTCCATCACCAATAGGGCTGTGGCACCCGGGGATGGGGCTGGGGTGCTCAGATCCCAGACAGAGGGAAAAGGAGCCTGTGGATCTCTGATCCCTGCCCCTGGCACACCCAGAGGGAGGAGAGAGGGCTTTTAGCACCATCCCAACCCTTTGGCTCCATCTCCCTCCCTGCTCTCCTGCTCCTTCTCCTTCATGGATGGATTTTGGCATCACCTCTTCGTGGAAATTTTCTTGACACCCCACTGAACGCACAATGAAAGAGAAAAAAAATTAATGTTTTCTTCTGTTTCGTCGAAGTGAAAGGCAAAAAAAAAAAAANTCGTCAAAGGAAAAGGAAAAAAAAAAAATAAAAAGCAATTAAAATGGCCCACGAGCTCTGAGAGATGAACACAGCCTGGGTCAATAACTGAGAGAGCTTTCAGAGACCACAGCTGGCAAGTGCTGCTTGGCCTGATTATTTTTATAATTTTTAAACTCTTTGTTCTGTCATAAAGCTCCAGAGGCCCTGGGACTGCAGCATTCCTGATCTTTGTGCATTCCTGCTCCTTGTGCTCCAGCCTGACAAATTTGGGAGGCACAGTGGGAGCCCCAGTGGCTGCTGGTAAAATCCAGCTCTCACTGACAGCTCGGCTCCTGCCTTTCTTCTCCTCCTGCTCCTGAAACTGCCTCAGACCCGGAGAGGATGGAAAACCCGCTGGGAATGTGGCCTGGAACGGGCTGAGCTGCTGCATCCGGGACAAAAGAGGAGATTTTTGTGGCAGTTTTTGTGATTTGAGGGACGACAACACAGCTCTGGGTTTGTCCTCTGCGCGGGAGGATCCTGGCAGGGAGATGCCAACAGCCCTGGACTGGGACACTGGGAGGTGGGAAAGCCTTGGCATGGATCCAGCAGCCCCAGGGAGGAGCACACTGGGACCTGCCCTGAGCCCGAGGGAACTGAGCCTCCATTCCAGGGTGAGACAGGAGTGAAACGCTTCAGTTTCATTTCTCTCCCCGTCTCTTTGCTCCTGGTCTTCATTCAGATCGGATATTACGGAAAATTTCGTCATGGAAGGAGCTGTCCAACCCTGGAAAAGGCTTGCCGGGGCAGTGGTGGAAAATGTTCCAAAAATGAGTGGATGTGGCACTCCAGGGCTTGGTTTGGTGCAGAACATGGTGCTTGTGCTGGTTCATGGCTCACCTTGGGGATCCTAAAGGTTTTTCCCAACCCAAACGATCCTGTGGCTGGAATACTTTCAGGAATTGCCCCTGGAAATCCCTGTTGGGAGCCTGAGCAGAGCAGCTCTGGGTGCTGCGGTTTCTCCAGCTCCTGCAATTCCCTCTCTTGCAGCATCAGCCCCTTCCCCAGGTGGGTTCTAACCCCGATTTCATCCAAGCACGGCCATTTCCTGGGGCTGGTTTATTTTTCTCCAGCTTTTCCCCTTTCCCTGCTCTGCCGTGCTCCAAAGGAAGGTGGGAGGGATGAGCCTGAGCCGCCCTGAAGGACGGTGACGGTGACGGGCAGATGGCACAAACACAAAGGAGACAAAAGCCTCCCCGTCAGCTGCTGGAACCTCCTCGGGAGATAAAAACATCTTGGAGGGAGCGGAATGGAAAAAATTAACCCAAGGCTGTCCTCCCTCCGGGCTCCAAACGGGCCGGATCCAGCCCGGGAGAGCGCGGGCGGAATGTCACACGGAGCTGCCGCTAATTTATGCAGATTCCTCCTTAATGAGGCTGATGGGAGAGCGGCCAGTTGGGGACACGAGAGGTGGCTTTGGGAAGAGAATATTCTCGCTTTTCCAGGGCTTTTCCAGGGCTTTCAGCAGGCTGGGGTTAGCCTTGGAATGCTGCATTGGAGGGTTTGGAGATGCTCTGGTCACACCAAGGGCCCGAAGCTCCATCACCCCCTCCATGCCACATTCCCTGCCTCAGCTTTCCTTCCTCAAACAGGATAAAAATTTCCAAAGAAATTTTCCCTAATATCCGGTCTAAACTTCCACGGAAATAAGAATTTCCGAAGTGAACCAGTTAAAATGTTGTTTGAAACCCAAATGGATCCCGAAAGGTTCATTTCAGTGCAAAATGGAGTATTCTGTTTGGATTTCAGCCCTTTTGGGGAATGTTTGAGGTGCTGTCTGGTCTGGTTTCAAAGACAGCTTTTCTTCTGAGGGGGTGGGAGCAGCACATTTAAACTGAGCAGAAATCCAGCTGCCACCAGAGGTTTTCCTGCCTGGATTCTTCCTGATCCTTGATCCATAATGTGAATACTCAGGATTCCTCTGAAACTCCAACAATATTCTGTGTCACAGAAATCATTTGCCTGGCTCTGTTCCTATTTAACCCCCTTTAAATGAGGAATGTTTTCCTCTGTTTGCATCCTCCAGCAGTTCCCACAGAGACAGACCATGAGAAATGTTGATGTGTGGATGTTTCCATTCCATTCCTACCCTGCAGACCTGAAAGCATTCCCTGAAATCCTCACTTCATGGAAGACCAATTTTGGCACAGATTTCACAGAAAACCTCCAAGTCATCCACACAGTATCCACAATATTGGACCTATTTCTGCTATTTGCTGGAATGCCTGGAAAGTGAAGGCAGAAATAGCTGCAGGAGTTTCAGAGTGGTTTCAAAGCCTGACAGGATTGAGTTTTTAATTTGATTGAGTGATTAATGAAGTGTCACCTCCAGCCTGGACAGCTGTGGCCATTGCCAGCCTGGCCATGGCTGCTGGGCTCTGATCCACACAAAGGAAAGGTTAATACCTGATTTTAGGGCTGGTTTTAGGGTTCTACATCTCACCCCCAGTCCAGGCCTGTGCTCCTTGGACAGGTTTTACTACAGGTAAAGGGCTGCCCTGCTAAAACCTCCCAGGACTTTTTTTTTTTTTTTTTTTTTAACTTTATGAAATTCATAACCAAACTAAGATCCAGGGAGTGGGTGATGCTGTGCAAACCCTAGAGGCTCCAATTCCTACAACAGAGAGGAACACAGGGATGAAAATAAGTCTTGCAAGAGGTTTCCATAGAATCAAGGAAAGGTTCTTCCCCCAGAGGGGGCTGGGCACTGCCCAGGCTCCCCAGGGAATGGGCACGGCCCCGAGGCTGCCAGAGCTCCAGGAGCCTTTGGACAGCGCTCCAGGGGTGCCCAGGGGGGATTGTTGGGGGGTCTGGGCAGGGACAGGGGCTGAACTGGGCAATCCCTGTTGGTCCCCCCCAATTCTGGATATTCTGATTCTGTGATGGAACCACAGAATGCCTGGGCTGGGATGTTAAGGATCACCCATCCCAAGCAGTTTGCAGCAGGAGACTCAGCCTTGCCCCTCGTTCCACTGCCCTGGGCCCAGGACCACGCCTGTGCTCAGCCAAGACAAACCTGCAGGAGTTTTCCAGATCCCATTATCCAACCTGCAAAAGATTCCTTGGTGTCATCTGAGCTGGATCCCTCAGCGAGAACTCCCCTGACTGTTCCTTGGTGAGAAGGAGCTCTTTGTGCAGGGTAAATCCAGCCCTGGGGCTCTGTCAGCAGCTGAACCCCTGCAGGAGACGCGAGGCTGCTCAGCACCCACCAACTGCTCTCATTTATCACCTGCAAACCCCACTGCTGGGCTGACCACAAACCCCACTGGACTGACCACTAACCCCACTGCTGGGCTGACCACAAACCCCATTGCTGGAGTGACCACAAACCCCACTGCTGGGCTGACCACAAACCCCACTGCTGGACTGACCACTAACCCTGCTGGACTGACCACTAACCCCACTGGACTGACCACAAACCTTTGTGGACTGACCACAAACCCTGCAGGAGTGACCACAAACCCCACTGCTGGAGTGACCACAAACCCTGCTGGGCTGACCACAAACCCCACTGCTGGAGTGACCACCAGCCCTGCTGGGCTGACCACCAACCCCACTGGACTGACCACCAGCCCTGCTGGTTCCTCTTTCCCAGTGCCCAGAACTGCTCCATCTCCTGCTGCCTTCCCAAACCAACCCTTCTTGCTTCCAACTGAATCCTTTCCAAACCAGCTCAGCCTCTGGAAAAACCCGGAGTGATTCCAGCTGCAGCGGGGTGGGAGCTATTCCCTGCCTCCCGTTTGGAATGCAGAGGAGCTGCTGCTGCTGCTGGGAACACATACTCCATCTGAAGAAGTTACCAAGTGCTTCTGCCTTTAATTCCTGACCATGTTTATGTAAAATTAATTGCATCACATGTTCTGTGTATCTTTTAATTGCAAAACCAATTAACTTTAAAATGTTCTGCTTTGTAGTTCTCCTAATGGATGGCATCATTTTAGCTGGCTTTACAAAATCCATCTTTTGTTGGCACTGGGCAGGGAGCCATCCTCAGTTATCCCTGCAAGTAAGTTCCCTTCAGCTGAGCCAGCTCCGAGCAGTCGATGCACTGAAGTTGCTTCACAGTCATCAGACTTTGGGGGAATCATCTGTAAAGGGGCTTCACAGCCTTCCAGGAAATGCTGGATCCCTCGGGAGGAGCGTGGCCCAAGTGTTGGAAAGGACGGTCCCAATGGGAACGTCCATGCCTGCAGCTGGGATTGATGTCCAGAGCAGCATCCAGCTCTGATGGGCCAGGGCAGGCTCAGGCTGCAGAGCAGGGAAAGGTTCTTCCCCCAGAGGGTGCTGGGCACTGCCCAGGCTCCCCAGGGAATGGGCACGGCCCCGAGGCTGCCAGAGCTCCAGGAGCCTTTGGACAGCGCTCCAGGGGTGCCCAGGGGGGATTGTTGGGGGGTCTGGGCAGGGCCAGGATTGGATCAATGCTCCTTTATCCCTCCTAGCTCAGAACATTCCCCGATTCCCTGATTCTGAGGAGGGCAGCACCAAGGGTGGTCCCTGGGGTGGGAGAGACCTCGGAGGGCAGGACTCGCTCCCCTGGGACTCCCTGAGCAGCTGACCCTGCTGGGAGCCCATTCCTCCCTGGCAAACCTGGATCCTCCCTCACCTCCAGCAGCCCCGGAGCTCCAGGGGCTGTGGCACAAGGGGGAGGAAGAGCCAGGATTGCTCCTCCTGCTGCCTCCCCTCACATCCCATTATCAGAGACACCGTCTGGGCCTTTCCACGGACACTTCTGCCCCTCTGGATGGTGGGAAGCGAGGGGCAGAGCCCTGCAGGCAGAGCTGCCTAATTCCAGGCTGGAAGGGCCAAGAGACCCCGGAGCAGAGCTGTGCTCAGAGGGGCTCTGGCTGGCAGAGAGAACAGGGCAAGGAGAGGACTCGGAAAAACTCTCGGGATGGACCTTTGGATGTGATCTCCCATCACATCCTGACAGCTCCCAGGACCTGGGTGGATTTTATTTTTATACGAAAAAGATCAATAATCAGCCTATAACTGAAGGTTTTCCTTTAAAAAACATCTCTGAAACATTTTTGCAACAGAGCTGATTATTTTTGTGGTGATTTGAGGATTTTCATGGTTTCCTGCTGTCGTACACGTCAGGGGTTGACTTTTGTGTTTGTAATTAAGATCAGCAGTAGAAAAACAGAGCTGTGCAGCTTGGCATGGCGCAGGAAATGTGTCACTGCTGAAGAAATTGATTTTGTTTCCTGAGTTTCTGTCCCCTTGCCAAAGTTTGGGGATATTTTGGCATTTGAGGCAGTGTGTTAATTGGGGGGAAATATTTATTTAAGGAAAAGAAAGGAAATAAGATGCACATAGGATCTCCCCCTCTGTTCCAGGGGCTGCAGGAACCAGTCAGTCTCTGAGCCCCTTGTCCCCTGCCAGCCTTGGGGACAGTGACCTGCGGACCCACAATCACCACAGAACCTCCTTTGCTTAGGAAACCATGGGAAAAACCCCAGGAGCTTGAATACAGCGAGGTCAGACCACCCTGCTCTCACCTGGGGCGTTGTTATCCCTCTTTCCTAACACAGGAATCACTGGGGGGCTTTAAAATCCTGCGGGATCAAACTCCCTCGGGACTCGGCACACTTCCATCCAGCTCAGAGCTGTCACTCCCAAAGCTGCAGGTGCAGCCAGGTCCATCCCTTGGGGTGTCCATGGCAAACAGCCCATTCCTGCCCGGAGGAGTTCGGCTGGACCCCGGAGTGCCCCTGGGCTCCCCAGCCCTGGCAGAGGGGGGGCAAGCTGTCCCCTCCCATCCCAAGCTGTCCCTTCCCATCCCACGCTGTCCCTGCCGAGCTGGAGCAGCCCCGGGGCTCCCTCGGGTGCTGCAGACCCCAGTGCAGGCACAGATGGTGGCCTTGGGTCGCCCTCCTGCTGTCCCCATCCCTGGCTGATGAACTGGAAATGTTCCGCCCCTGGCTCTCCCTGGGGACAGCTCTGGAAAATGTCCGTGGAAAACGCTGCGAATGCTTCTCCCCTCAAAGGAACAGGAGGCAGGGATGCGATCCTCAAGGGTCCCCGTGGAGCTCCTGGGATGTCTGTCCCCACCACAAAGATCTGCCCAGGAGCTGTGGTTCTGGGAGCCGCTGCCCCTGGGATTTACCAGGGCAGGAACCGCAGGGAGTGGCTGGTTCCCTGTTCCCCACGGTGTGCTGGGAGTGCCACGAGGAGCAGCAGCTCCCTTGTTTGTCCCCAGCGTGTCCCTTTACTCACCCCCAATGTCTGCACGGTTTCTTCCCTCTTCCTGCTGCCCTTGAATCCCTTCTGCCCAAACATTTTAGTGCAAGTGACGTTGCCCTGGCTGTGAGAGGTCAGTGAGCGACTGCCCTGGCCTGGGGGCTGGACACCACCAGGGCCGTGGTCCCCCCACGTCCATGCACAGCCCCCCACAAGGACTCTTGTCCCTTGTTTTATCTTCACTTCTCTCCTTGGCATGAATTGATTCCAGGAGAAGGTTTGTGCTCAGCTCCACTCCTGCCTCCCCCCAGAAGCTCCTTCAGCCTCAGCTGGGCAGTTTATTTTGCTTTTAGTAATTAAATATTATTGTAATGTGGCGTGAGCCCTTTTAATCCGTGCCCAGCTGCTGAGCTGGAGTGAAGTTTTCCATGGATGACCTCGCAGTGAGGGCTGGACCATGGGCCATTAATCTGGAATTATTCATTCCAATCTGGAAGGAATAATTAAGACATTAAAGCACAAGATGAACCCCCCCAGCCACTTGTTCCACCTTCCTTTATGGGGGTTCTCCACCCTCCCAGCCCAGATTTGCTCCTCACAGGGCAGGTGATGGGCACATCAGTCAAAAATGTCAGGGGCTGCTTGTCCTGCAGCCTCTTGCAGGAGCTGCTGGGATAACGGGCTGGGAAAGGCAGGAGGCAGTGGCTGGGAGCCAACCCTGCCGTTTATTGAAACAAAAACAAATGGGAAAGGATGGACAGAACTGGGCAGAAATCGTCAGTTTGGCTCTGTGGGATCCCCAGGCAGTGAATGGACTTTGCTCACAAAATCTGCTTCCTGCAGCTCCTCGGGGCTCCCGGCGTTGGCTCCATCTGTTTCCCGGAGTCCGGCAGGTTTGTCCCGAGGATCCTGCAGGTGGAATCTGCAAGGTTTAAATAAAGGGATAATGGGGATTCTGCCCCTCTGCCCCATTCAGGTGGGACCCCACCTGCAGAGCTGCCCCAGTTCTGAGCTCAGGAGGATGTGGAGGTGCTGGAGAGAGTCCAGAGGAATCCACAGAACTGCTCCAGGGCTGGAGCCCCTCTGGAGCCAGGCTGGGAGAGCTGGGGGTGCTCCCCTGGAGAGGAGAAGCTCCAGGGAGAGCTCCGAGCCCCTGGCAGGGCCTAAAGGGGCTCCAAGGAAGTTTCAGCAGGGCCTGTTGCAAAGGGTTAAAGGGCAATGTGTTTAAACTAAAAGAAGAGTGAAAACAAGAGCTTTTTTACACTGAAAATGGCAAGATCCAGCACCTCAGCGGAAAGAGGAATTCTCAATCCTCGCCTCCTTTAGGGGACAAGGAATAGGCAGGGAGGGACCCCCAGAGGAGCAGGCAAATGAGATAAGAGATGCACAATGGACTTGTTAGAGGAGTTTATGGCTGTGACGAGCCTGACAAAACCTGAGGCCTCCTGGTGTTTTACTCCATCCCGCGGCCTCGTGAAATTAACAGCCGGGAAATGTAAAACTCATAAAAGGCTGTTTGTGCTCCCTGGGTGCAGAGCCAGGCTCTGGAATCCGTTATCAGCCGCAGTCAGACCTTGCAGAGAGATGGATAAAAGGCCTGGGAAACTTTATGACCAATATTGACACAAAAGGAGCATTCTGAAACCTTCAACCCCAAGCAGTGACCGCGGGATGCTGGAAGCTGAGCCACAGCCAGGACAAAGCTCCATCTGTCCCTGCCCTGCTCCCAGCACTGTCCCCAGCAGGGATGGGACAGTGGGACACCGGGAGAGTCTCTGCTTCCACCCCTGTGGGGGCTGTGCTGAGGTAGGGCAGGGTTAGGTGGGATTTGGGGATCAATCCTTCCCTGGGAGGGTGGGCAGGGGCTGGGCTGGAATTGCCAGAGCAGCTGTGGCTGCCCCTGGATCCCTGGCAGCATCCAAGGCCAGGCTGGACAGGGACAGTGTCCCTGGGACAGTGGGAGGTGTCCCTGCCATGGCAGGGATGGGATGGGATGAGTTTTCAAATCCCTCCCAACACAAATTATTCCATGATTCTCGGATTCCAAGACATGACCAACATGAAAACCTTTCCTTCCCTGTCTTCCCTGGGGGGGGAAATCTTGATATCCATCGATTTCATCACAAATATATTTATTAATTTCTCTCTCCTCTCCTTGCATCTTAACTTATTTTAAAAATCAAATATTTGTGGATCTGATGTAGGTTTCCTTAAACTGCCTCAGTGGGTGCAAAGTTTGAGCTGGAACCAGGAACCTCCGTGTTATTTGTAACCCCATCAGCGGGAGGTGCTCAGATTTGTCTCTGCTGGGTTGAGCTGAGAGCCTGAAGACAACTTGGTTTAATTTGTCAAGGCATTTTTAAGAGAATGCAGGGAAAAAAAATCCACCCCAGCAGCCTTCCAGAGTCTCTTTATTTGAAATTCAATAATGTCAGCAGCCAGCCAACCTTGCTTTATAAGTTCAAGATAGAAGTGCTAAGTGGAGAATTACTTTGAATATTTTAAGTACAGCTGACCAGCTGCTTATTTAGATATATATATATAAATATATCACTGACAGGGTTTTATCACTCCAGCAATATGAGGCTGTTTTAAAGAAAAAAGTTTCATTTTTTGGTGCTCACTGTGAGGGCTTCCTGAGCTCCTGCACAGAGCAGAAATTTTAGTCGCAGGCAGTCAAAATTCATGAGCCAGGCCTCGCTGAAGAAATTAGGATGAGGCTAAAAATCAGGGAACACAAACAAATACTTGCATCTCTTCCTTTTTGTCTGGATGCTTCCAAGTCAGCCTTCCAGTTTGTTTTCAAGAAGATCCAGAAAACCGACTGGGGTTTATTTATTTCCTCGTGAAAACAGAAGCTTTCAGAGCATGTGGCTCCCAGAAATGGAACATCAGTTCCCACCGTTGGCCGTGGTCACACGGTGGGAGACGTCAGAGTCTCATGGTGCAGCTCCCTAAAATGAGAAGATTTTCACACTTCCTACCTCAGTAACCGAGCTCTTTCCCAAGGTAGGACAGCTCCATAAAAAACCTCCATGTCAGAGTTTGTGCTGCCCCAGAGGAGCAAAATCACCCCCCGGGCCAGAGCTTTTCCTGTGCCACAGCCAGCAGGGTTTGGGAGAGCAGGAAGGGGATGGGATGGGATGGGATGGGATGGGATGGGATGGGATGGGATGGGATGGGATGGGATGGGGTGGGAGCCGTGTCCCACCTGCTCCAAAAAGGGGAAATGTCCCAGCCCTGCTTAAAGGCTGGCTGGGGCAGCAGGGCTGGGGTGGCCCAGGGACACCGGAGTGTCCCAGCAGGTGACACTGGATTCACTGGGGGGTCAGTGACGAGGAGGTTTGGCTGCTTGTGGCCCCCAGGGACTCCAAGGAACTGCTCAAGAATGTCTCCACAAGTCCTGGGTGGTGCTGGGGGCTGTGTCCAGCTCACAGGAGGGACATGGAGGGGCTGGAGCATGTCCAGGGAAGGGTCTGGAGCCCCAGGAGAGGCTGAGGGAGCTGGGAAAGGGGCTCAGCCTGGAGAAAAGGGGGATCAGGGGGGACCTTCTGGTTCTGCACAACTCCCTCACTCTCCTCCGTTCCCAGGGCAGGGCGAGGAACGAGGTGAGGTTTCCAATCCCTTCCAAAGCATTCCATGAGCCCACGACTCTGTGACATCACCTGCATGAGTTTGGTGAAGAGACGGGGGCCAGTGATGGTGAAGGACAGCTCTGAGGGACAGCTCTGGGTGTCCAGCTCTGAGGGACAGCTCTGAGGGACAGCTCTGGGTATCCAGCTCTGGGTATCCAGCTCTGGGTGTCCAGCTCTGGGTGTCCAGCTCTGTGGGACAGCTCTGAGTGTCCAGCTCTGGGTGTCCAGCTCTGGGTGTCCAGCTCTGAGGGACAGCACGGAGCCCCCGGCTGGGACTGTAAAAGCAGAACAACCAAGGGTGAGGAGGAGGAGAGGGGCATGGACACCACTCAGGGATGATCCTGTTCTGTCCCCAGCTCTGGGCAGCTCGGTGCTGATAGACAGGAGCTGGGTGATGTGACCCGGACTGCTCAGGACAGGGCACATCCTTATCCCGTGTTTCAGGAATTCAGAGCTCNGTCTGGAGCCCCAGGAGAGGCTGAGGGAGCTGGGAAAGGGGCTCAGCCTGGAGAAAAGGGGGATCAGGGGGGCCCTTCTGGCTCCCTCACTCTCCTCTGTTCCCAGGGCAGGGCGAGGAACGAGGTGAGGTTTCCAATCCCTTCCAAAGCATTCCATGAGCCCACGACTCTGTGACATCACCTGCATGAGTTTGGTGAAGAGACGGGGGCCAGTGATGGTGAAGGACAGCTCTGAGGGACAGCTCTGGGTGTCCAGCTCTGGGTGTCCAGCTCTGGGTGTCCAGCTGAGGGAGGAGTGCCCAGCCTTGAGGGACATCTCTGAGGGACAGCTCTGAGTGTCCAGTTCTGGGTGTCCAGCTCTGGGTGTGCAGTTCTGGGTGTCCAGTTCTGGGTGTCCAGTTCTGGGTGTCCAGCTCTGGGTGTCCAGCTCTGGGTGTCCAGTTCTGGGTGTCCAGCTCTGGGTGTCCAGCTCTGAGGGACAGCTCTGGGTGTCCAGCTCTGGGTGTCCAGCTCTGAGGGACAGCACGGAGCCCCCGGCTGGGACTGTAAAAGCAGAACAACCAAGGGTGAGGAGGAGGAGAGGGGCATGGACACCACTCAGGGATGATCCTGTTCTGTCCCCAGCTCTGGGCAGCTCGGTGCTGATAGACAGGAGCTGGGTGATGTGACCCGGACTGCTCAGGACAGGGCACATCCTTATCCCGTGTTTCAGGAATTCAGAGCTCCAATGACTCCATTTAACAAAGCCTGCACGACAGAAGGAACTTTTCCTTCCCACAGAAGAGGCCATTTGCCATGAGCTGAGCTTCAGGGGAGCGTTTGCTGCTCTGCTCCTGCTGAATGCGAGATCGCTGTCCAGGTAATTCGGGGTTCCTGGAGGGTGCAGCCCCAGTGACACAATGGCAGTGAATGGTTTATTCATTGCAGGCTCTGTGTAATTCCACACCCGGCGTGCAGCCTCCCTGGAATGCATTAAAGCTCTTCCCAGCACAGGGAGAGCTCCAGGCTCACCGATGTCCCAATTTCCTGGCTCAGTGGCACCCAGGGCTGTGTGGCAGCTGATTCCGGGGTAACGAATCCCAGGGGATTCAGGTGTAACTTTGGCGAGTTTGAAACACGGAAGACTTCCTGGGAAATTCATTCTTGGCAGAGAAAAAGGATCAACATCAAATCCAGGAAGATCAGCCTCGATAAACAAATGAGGGTGGAAAAACCATGGCAGGTCCAAAATAAAGGATTTAAATGTGACAAGACTTCTGGGTCTTGTGGTGGGTCTGAGAATGACTAGAGCTGTGCCAGGGCCTGCAGGGACAGGGCACAGGGAATGGCTTCCCAGTGCCAGAGGGCAGGGCTGGATGGGAGATTGGGAACTGGGAATTGTTCCCTGGGAGGGTGGGCAGGGGCTGGGCTGGAATTGCCAGAGCAGCTGTGGCTGCCCCTGGATCCCTGGCAGTGCCCAAGGCCAGGCTGGACACTGGGACAGTGGGAGGTGTCCCTGACATGGCTGGGGTGACACTGGGTGGGATTTAAGTTCCTTCCAAGCCAAACCATTCCCTGATTCCCTGTGGTGTCCAAGGGCTGTGTTGGAGCCCCTGACACGTGGTGGGAGTTACTCCAGGGGTTTGGAATGTGAAGGAAGCTGGGTCCATGTGCTGGCAGGAAAGCTGTGCCTTAGAGCTGCTTCAGAGCCCTTTGGTGTCCAGTTCCCTCCTGCTGAACTCCGGGCTCCAGCAGCAATCAGGCAGCCACAGTCTGAGGGATTGTGGCTCTGTCTTTGCCACAGCTCCAGTAAATCCCACTGGAAACTCTCAGATCCTTTATCCTTCTTGCCAGCCAGGACTGTAAAATCCTGAGGGGCCTCGATATTATCAAGGCGTTCCCAGCATCCTCAATGGGGCTGGAGCCAGGGGGAAAATCCCACTGTGGGATGAATGAAAAGGGCCTGGGTGGGATGGGGAAGTAAAAGCCTGAGCTGCTGTCCTGTGTGAGAGCCCTGGAGCAGCTTCCCACGTGCTGAGATTCCCAGGGATTTACTGCAGGATGAGCCCAGCAGAGCAGCCTGCAGAGCACAGGGACTGCCACAGAGCCATCCTCAGACTCTGGATGGAAGCAGGAGATTTGTCCTGAACTGGAATTTTCCTCCCCATTTGGTAGCCATGGCTCCCTTTAATGAAGAAGAGTCAATTAAAACCACCCAGAGCCATGGAGAGATCAGCTCCTTCCACACTGCTCTGCTCTGGTTGGATCCAGCAGCTCCTGCCTCTTCCAGAGAAGCCTCTGGCTCCAGGGATCTGTTTGACTTCCAGACATGCAGGGATGGAGGGTGGGATGTGCTCAAGCTTCCATGCTCTGCTCTCACTGATTCCAGAACTCTCACAGGCCCAAATGGCCAGGGATGGCACCAGGATTTCAGCAGCACTGCCAGGCCCAGCTGAGCTCCTGGGGACACCCCAGGTAACTCAGGGTATTCAGGGAACCTGGGTGTTTATGCACTCCCTGCAACCCCTGTGCACAGCAGCTCCAGCAAAAATCCCCTCCTGCCTCTCCAGTTAGCACAGAGATTCCTGAGGAGTGACCCTCAGGTGTCCCTGTCCCTTTGCACCCTCAGGTGTCCCTGTCCCAGGCCACCATTCCCACCAGGACCAGCTGCTCTGTCCCTGTGCCCTGCCCTCTCCCCTCTGGCTCCACACGGAGCAAACAGAGATGTGCCCCCCCTGCCCCAGGCAGAGACAGGCACTGGAATTCCAGGGGAAGGCAGAGACTCCGTGAGGGATGGTTCCTGTTATTCCCTGGCTTTCAGATCACCTCGGGTGCCTTTGTGCAGGGCAGTGAGGTAAATCAGCCCCGAGAGGAGCTGCCAGGAACACCTGAACCTGGAAGAGCAAACATTCCTTCATCCTTGAGCAGGGGATGGAGTCTGCCCCCTCAAGCATTTGCCTTGAACTCTTCTCCTGTTTTATTCTCCATCAAGGGTTTGGTGTTGTTTTCTTTATCTTTCCCACCCGTCCAACATTAAATGTTTAATGAGAGCTGTGAGCGGTCAGGCCCTGTGAAGTTCCAGAAGTTTTCATGTTCAATGCTTTTAAAACTCCAAACGAATGAGAGGATAAATGAAATGGCTGCCAGGAGGCAAAGGCATTTCCCTGCCCCAGAAATGGCCAGCCTGACTGGCAGACAAAGGGCTCTGCTGGGGGCCAGTGCAGGGAGGAGCAGTGGGGAGAGCTGGGCTGGACCTCAGGGATGGAGGAAATCATTGCCTTGTGCTGCCACCAACAACAGAGCAGAGCTGCTGCTGCAGCCTGGGCCGAGCCTGGCCTCCATCACACACTGCAGCCACTCCTGAGCATGTTCCCCTGCTCACTCAGCTCTTCCTGGGAATGGCAGCTCAGGAGGATTGCAGGCCTGCCTGTCCCTGCCGTGTGACACCTCCAGCCCCGTGGTGGTGGCAGATGATGGCAGCGGAGTCACCTCTCAGAAACGGGGCTGAGGTGGCTGCAGGAGGGTGAATGTCCCACTGAGAAGGGAAATAAACCTGAACTGGACCTGCACAGCCCATGTGCCCCAGCAGGAAATATCTCCTGAAGGAGATCTGGGATGTTGGGAGCAGCCAGAGCACTCTCTCTCATCCTGGGTTTTGCTGGGGTGAATTGTCATGTCAGAAATCCCAGAATTATGGAATGGTTTGGGTTGGGAGGGCCCTTAAACCCCACCCAGTGCCACCCCAGCCATGGCAGGGACACCTCCCACTGTCCCAATGTCCAGCCTGGCCTTGGGCACTGCCAGGGATCCAGGGGCAGCCACAGCTGCTCTGGCAATTCCAGCCCAGCCCCTGCCCACCCTCCCAGGGAACAATTCCCAGTTCCCAATCTCCCATCCAGCCCTGCCCTCTGGCACTGGGAAGCCATTCCCTGTGTCCTGTCCCTGCAGGCCTTGTCTCCGCTGTCCCTCTCCCTTTTTCTTTAGGCTCCTTCAGGCCACACTTGGGTGACCCTGGAGCTTCTCTTTTCCAGGCTGAACAATCCCAACCATCCCAGGCTTTTCCTGCCCTCTCTTCAAAGATGACTCCTTAATCTGAGCATTTTGGAGCCCTATGACTTCTCTTGGCCCATCCAAAGCCAGATTTTGGGGAGGCTGTAGATCCCAGAGGAAATCCGGCAGGCTGACCTTCACGGGTGGACACAGGGACTGATTCCCACTCCCTGGAACTTTTCTGGAGGGAAATAATGGGAAAGAGCACTCAGGGTGTTCTTTTTACCCTTGTTTGCATCACACTGAGCCAAATTAGAGAAGAAATTAGAGCTCAGGCAATCCTGGTTCTCCTGCAGCTCTGAGCACAACAGCAGCTTTCCCCCTCCACTCCTGAACCCCCTGCTCCCTTTTTAGGGCAGCTGCTCTCTTTTTCAATCATTTTTCCAATTTTTCATTATTGTTTTGTCCCTTCCATAAAGCAGATGAAAATTAAAGCCCATAAAACTTTCCATTTCTGTGGCATGGATCTATTGGCAGATAAAAACCTGCTACAAATCATTAACCCAAGATGCAGCTGGAGATGCTGCCGGGAGGTGCCAGGGTGACATTGGAGCACAAGTTCCTGGAAGTTTCAGACAGCTCAGCACCAGTCCTCAGCTGCTCAGGCACCTCTTGGTGTGCACAGGGCAGCTGGAAACTCTGATTTCCACAAGGGCTTCCACTGCTGGAGTGCAGATGAGAAAAAAATTCCTGCTCAGAGGAATCTCCAAGGGCTCCCTGTCCCTCCAGGTGATTCTGTACCTCCTTCCCCTGTGACCTGCCCAGAAAGCTCCTGTTAGGACCTGGCTGCCCTTTTAATTTGGGGGTGCTTTGAAACCCCGGGCAGGATTGTTCTGAGGCTGAACTTGTGTAGAAATTCACCCTCTGGATGCTGTGTTTAACAAACCCCAGAAAAACTCGCATTTAACTCAATTTTTCCACCCCTTATCCACATTTTTCTCAACATCAGCTCTGCACTGGAGCTCTTCAGTTTGTGCCTTCATCTCCCTGAACCTTTTCCTGGTATTGTTCCCTTTCCAGGTCTGATTTTTATATGGAGGCTCTACAAGGGCTCTTTGGAGAGAGAAAAGAGGCATTTTCTGCTGCTGGAGCAGCTCTGGCAGTGATTGGCAGGGAGTGTTTCAATGTTCAGGCTGCAGTCCCTGATTTGATTTCATCCTCCTCCTTCAGAGAGCACAGAATCATGGAAACCACTTGTCCTTAACTGCAGAGGAACAGTCAGACCTGGCCCCAATCACAAAACACTCCAGACCTGTGCTGGAGGGCTCTGAACAAAAGGAGAACTTTAAACTGGGGGGGAGTTTTGTGGTGGTAATGGACTTGTTTGTCTGAAAGGGGAATAAAAATGTACTTTGGTGAGAATGTGTGTGGGAAATGGAGTCACAGAATCAGGGATCATGGAATGGTTTGGACTGGAAAGGAACCTTATATCCTCTCCAGTTCCATACCAGGGACACCTCCCACTGTCCCAATGTCCAGCCTGGCCTTGGGCACTGCCAGGGATCCAGGGGCAGCCACAGCTGCTCTGGCAATTCCAGCCCAGCCCCTGCCCACCCTCCCAGGGAACAATTCCCAGTTCCCAATCTCCCATCCAGCCCTGCCCTCTGGCACTGGGAAGCCATTCCCTGTGTCCTGTCCCTGCAGGCCTTGTCCCCAGTCCCTCCTCAGTCCTCCCGGGGCCCCTTAAGGCCCTGGAAGCCACAATGAAGTCACCCCAAAACCTCTCCTGCGGGGAGAACCGTCATGGTTTGGGGACAGGAATTACAGAGAAAACCTCCTGCAGACCTGTGGGACATTGGGATCTGGGATCCTGTATCACACTGGGATCAATGATCCTGTATCACACTGGGATCCTGTGTTGCACTGCCCTTTTTTTGGAGAAGAGCTGCAATAACAGTTCCTGCTCAGTGCTGGTAAGGAGGGTGTCAGTGACTGCAGGATTTTTCCTCACAGATCCATAAATCCTCTCCAGGCCATCATCACCCTCATCACCATCCTCTCCATCCCGATCATTCCCCGGCTGCATCCCTGCTCCTGCTCAGCTGCACTCACGCCTGGCTTTGTCCCTCCGGACTCAGCGTTTTACACTTGTCCGCATTAAATTGCATTTGCTGCCTGAGTCACCTAAAGGATGCAAATCCTCTGGAATCAGGGGGATTGTGCCTGCTCCCAGGCAGGAGAGTGGGATATAAATGGATTCTTTCCCAGCTCCACTGAATCCCTTCTGACCAGAGCTATGAAAACGCATCCAAAGCTGGTTTGGGTTTTTTGAGTGGTTTTTTGTTTGTTTGTTTGTTTGTTTTGGGTTTTTTGCATGTTTTTGAATGGGACCAAACCCACAGCATTTTCAGGGCAATGGATCCCATCCAGATCCCTGACATAAATCCTGTCCGTGGATTTCCTTGCTGGGGATTTTCCTTTGCTTTTTTCCCAGTCCCCAGGAGGGGAATGTGCTGTGCTGGTCTGTAAATACTCCCTGTAAGCAAACCTCAGCCTCGGGAGGCTGTAATATAAATAAATCTGCAAGGATTAGCTGTGATTTGCAGGGGGAAATGCGGGAATACAGCAGGCAGCAGTTTTCCTGGGGGTCTGTGGATGCTTTGCAGGATTGTTTGTTGGTTTAAGGCTCACTCAGGTGGTATTGCTGGCATGGAGGGGGGAAAATCATAAGGAACAGGCAGTTCCCCTGGAGACTGGGATTTGTGGAATCCAGCAGCTCCCAACCTGTCTGGATTATGCCCATATCAGGGCTGGGCAGCCCTGACCCCCAGGTAAAGTTGGGAATGAGGGATTCAGAATCTTTAAAATGGTCACAAGTTTTGTCTTATGGGTTTTGGATTACTAGTGTTGGATTGTGTGGTTGCTGCCCACTTTCATGTCTGAAACCTGAATCCTAAACTGTCTGAGGTGAAGGAGAACTTTTTGTGTCCAGGGGAAGCTGAAGGTTATGGAATGCTGGACAGTAGGAAATGAATAATCAAACACAACTCGCCCTCACGGTGCTGGCAAATCCGGGGTTTGCTCACACTGGTGCACTTCCCCTAAAGGAGGAAAAGGAATTTTAGTTCAGGAAGGGAAGGATAAGAGGGGTGATCGTGGCCTGCGGTGGTTTCATCCCACAAGAGCCATCCAGGTGTGGATTCAGCTTGGAAAAGGAGCAGTGAGGGAGGTCCAGGCAGAGCCAGGGGTGCTCTGGAGCTGCTGCACAGCAGGAGCTGCTCCTGGCACTGAACTGGGAGGCCTCAGATGGGGTTTAGTGGGAGCCAGTTCAAAATGGACACAAAGCCAGGCCTGTGGAGTGCTGCAAGGGGCTGTGTGATCCACCCCTGCAGCCAGGCTGGGCACAGCTGGGCAGGGTTTGGGGTGGGATCCATCTGGGATCTCCTGTGGAGATGTTTGCTGTGATCCACCCCTACAGCCAGGCTGGGCACAGCTGGCAGGGTTTGGAGTGGGATCCATTTGGGATCTCCTGTGTTTGCTGTGTGATCCACCCCTGCAGCCAGGCTGGGCACACCTGGGCAGGGTTTGGAGTGGAATCCATCTGGGATCAGTGTGAAGTGTTTGCTGTGTGATCCACCCCTGCAGCCAGGCTGGGCACAGCTGGGCAGGGTTTGGGGTGGGATCCATCTGGGATCAGTGTGAGGTGTTTGCTGTGTGACCCACACCTGGGCAGTTTTTGGAGCTGGATCCATTTGGGATCCCCTCAGCCCTTCCTGAGGGATGCAGCAGGGATAACCTGGGATTCCCCTGCTGAGTGTTGTCTCTTTTGTCACCCTTGGGGCACAGCTGTGCTGGCAGATTTGTTCAACATTTTCCAGAACCAACTTCTCATCTTCCACCATGGAGTCGTTCTCCCTGCACCCCGAGGATCTCCTAAAGCAGCTCTGCACTCCTTGACAATAATTTGCAATTGTTAATCACCCCCAGTAATTACAATTTCAGTGGATTCTGCCTCCCCAGCTCCAGCCGGGCCAGGAGCTGTTTCATATTTAAACAGTATTAGAGCAGGATTGCTCCCCTGGGGGGCTCCTGGCCTTGAAGGCTGAGGTTTAATTCTCTGCACCACTAATTACATCAGGAAAACAAGGAGGGAGATGTAAGCAAAGGGTTGTAGGGGTGTCACCAAACATCTCCTCCTGCTCCAGGAGCCGTGCCCTGGGCCTGCTGTGGCTCAGGAACACGAATTTCCGAGGGAGATGAGGAGCAGGGAGACAGGGAATTGGGGATTTATCCCTGGCTGTCGCTTCTACAGTAGCACAGAGAGGGAAATGGGTGGGAAGTACCAGCCCAAAGATGACACTTGATGTTGAGAGGAATGACAGACTTGTCTTTACAAACAAGCACTGGGTCTGCTGGGAGATAACACCAGCACTGGGAGATAAAAGAAACAATGGGGAGGATTCTGCCCATTGATGAATGGAAAAGAAGATATTTGCCTTTACAAACAAACTGTGGGTTTGCTGATAAATGAAATTGGATATTGAAAGATGAAAGAAATGATGGGGAAAAGCCATAAATTCCAGTATATACATTGTACATTAAAGGGGAATCTCAGGTGTTAGGCACTCTGGGCAGTCTGCACCTCTCAAGTACCTCAGCCAGTGGGGAAAGAGAGAGGGAAATGTGCCTGGGAAATTGGGATAAAAAGGAGGCTGTGTCCTCCAGAATTTGAGAGACCCCCGGGGAAATGCCCCATGGCCTCTCCCTCCATTTGAATAAAGTGAAAGGACTCCTCTGTCTCCTTTTTGGATATGAACCTCTGGCGTTTCTGGATTAATTT
This sequence comes from Sinosuthora webbiana, assembly GCA_013397395.1. Taxonomy (NCBI): domain Eukaryota; kingdom Metazoa; phylum Chordata; class Aves; order Passeriformes; family Sylviidae; genus Sinosuthora; species Sinosuthora webbiana. Next base: position 270,167 of record VXBN01008490.1, read on the forward strand.
TCCTAACAATGCAAAAGCAGAAAAATTCCCTGGAGGGGGGAGCTGGGAGTGGCCTGGCAGAGGGAACGAGTTTGGGATTGTGGTTTCACCAAGCTTTGACCCTGGAATTGCTCTCAGGGATGACAGGAGCTGTGGATTTGCCCCGCACAGGCTGAGGAGATGCCGTGAGGGTTTGTTTGGATGTGTTTGGGCACCAGGACTGACAACCCTTGGAGCAGCCAGCAGGAAAGCCAGCAGGGACACGGAGCTGGCTGCGAGCTGTGCACAGCACCCAGCTCCAGAGGCGACTCTGAAGCAGCCTCTCAGCTGTGGAGACCAAATGTACTCAAATTTAGAGCTTTAGAGCCACAAAACAGCCAAAAAAATCCATTAGGGGAGTGCTGTTAATGTGAGGTTCCTTTTGGAAGTGGAGAAAGCTTACAGGGAAGTGGGGGCAGGAGGCTTGCAGGAGGTTTGGGGTGTTTAAAGACGTCTTGTGAGCAGTTCAGAGTGGATTTTTTACCACTTAGCAGAACCACAGGTAAAATGTTTCAGCAGAGTGGTCAAACTGCAGTGCTGGAGCTTTTAGGAGTGGAGGCAGAACTGTGCCCCTTAAAAAAAAAACCCTGTAGTTCTTAAAGCCCTTTAACCATCACTGGGTATCATCAGAGGGTTAAAAGCTCAAAAATTGAAGGGGATGATAGAGAGTTATCCTCGAGGTAGTTAAAATGCAAACGGAGAGGAATTATGGAAGATGTCCCAAGGCTGCATGATTGGAAAGAAAATATTCAGGTTTTACTGAGCTGCTTTTTCCCCTCTGCTATTTTTGTGACTTTTTTTACACGTGGTGATTTATTAAGCAGGGAAGGTCTCATCAGTGAGGGGGGAAAGGATGATTCCAGTGGAGGGCAGGTGATGATGACGATGATCATAAAAAACTTGTTTTAAATCTCGGTGCCGAGTGGGCTGGGTTTTTCCTTGGAGCTTGGAATTCGGGATTTAAATGACTCCATCTGGGTGTGGAGCTCCTCTTGGCTGAGATTTCTGTGCTCATCAATCTCTTCATCTTGGGAAGTCACTCAGGACCCCTCAGAGCTTCTCTGGGCAGCCTCTGCCAGGGCCTCCCCACCCAGAATCCCCAATATCCCGGCTGAACCTCCTCCCTTTCCATGTGAGGCCGTTCCCCCTGCTCCTGCCGCTCCAGGCCCTTGTCCAAAGTTTTTCTCCACCTTTCTTACAGCTGCTTCAGGGGTTGGAAGGCTGCAGTGAAGTGACCCCAAAGCTTCTCTTCTCCAGGCTGACGAATAATAACAATAACAATAATCTGATTTTCCCCAACAATCAGGAAAAGTGCTTTGCTCTGAGCCTAAGTCCTGCCAGGCTGGGTTCCAACCTCCCGTGCTGGAGGTGCCTCCTGAGGACAATTCCCACCTCATTCCCTGGAGCTGCAGCCTCCCCTCCATCACCTGCCTGCAATGGGAGCCCGTTCAGACCTAAACAGGAAGGATTTGAGACATGGAAGGTGCTGGAGTCAACAAAATCCACGCCCAATTCAGCCCCCTGAATCTTTTTTCAGAGCATTTATCGAGCACTTAAAGAGAAAATCCTGAAGTTCTGCTGGATTTAAGGACTCCCAGTCCCTGCAGAGGGACACCCTCGCAGCTGGAGTTTTGCAGGAGCCAGTGACAGAGTTTGTGTTTCTCAAAAAAAAAAAACCACTTTGTACATTCTGACCTTTACTCTTAGAGGGAAGCAAAATATAGATTCCAGCTCCTTAACGTGCTGCAATTTGAAGCATTTGTCTTTTCAGGCTGGGGCCAAGGGGAAATTGGTGTTTGGGACACTTAAGGGTCCATTTGTGATGTGTCACAGCAGGACAGAACCTGCTTGAGGCTCCCAAATCCTCTCCTGAATTGAAAAGCTGAAGGTCAAGACTAATTTCCCCCATTCTGCAGCACAGAAGGACTTTGAACACCCCGGATTTTCAACTTGCAAGGCAAGCAAATTGGATGCCTCGGTTGCATTTGGTCATTTGGAAAGGTTATTTCTGCCCTCTCTGCCTTTCACTTGCTGCTCCCTCTGAGGGTGGAAGTTTTATTCTGAGCTGCAAATAGGCTCCAGGCTGAGATAAAGAGGAAAATTTTGGTAGTAATGCATCAGCTGGAAAACAAAGCAGAAATCTGAGGTGTTAAACAGTAAAAGCAAGGTGGGAGAGGTCTTTATTAAGTAAAATGATGTGTAAAAGCTCTGAAAACAGAGTGGGGAAAGGCCACAGGGCCTGCCCTTAAAACGTCTGTTTAGGATAATGGACACAATTATAAGGAACACAATTTCCCTGGGAGCTTTTGTTCCCAAAAGCAGTTTCCCCCCTCAGGGCGGGCCCTGGGTTTGTGCAGTTGCTGCTGTCGGGCACTGGGGACTCCTCAGGATTTGTTCTGATTTATTTTCCTCCCTGTTCCCTCAGAAGGAAATGTGGTTACAGAGAGGTGGCCAAGGCTGCAGGGGCTGAGCCAGAGCCTGAGTTGGTGTCACCTTTGCTGTGCCCAGTCCCTGGGTGGCTTTTGGCCATGGGAATGCTCTGCTGCGGCCACAAGTCCCATTGTTTGGGTGCCCCAGGTTCCTGAGGAGCCCAGGGGGTCAGGGGAGCCTGAATTTCCACGGAGCCTCCAGGGATTCACCTGGGGAGCTGCTCCTGCATTCCTGGGAAGGTGGATGGGTCCCCAGGGAACTGAGCCCTCCTTGGAGGGCCTGGAGCCCACAGGTGTTCCCTAAAGGACATTGTCACTTAGTCCTGGAAGTGGGTGCTGGTGCCCAGGGAGGCTGTGGAGGGGCTGTGGAGATGTTTGGAGTCTGCCCAAAGTTCCTGGGCAGAGCAGGAGGCTGCAGGTCAGGGAGCTGTTAATTATTGGTGATGATGATGATGATTTTCAGTGGGAGGTGAGTGAGCACCTTCACTGCTCTCGAGGGCTGGCGCTCCACAGGCTGCAGGATCCAACTGCTCTGCTCCCAGAGGGATCCCCTGGATCCCTGGCAGTGTCCCAGGCCAGGCTGGACAGGGCTGGGAGCAGCCTGGGACACTGGGAGGTGTCCCTGCCATGGCTGGGGTGACACTGGGTGAGTTTAAGGTCCCTTCCAGCCCGACCCAGTGTGGGGTTCCAGCTCTTCCTTCTGAGCTTCAGGGGGTCCTGGAGGCCCCAAATCCTTTCCAGGTGGGGTGGCTTTGCCCTGGGCAGCTTTGACTCCCTGGGTTACCGGGGTGGACACCCAGCCTGTTTCCTCTGGAGCTGAGATTCCAGTGAATTCTGCAGCAACAGACAGGGAGGAGAGGGACCCTTGCCCCTCCACCCAAATCCCAGCTATATCCCCGCTCCAGGGAAAAACCCCAATTGCTGTTTTCACCCCAGTCCTGGTGGTCACCCAGCCCTGGGATGAGCCAGCCTGGTCCCTGTGTCCCCCTCCCCTCCCTAAACCTGGAACTTGCTGGATTTTCCGAGGCTGCTGCTCCCCCTCCCCGCCGTGCTGCTGCAGCTTTTCCCTCTGGGGACGGTTCCATTTTGTCACTGTTTTTATAAAAATGTCACAGGCTCACACGCTCGCAGTGACACTTGAGGCAGTCATTGCCAAAGTGTTTAAAGTGTTCCGAGGTGCTGTTGGGTGCCAACAAAATTTAGTTGACAACATAATAATAAATCCAGCTCCAGCAACACTTTTAATGAACATAAAAAGGTCTGGCTGATTCCCTTTGCCTCCCGCTTCACCCCTGGTATCTCTCTCCTCACTGCTTTGTTCCATACTAAAGACAAAATTTATGGGATCTGAAGGATGTTATGAAGATTGTGCAGAATCAGAATGTAAGGGTGTATATGAGATAATAGGGAAATTATAATAATGTAATTTATAAGATTTCCATCTCTATCAAGGCGAACAAGGAGAGCGAATTTTTGGAACTTTTTAAGACTTTGAACGACGGTACAAAAATCCATTAAAAAACTTGGATGGTTTAATTTATAGCAAAGCTCCCATACCCCACTCTGGCAATGGAAATTCCTGATGGGAACATTAATTACCTGCGTGGTTTCTGTAAAATTGCCTCGCTCTGAGAGAACTGGAGTCAAAGTTCCTGTTGTTTGTTGGGGTTTGGACTGTGCAGAGCAGCTTTAAGATGGAATAATTTTCCCAATCCAGTCTCTAATCTTCCCATCAGAGATGAAATATCCAGAGTCCTCTGTTTAAATTCCCCCCTGGAGGATGGGAGACGAAGCAGAGGGGTCCCAGCTGAGCTGTGACATAAATGTCCTGTAAGATATTTGATGTCATTATGGGCATGGAAACCACACAGCTCCGAAGGTATCACCTTGAAAGTCTTGGAATTCCATCCCCAAAATCCAGGAGAACACCAAGTTTTGTAGATTTACTTTACAATGTGGTTAATGACTTTGGGAATAAGTCTTGAAGCTGGATCCTCCAAATGGAAGAATATTAAAAACACTGATTTATTGTGGCTTCTCGGGTGAACTTTGCTCAGGTTGCTCTGAACTGTGGCCACTCAGCCTGGGAGCTTTGGGGCTGTGCTGGGACCTGCTCCTGTCCAGCACTTGGGGGGAAAAAAAATCAGCTTTTTTGTAATGTTTGACAGTTTTAAAACCATAAAAGAAACTTGGGAGCTGTCAGTGAAACCCAGCTGGAGGCACAAGGACAGCAGCTCTGACTCCTGAAATAAATAAATAAACCTCCCTTGCCTTGGAAGGAAAACAGAAAAAGCCACGTAGAGCCTAAATTACTGTCAGTGCTTAAATCTGCTCGGGGCTGTGTCCTCAGCTGATGCCACTTAGAGCCCTGTACACCCAGATTAAGCTGCAGTAATTGAGGAGGAGGATCTTTAATTAAGCAGAAAATCATGATCATAAAACTGTTCCTATGGACCTCTTTTATCGGAGCCCTGTCTGAGTGTGTGAGGATGTTCCAGGAAGCCCCAGTCCCTAAATTAAAAACTCCCGTTAGCTCTTCTGATGAGCTTTAAACACCCTTGTAGAGAATCCTTCCCCAACCAGCACCTTTTGTTCTCAGGGTGGGGTTTGAGCCCCTCCTGCCCCGGCAGCTCCTGCAGCATCTCTGGCTCTTGTGGAGGTGGAAAATGGTTCTTTTCCAGGGTTAATCCCTGCAGCTGCTCCCTGGCTCCCCTCAGGAGTGTTTTCCCTCCCATGGGTGATCCCTCCCATGGATTGTCCCTCTCTGCCTCAGAGAAGCCTTTGCTCCTTCCTCATTCCCCTCGAGCCCCTCTGGAGTCTCTCAGCCGGGTCTGGGGAGGTGCTGGAGCCAAATCCCTCCCTCTGGAATGGAGAAATCCCAAACCAGGCTGGGGGAGAAGGGTCCCACCATGGGGCTGGTGCTGGGGCAGCCTGACCAGCCTGGGACAGGGAGGAAGGAGGCCTGGAGAGCCCGAATTCAGCAGGTCTGGAGCTCTTCTTCCCCACTTTGCTCCATTTCTGGGCTCTCCCTGTGCCTGGGGGAGGTTTTTTCTGGAGCCAGAGGGATGTGGCCCTGCTGAAGTGCCACCAGGGATTTAGTGCCACCAGCACAGGGTCCCCAGGGTTCTTCTGCCGCCATAAACCAAAGCAGCACCAACAGCTTTTTAGGGGCTGAAAAAAAAAAGAATGGATGGAGCTGTTACAGCAAAAGGCAAATTAAAATATCAGCTTTCAAAGGGCTCCTTATTTTCCCTCTTCCCTTTGAATTACTTTTCGTTTTATTCATTATTTTCTCACATCAGATGATGGCCGGGTCACCCTGCAGCAGGTGACAGCCACACCTGGGCCCTGGGTGTGGGGGGAGCTTTATTTCACCCCATTATCAACAGAGAGCTGGTTTTTTTCTCAGCACATCATCCTTAATCTGGGCGTAGGCAGGGGATTGCAAAAAAATAAACCAAAATTAAAGCCTAAGAAGCTGCTGGGGTGTGATAATGAATGAGATACTGCTGACCCCTGGGCCTTCTCTCTCTTCTGGATAATTACAGAGGAATAACTGTATAAATCTTGCTTGGATTTCCTGCCCCGTTTGCCCGTGGAAATGGATGGCTCTGTGTGTTTTCTCTGCAGGCTGGAGGATTGTTTTAATTTAAATACAGCTTTGCAGTGCTTTGCTGTAGCAAGTGGAATTAAAAAAATAAAGAATTTAGGAAGGAGTGGGGAGTGGAGCTTTTCCTGAGCTGGGCTGCTCATCTCAGCAGCTGCTGGGCCTGCTCTGAGCCCCCTTTGCTGCCCAAATGCAGCTCCCAGGCAGCTCCTGCCCCACAGGGTTTGGATTTTCCCTCTTAAAATCCCAGGAGTGGTTTGGAGGCTGCATTGAGGATCCCCAGCCGTGGCAGGGACACCTTCCACTGCCCCAGGCTGCTCCAAGCCCTGCCCAGCCCGGCCCTGGGCACTGCCAGGGATGGAGCAGCCCCAGCTGTGCTGTTCCATTTATTCCTTACAGGCATTTCTGGGCGGTTTCACTGCAGTTTGCTGATTTTAAGGAGGTTTGTGCTGGAGGAGCAGGACAGGGAGCGGAGCACAGGAAGGTTGTGTGGCTGCCCCATCCCCGGCAGTGCCCAAGGCCGGGTTGGGCAGGGCTTGGGACAACCTGGCCTGGTCAAAAAGGTGTCCCTGCCCATGGCACTGGGGGACTTTTAAAGGTTTCCCTCTGTTTTGATGAAGGCTGGGCAGCTGGGAGGAGAGGGAGCAGCACAGAAGTGCCCAGGAGTGGGGGATTTGGGTGGGCACAGATGGGATTTGTTGCTGGCTGTGGCTCAGAGCCCGTTCCAAGGGCAAGGCTGGATGGGGGAGCAGCTCCCAGGCCCCCAGAGGGGTTTCTGTGCGTGCTGCTCTCAGGTGCAGCATCCTGCAGGCTCTGGCCTCGGGGCAAGCCCATGAGCACGGCCTGACCCAGCTCTGGGATCACCTTGGAATGCATCAAAGCCCCGAGGAGGCTCTCAGCAGAGGGCTCCAGTTCCCTGGATCTCCACACTCGGCAGCAAATAAACAAAATCAAATCAGTGCTGTTCCATTCCGAGTGGAAAATGCCCGTGAGGGGCCTTAATGCAGTTGGAGGAACCACTTTGAATTTACACCTGGAACTCATTTAAATTTTTAAGGTGCTTAAAAGCCTGGCTGCCCATCATCATTTGTGGCTGCTTCCCTCATCCGGGATGCTGATGCAGGAAAAGGTTTTCCACAGGTTGGGTGGGAGAGGCTGGAGAAAGCCTGGTTGGTTTTGTGCTGCTGTCAAGTTTTGTTTTGAATCACTTTAGGGCCCATTCTTGATTTTTGGAGTTTCAAGTTGCTCATTAAAGCCAAATGAAGTGTTAATGTTTGTGGCCAACTCGGAGGAAAGCTCTGTGTGCATCCATATCCATATGAAAGTGCTGGAAATCCCTAAAAGCAGGAGAGCACGATTTTTTTGAAGTGTTTGATTCTAAGCTCATTTCTTGATTGCAAGAAGCAAATCCAGGGTTTGTGAACACAGAGACACAACCCCAAACGGGGCTTTTGAGCAGCCTCAAAGATGCAATTCCTATTTTCATGTTCTGAAGGGGCTGAGACAGTATTAAAAAAAAAAAAACAAACAAACAAAAAAAAAAACCTCTTCGTAATCCTTTCATAGGCTTCTGTTTTCCCTAAAATTTCCCATCTAATCCATATGTCTGGATCCTGCAGGATTCATTCCATTGGACCAGAAAAAGTCAGGATCAGCCCACACTGGGTGGGAACTGCAGCTGAGTAAGGGAGACTTTTCATGGAGTCATGGAATGGTTTGGGTGGGAAGGGGATTTAAATCTCACCCCATCCCACCCCAGCCAAGGGCAGGGACACCTTCCACTGTCCCAGGGAGCTCCCAGCCTGGCCTGGGACACTCCCAGGGGTCCAGGGACAGCCCCAATCAGCTCCCACCTCGCTCCCAAACCAGCAGCACAGAGGCTGCAATTTCCCATTTCCCAACAAACTTCCACCTGCGGCTGGAATTCGGGCTGTGAAACATCCCCAACCAGTTTGAGTTTACAATATCTCCATTTAGCACCTTGGAGAACGTGTCAGGATAAGGACAAGCTGCTCCTGAGCAGCTGCAGCTCCCAGGGGATGGGATGAAGAGCAGGTGTGGGAACTCCTTTCCCACAGACCCTGCAAATGCTCCCCAGTTGTGTTTGCTCCGTGTGGAGGACAGGAACTCCCTGGAAGGGGGGAGATCCAAGGAGCTCATGGATGGCAGCAATTCCCAGGGATGGGAACTCCAAGGAGCTGCACCTGAGCTGCCTTTTGGGGAGGGGAGGGGAAAATAAAGATATAAATGCAGAGCCCAGGGAAGGGAGCTTTAGCAGCAAACCAGGAAAAGCTCCCCAGGGAGCCAAGATCCTGCTGCCTGTTCTGACCCAGCGGCCTGGTGTGATCCCAGGCCTGCTCCAGAGCTTTTCCTCCTCTCTCCACTCTCACAGGCAAGTCTGTCAGACCCAGCTGATTCTCCCTTCCCCTCCCCGTTCAGGAGGGGTTGTTGCTCACCACACGTGTTTGTGCAGCCATGTCCTTGTTGGGATGCCTCATCTGAGGACAAAGGTTACCTGGGAAGGGAGGGAAGCCCAAAATCTGTCAGGTGGAAAATCTCTCCCTAAAGCCTCCTCTCCTCTTTGCCTCCCTGAGCAGCTGCTCTTTCCCCCAGGGTGTGCTGCTGCCTCCCTGGGGAGTCTCCTGGCCTGGAGCAGTTCTTCCCTTTGAGCAGACAGAAAATGGAGCAAAGGAGCAGCTCTGGGAGAGGAGAATTTTCCCTGACCTAGGACTGATTCTCCAGCAGTTTGGGGGATTTGAGCTCTGGAAGGGGCAGTGTTGGCTCCCCAGTCAGAGCCTTCCAGCACCCAGTGCCTCCAGTTCTGATGGATTCATCCTTAGGGGATGCTGCTCCATCAAATTGTCCTTTTCCTTCTCCCTCCACTGGGCTGGAATTTGGCTTGAAAATGGACTCAGATCTGGTCCCTTTGGTCCTGGGGATGTTGTGGCTTCATGTCTTGCAGGTGAGGCCCTTCCTGCCCAGCTCCCTCCCTGTGCCAGGGCAGAGCCATTCAATGTGAATTCTGCTGTTCTGGGATGTGCAGCTCCCTCAGGGTGATGCTCCCAGCAGGATCTGTGGCTGCTGCCTGGCTCCCTGGAGCTGGATGTGGATCCATGGATTCCTCAGAGCGGTGCCACCAGCCTGTCCCCCACCCTGGCTCTGCAGCCAAGTGACACAAAGCTGCCAGAGAGGAGAATTTCCGTTCTCTCCAGCACCCAGAGACACAAAAAGCTCTTGGAGTTTGGAAAGGGAAGGAGCATCTGCTTTGGGAGGATAATTCAGGAAGGTGGAGGGAGAAATCCACCTGCTGCAAAGTTCCCTGTGGGAGCTCTTCATCTCCCCAAGCAGATCTGGCATCGCCGGGGTCTGGGGGGAGGGAGGCAGACAAGGCACAGGAATTGTGTCAGAAACTCTGGGACTCTGCCCTTTGGGAATCTGTCACACAGTGACAAGATGCTGCAGAACGAGGGCCTTTAAATTCTGCTTCTGAGGCCAACATGGGAAAGCTGGAGCAGGTTTGGCCCCTGGAAGGGGAAGGGAGAGAAGGATTTTCTGTTTTGTAGAGCAACCATCCCTCGGCCCCCTTAGGACAGGCCCAACACAGTGCCCACCGTGGCTTTGGAAAAATGCTCCCAGCCAGGACTGCCTCAAATCCACCCCATCCCACCTCATTTCCCAGAGGAGCTGTGACTTTCCTGACCTGCCTCTTTGTGTCTTGAAATGAGATTTGCTTGGAAGCAGCAGCCCACCAAGCAGAGAGTGACATCCAGCTGATCATCCAGGTGGGATGGCTCGGACCTCCTGGGATTAAGGGACTGACCAACTTCTGGACAAATTCACATAAATCTTCCTTCCCCCCCTCCTCTCACCTTTTTAAAAAAGAAAAGGTCTTGTGCTTAAGGAGAACTTTAAATCCACTTCTGTACTCAGTGCCCACCTTGGCACTGCTGTTTGTGGTCCCACACTGGGGCTGAGCTAAGAGGGAAGGGCAGGGCTGGGAGTCCTGGAGGTGCTGGGCTGGAATCTGAGCAAAGGATGTCCCACAGAACCAGCAGGAAAGGCCTGGGAAGGAGCCCATGGATCAGTGTTCCCTGCTGGGGGACCCTGCTGTGTGCAGAGCATTCTTCCTGAAGAAAAGGGCTCCTGGGGAGCCCAGAGGCTCCTGGGGAGGGTGAAGGAATCCCTGGGGCTCAGAGCAGGCCCAGGATGTTGGAAATGTGATTTCTCCTGAGGAGTGGGGAGCTCTGGGTGTTCCAAATTCCCTCCCAGCCCTCAAGCCCCGGCCAGTGTCTGCAGGGATCCGACACCTGCCTGAAATGTGCCTGTCCTGCAGGAGCAGGGAGGAGCCGTGGCCATCCCATTACCTCGAATTAGCAGCAGCAGTTTAAGTCCCACATAAAATTAATCTGATTGGATTTTGGAGCAGGGCTTATAATAAACAAGCCTGGCGCTGTTTACAAGCCTCACTGCAATATAATTCCATTTTTCAGCATGAGCTGAGAGCTCCAGGAGGAGCTGGTCCAGAGGCAGCTTTATTGCATTCAGCGGGGCCTAATGAATAGGGAGCAGATTGTAAAATGTTGTGTATTTTTATGGTTATCCATGCAGGTGAGAGCTGTGCAGCAGGGAGGTCACTGCCTTCGCTGCTCTGCGCTCCCAGGGAGGAGCAGGAGCTCGCCAAGGCCCGGGAGTGAGGGGCTGTCAGTGGGAAGGAGGACAGGCAGGGCTGCTCCAGCCTGGGAGTCCCTGCAGGGAGGGGCCACGGGGAGGAATTTGACCTTCAGGTCACCCTGGACCAATTCTAGCCCCTGGGTGACTCCCTGGACTCTCCCAGGTCACCCTGGACCAATTCTAGCCCCTGGGTGACTCCACGGACTCTTGGACCCCTTGGACCAATTCCAGCCCTCTCAGGTCACCCTGGACCAATTCCAGCCCTTGGGTGACCCCATGGATTCTTTCAGGTCACCCTGGAGCAGTTTCACCCCCTGGGTGACCCCACAGACTCTTTCAGGTCCCCTTGGACCAGTTTCACCCCCTGGGTGGCTCCGTGGGCTGCTGAGCTGAGCTGTGCTGCTGCTTCTCCATCCCAGAGGGTTTTCCAGCCCCTATCAGGTATGGGATGGAGCTCTGGGCTGGCCTCAGCCCCTGTAACCGCCTGATGTCCCCCCAGGTGGGGCACGGGACACAAGCAGTTTTCCCCAGTGTCACCAGTTTGGGGCAGACCAGCCCAGTCAGGCCCTTTGGGTCCAGCTGCAGGGAAGGGACAGGTTTGGTGGCCACACCAAGGGGCAGGATGAAACTGGGGACACATTCTGTGCTGTGCTGCTCCCTGTCCATGAATCCTGAATTTCCCAGGGGAAAAGCTGTGTGAGGAGAGAGGAGTCTCAGTGGGCAGCCTCCAGAGACGTTTCATTCCACTTTGACCAGGGAGGAGAGAGCCCAGGGAGGGCAGAGCCCTGAGCAAGGCAACGCTCAGGATTCCTGACAACCTTTGGAGAGCGGCTGAGGAAGCAGCAAAGATCCACAGCCAGGGATTACACAGAAAATTCAGGCTGCAAATATCAACGCACATAAAACAGTGCTTGGCTGCATTTGGGGTTTGTTCTGGGGAGTGTTAATAATCAAGTGATAGAAGATCACAGAGGTTTCATTCCCCAAGTGTTAAAATAAGAAGCAATTAAGGCTGTTGAAAGTTGCCATGGAGGCAGGAAAGGAGAGTCGGTGTTCAGGCTGCTCCCAGGCATCGCTGCCGTCCTTTCCTTTCCCAGAGCTGGGGCACAACAGGGAGGGCGAGAACAGGGAGGGAGCTCCGTGTGTGTGTCTGCAGTGGTTTCGGGGGTGGTGGGGCACAGGTGAGGACTGGGAGCAGCTGGAGGGCGTTGGGAGAAGCCCCTTTCCATCCTTCCCCTGTCCCCAGCCGGGGGAGGAGGCTCCCTCAGGGCTCCCGACACCCCTCTCCGTGTGGGTGAGCTCAGAACTGCACCCGGCTCTCTTTTCGCTTTTTTTCTCTCTCCCAACCGTTTTCAAGGCATCGGTTCCACTGGGTGGAGTTGGTATTAATTAAAGCGAGCTAATTGCCAAGGAGCTTCTGAAGGAGCAAGGCTTTGAGCTGGCCCCGGGGACAGGGAGTGAAGGGCTTTGAGAGCCGTGTAACCCTCAGATGCAGTTTTTTGCTGTGTAATCCCTTCCCTGCCAAGCTGGGAATTGAGCAAATTGGCCTCGACCCTGCCTGGAAGCTCCCGGAGTTTTTCAGGGCAGTGGGAGCAGGGAGGTCACGTCTGAGGCAGGAATTGATTGTGGCTGACCCAGGAATGTTCCCTGAGCTCTCCAGTTCCTGAGGCTGTGTCTGTGCAGGTCTGAGCTGAGACGGTGCTGGGTGCTGCCAGGTTCCCTTCTGGCACACACCTTCCCTCCACAGCGGCTCTCAGCCCCTGATTTATCAGGAATTCGGGTGCCCAGGGGTTCCTGGGGCTGGGGGCAGTTCTGTCTCCCAGCTCTGAGCAGTGTGGGGCTGGCAGGCTCCTGTCACCCTCCCGTCACTCATTTGGGGACAGGCTGGGCTGCAGGGCTGGCCCTGGTGCTGGCAGGGCTCTGCAGAGCTCCCCTCATGTGCAGACACGGCTGCAGAGCCCCACAGAGCTCCCTCCAGGCTCATCCCTCTCCATTCACCAGCTCACACTGAAAACTGAGCTTTGTAACTCCCCAGCCCAGGTGGGGGTGGGTCCCTTCCAGGAGGGTCTGGCTTTGGTGACCCTGCTCCTGAAAAATGGCTCAGTGCCCATCTCTAGTGCAGGAATCCCTCCCTCAGCTCACCAAATCCACCTTCTCCAGAGGTTTTGTAGCACCTGCCTTTGTTTGGAGGCTCTGAGGGAGAGGAGGCTGGGTGCTCACATGGCATGAATTTTAGCATCAGAGAATGGTTTGATTTCACCCCCTCCCACTGTCCCAGGTGCTCCCAGCCCCAATGTCCAGCCTGGCCTTGGGCACTGCCAGGGATCCAGGGGCAGCCACAGCTGCTCTGGGCACCTGTGCCAGGGCCTGCCCCTCCCAGGGAAGGATTTCTCTGCAATATCCAATCTAACCCTGCTCTCTGTCAGTCTGAAGCTGTTTTTGTCCCTCCATGCTGCTGTAAAAATGCCATGGAGTGATTTCATCCCATTGAAATCCCAAGGAACATTTGCTTTTTCTCCTCTAAAGCTTTGTTGTTGTTCCCTGGACTCCAGGGACAGTCACAGGAGTAGTGATGTGTGGAGGAGGCCAAAATGACTAAAATTGCTAAAAATTGGCCCAAATAACCAGTGCTGCTGGAAAAAAGGTTTCCTGAGGGTGCTGATTTTCAGAGGGGCCCTGTCTGGGCACCAAGCCCCGGCTGCTGATGCTCAGAGGGGCTGCAGCCCCCATTTGCCCACGGGGTTGTAGTGGCTGTTGTTAATGTGGCACGGGATTAAATGGGCTCCCAGTGAGACCAGCCCTCGTGGGTCACTGCCATCACTTATTCCCTCCAGGAAATGCCAGAACTGGGATCAGGAGAGGCTGTTCCACGGAAAATGGGGCTGTGTGGGCAGGGCCTGCAGGATCTGGGAGCAAGGAAGGACAGAGCTCCTTGTCCTGCTCCATCCCCCCCTGGAGAAGGAGCCATCAGGATAAAACAATGTTATCCAGCTTGAGCAGGGAGCTGCTCAAACACACATTGTGATTTCCAGCTCAGCAAATCCAGCCACGGAGCAGAGGGAGAGGCTGGATCTGCTTTCCATACAGCCCTTGAGCTGTTTAATGCAGCTGGATCCCATAATCTGCGGGCTGCAGCAGAGAGGGAAGGGTTGAAAGGTTGGAGCCTTCCCAGGGCTGTGTGGAGATGGATCTATGCCGGTCTCTGCTGCATCCTTGGGGCTGGGCTGTCCAATTCCAGCTCCTTCAGCTGGGAATGTTTTCCAGGTCTCTGGATCTGGGTGGGCTTTGGGGTCGGTTTCTTTTCCCCCTCCCGTTTGTGCCCCAGCACATCCCGCCGCGGGTGCTGCCCTCCCGTCTGAAGATGGCACTGCAGCATCTCTCAAGCCCAAACCCCGGGATCTGCGCTCCAGCAGCTCCTTCCAGCCCCGCTCGGAGCCCTGGGAGCCGAGCTGACAGCAGGGACATCCCGAGCCGTGGGGAGCTGGGGCGGCAGCTGGGGCAGGAGCTGTGCGGGATTTGCAAGGAAGGGAAAAGCTGGGAAAGACTGCGGATAAAGCTGAAAACTGGGAATTCAGCTGAGGAGCTGCTTCCTCCTCCCCTCCCAACCCCTCGATGCTCTGCTGGAGCACCTGATCCGTGTTCGAGGCCAAATCCATCACGGGGCAGCCTGGCTCCGTTCCTCTGACTGTGCTGCTCCGGTGTCTGCTGGCTCCGAACTCCCTGGAAATAAAACAGGGATGTACTGGGAGACTGGGGAAGGAAACTTGCACAGGCTGAGGTATTTTAAATGACCAGATTCCCAGGCTGCCGACACTCCTGTGGCCTGCAGCAGCCCTGGGTTGGTGTGTGCTCTGTGAGTCCCTGCCCCAGCTCCCCAGTTTCCCATTTCTCAGGGAAGAGCTTTGGTGCAGTCCCAGATTTTGTCTGAATGCCCCCAAACGTTTGTGCAGGCCTGGGCCTGGGCCCCCCAGCCCCACATGTGAGCCCAGCTCTCTGTGCAGTCCATCCCCCACTCGGAGGGGCTGGTGCTGGGGATCTCTTTGCCACCTCTTTCCTCCCCTGCCAGGACCTTCCCCTGGGCCTGCAGCTCCAGCACCGGGAGCTCTGCACAGGCAGCAAATTGACTTCAGCTTTTGCCTTGAGCACCTCAGACTGAAACAAGGAGAGAAAAGAGGGCAAACCCTGATTAAAACCAAGCCTAACCTCTGCAGGAAAGGGGCATTGCATGATCAGAGCCTCTCCTGCCACGCTCTGTTCTCCGCCACAGACCAAACAGCTCTGTGCTCACTCGGGATGGAAACACCTGAACTGTGCGGCCTCAGCAGAAATTGCTGGTTCACCCTGGGGAGGGGCAGGCAGTTCTCCTTGGAGAGGAGATCGCTCCCTGCCAGCCACACTCGGGTGGTGCCACACAAGAGGGGCAGTTTGGGGAGGGCTGGGATGGGCTCTGGCAGGATCAGGGGCTGCACTTGAGCCTTGAATTCCCAGAGCAGTGTGACCCCACACACAGGTGGGACAGGGAGGAATTCCAAGGGATTTTTGCTTACTGGGTGCATGTGATGGGGTGTTCCCTCAGTGGGATGGGGCCGAGCTGGGGCCATGGAATGCCTTGGGAATCTGTCCCAGCTGGACATTCCCCTCTGTCCATAGAGAATGTCTTCATTCTTCTCTAACAGTGCTTTGGAGGAAGGCAGATTTTATTTAGCATAGGGTGGATCCCTTTCAAAGGGAGCTGTGAGATGGTGTTTCCCTTCTCCCATCCATCCATCCATCCATCCATCCATCCATCCATCCATCCATCCATCCATCCTCCATCCCCCCATCCATCCATCCCTCCATCCATCCATCCATCCCTCTCCAGGAAGGCAGAGGCATCCAGAGGATTTGTTTCATGGAGCTGCACTTGGAATCGGAGCAGGATGCTGGCTGCAGAGTGATCAGGAAGAATCACCCTCCCTCGGTTTGGTTTGGTCACTGTAACCCTCAGTATTTCTCTGTCCTTTCCACTGATCTGAACTCCAGACATGACGTGGTGGTGGAATCTGAATTCCCATCCCGGCTCCATGGGTCCCATGGAGAGCCATACCCCAGCCATTCCTCTTGCCTGTTAGTGGATATTTATCCCTGATGGTTTTCAGGGATGTCAGCCCTGGGGCAGAATTACGGCCTCAAGTGACCGAGTGAGAGCCACACCGAGATAAGGGGACAAAGTCTGATTTTAAAGAGGCTCCTCCACCCCGTCCCAGCCATTTGTCTCCAGGAGTATTTTCCCTTAGACAGCGAAGGTGAGAAATTCACTGCAGGCTTTAAATCTGAGGCAGAGAAATAAGCTCCTGCCTGTGCTAAGCAGGGCTCTAAATCCTGGGGGCAGGACCTGCCCAGAGGCTCAGCCAGGCTGGGGCTGTGACTGATCCAGAGATCCAGGCTGTCGGATCAGGGAACTCGGGGAAGTGGCGGCATTTGTGTCCCTGGGGCTCCAGCACTGGGAATTTATTTAGCCTGGAAAAAAGGGTTTGAACCAGCTTCCCACAACAGACTAAAAGCAAGAAAAGTGTCTTTGACTCGAGGTTCAGATCTGTTTGATGTGCGGGTACCTCTGGGGGAATTCCTCCTGTCACCGTGAGCTCTGATAAATCAGAGTGTGGATAAAGCAGGGAGGGAAGGATTTTTTTCCCCCTTGTTTTTCTCTGTTAAGCAAACAAAGACCTCTGAAGCTTTCTCTTATGTTTGTGAATCGGAGATCAGTCTTTGGGTTGGGTTTTTTGGGTAAACAAGCAGATGTGCTCCCTCACAGCCCTGCAGCTCCGGGTTCAGACAGGCACTGAGGAAAATGCATTTCCCACTTGGAATAGCGCCGTGCTGATAAGGCAGGTGGGGGAATCTGCTCCTGGGATGTGTCCTTGGCTCTTTCTCGTGCACATGACAGGTTTTCAGCCTGGATCACGCCTGTTCCTGGGACAAGAGCCTGGACAGGGCTGGAGGGAGCCTGGATGTGCTGCTGGGCAGCCAGAGCTCTTCCCGGCCCTCAGGAAACGCTCGGAGCTTTCGCAAGGGGCTGTTCCCGCAAAAGGGCCCTGCTGTGACAAATCGGCTCTTTCCAGCAGTCAGCTGTGTTGTTTTAGAAGAATTAATTAGGAAAGTAGCTAATAAATGATGTCTGAGTCCCCCAGGCCCTCCTGGAGCAGCGCTGCTCGGGTTCCTCCCAGCCTGCAGGAGCCTTCCTGTGCCTGCCATGCCCTGGCCAAGCCTTTCCCTGCTCATTCCCATTAATCCTGGCTGCAGACAGGCTGGGATCATCAGTCAGCACACGGAGCTGGGCAGTGATTGATACCAGAGCCCGCTGAGGGTGTGTAACAGGCAGGAATTCCTGCCCTGCCTTCCCTCCCCTCAGCTTTCCAAGCCATTGCTGCGTTTGGCTCAGGCTCTGCCCGACTCCTTCCCATTAGTGCCACGGTCACTCTGCCCATCAGCTCCCTCTCCAGAAAGCAGAGGCAGTGCTGGCTGACTGGAAAATACATCAGTGGCTCAGGGAAAAAAGGAGAAAAGAGTGGAAGGCTGGGCCACAAGACTGTTCCTGAGGGAACAGTCCCTCAGGAGGCTCCTCCACAAAACCTGTAGGATATTGCCCCAAGGTTTGTTTATTTGTGCCTCTATCTCGTGTTTTCTCTCCATATCTCTGTCTTTATTCACAACAGCCACGCCACAGAGGCATCATATTCTCCCTCTTCCCTGATAGGATCTGCCAGCACAGGAATGTTCTGGCTGAGGAGGTTCCTGAGAAGCTCAGCACTAATATCAGAGGCCTGATACCGCAGCCGGAATAAAATTGCATTTTTCTGGGAAGAAACATTGTTCTGCAGAGGAGTGCTTGAGTCAGGACAGCCAGCAGGGAGATTAGATCCTTGTCAGAGGACTTGACATGTTCTGTTGATCACAGGGAAAGCCAAGACAACCAAGAAAGAGTCAAGGGAGGAGCGGCTGTGCCTGGAGAGCTCCACGTGCCCCAGGTGGAGCTGCTGCCAGCCAGGGGTGCTCCCCTGCTTTTCTCTGGGCACAGCGGTGTCCAGCTCAGGAGAGGTGTGAGGGGCAGGAGCAGGACTCCAGGAAAAGCTGGAGCTGCCTTGCAGAGCACTTGGATCCTGTGGGAGTTTCAAACGCAGGTCCTGTGCCATGGAATGTTTGCTCTGTGTTGGAGAGGGGCTGGAGGGACAGGACACAGGGAATGGCTTCCCAGTGCCAGAGGGCAGGGCGGGATGGGACATTGGGAACTGGGAATTGTTCCCTGCGAGGGTGGGCAGGGGCTGGGCTGGAATTGCCAGAGCAGCTGTGGCTGCCCCTGGATCCCTGGCAGTGCCCAAGGCCAGGCTGGACATTGGGGCTGGGAGCACCTGGGACAGTGGGAAGTGTCCCTGCCATGGATGGGGTGGCACTGGGTGGTCACCCTGTCTAAATTAAGCCAAACCACTCCCTGGTTCTGTGTTCAGTTCAAACCCAGCGCAGAAGGCCCAGGGGAGATCGAGGGCTCAGCTCAGGGCCCTGGGATCAGGAGGGAATTCCAGCAGGGCTGGAGGATCTGCCTTGGGAAGGATCGTCCTTCAGTGAAGGAAACCTGGGGAACCTCTCAATGTGTTTAGTACAAAATCCAATGAGAGATGCAAAAGCTGCTTCTTGCGAGGTTTGCTGATTTTGCTGGGAATAATTCACAGAGCCGTGAGAGGATAAAACTCACCTCTTAAATCTCATTTTTAAGGTTGAAAGCCTCTTCTCTCTTCACCACTTTTTATGGATATGAGGGTTAAATGAGCAGTGATTTGTCTTTACTTTGCCTTTTGCCAGGTTGGAATAGAGCAGTGATTTTCTGGCTGCAGGGGAAAGCTGTTCTTTATCCCCGTGAATTCCTCCACGTACGGGGGAGATTTTGGCAAAAGGGGGGGATCAGTAACTTTGCAATTCTGAGTTGTTGGGATGATGAGACTTTTTCCTGCATCTCAAGTTCAGCTGAGACCTGAAAGTGAGATCAGTCAACTTTATTCTGGCTTGTGAGCCTCAAAAAAAGCCCACCAAAACAACCCTGTGAAAGGCCTGAAAGCAAAACCAGTTTATGCCTAAAATCTCTTCTATAAAAACACACAAAAGATGATGTGATTTTACATTATAAAATCAGGGATTTTTCTGGCTTTCCTGGTGCAAAGAGTGCTTTGCAGGGCACCTGTTCTATCAGGTGATGTCACTGGCAGAGCTGGGTGACACCTTGGAAAACATTCTGGGAGGAGTGGATGTCCCTGTCCATCCAAGGAGGAATTATTGATGGAATGTGGTCACCTGGGGAGTGGGGACACTTCACCCCTCACACTGCAGGAGGAGGTGCAGGACAGGGCTCCAGGATCCCAGGAAAAATTATTTTTCCCTGGAATATGAGGATGCTCCACCCCTGAGAGCATCGTGCTGTTTTAATGCCCGTCTTGGACTTAAATACCCCAAATCGAACCCCAAAAAGTTAATTTACTTATGGCAAGTACATGACTGCTGCAAGCTGGAAACAAAGAAATCACCAGCTCTGAGCCAGCTCCGTCTGAAATGTAAAAAAAGCTGTTAAATATCCTCTTTAATGGGCCGGAGAGGAGGACGTGTCTCCTGACAGCTCCGGCAGGGCCGTTTCCGAGGGCAGTGAGCTGTGAAAGACTCGTGGCTGCTCCCATTTAGCTGCTCAGGAGAAGCGGGGAGCGAGCAGTTCCCTCTCCAAAGGTCACTCAGAGCCAGGAAAAGCGACACAAACCCTCCCAGCTGGGATTGCTGGGCACACACCTGCCCTGGGCTGTGCCTGCCCCCTGATTTCCCTGCTGCCAGCCCGGCCCTCGGTGCCTCTGTGCTGCTGGTGTTCCTCACCATGGGTGATTTATGGCCACAAACGTCATTTTTTAATTACTGATAGATAATTACTGATGATTTTTTCATAGCTGATAGATCTTATCCCTGGTCAGCTGCGCCCTGGAGAAGGGGGGTCCAAGGGGAAAGGAATGTGCAGGTTTGCTCCGGCTGGCCCAGGAGAGCAAAGAGAACCCAAAGAGCAGAGCTAAAATCTTCCTTCAGTCCAGTCTCTGCTGTGTCCCTTCTCCTGCTGCATCTCCTGGGCTTCCATCACTGAGCCACGAGGCCAGAAACAGCTGGGTCTTAATCTGGGAGCAGGAGTGCAGGGAGAGTCCAGGAACTGCTGCTGCCCTAAAGAACCTAGAAATGAAACAACACAACTCGAGGTAATGTTAGTACAGGAGGTCATATAAAGGCTGGTGTCTTTGGTTTTGTAACCGAAAAAATGTTCTGTTCCATCTATTGAAACCAGGTGGGGCAGTGTTGCCCAAATGGGTCAGTGTTGCTTATCAGATGGGGCAGTGTCACTTATCTCTGTTCATTGTTCCACTACCCCCATGGGAATATCTTCTGCTAATGGGCCATTAAAGCTCCCCAACGACATGACACATCACATCATCCCATTGTGAGATGCTCCACCCAGGGAGGAGGAGCCAAACCATCTTCACCTAGATAAAAAGGAGCCACAAGTACCACCAGGTATCCAGTTTTCCACCAGATCCCTGGAGGAAGACAAGACCCATCTCACCATTTCTGGACCCTTTTTCTACGGGACCATCTCTACTCCAACAGAACCACATCTGCCACTCCAGGAGGGCTCACTCTGGACTGCTTCCAACACCCTGACCAACAGGGCGTCAGGTTGTACTTCTGACTCTGTCAGGGTTTTCTAGGATTTCTTGTTTGTTTGTTTGCTTGCTTATTCTTCTGTACTACATTTGTATTTTTATATCCCTAGTAAAGAACTGCTATACCTATTCCCAAAATCTTTGCCTGACAGCCTTTTAATTGCAAATTTATAATAATTTGGAAAAGGAGGGGAGGGGCTTACATTCCAAGGGAGACTCCAGTCTTCCCTGGCAGATACCTGTCTATCGAAACCAAGATAGCTGGACTTTATTGGAGGCCTCCAGGGACAGACGTGGAAAATGTCCACAAAATCCCACCCCAACAGGGTGAACACAGTTATATAAGATTATGCAAATCTTGTCAAGCATAATTGACAAAAATCACCAGTTGGAGACATAAGAGGTGAGGTAATTTCACCCTGTCTAAATCCTCCCCCCTCAGACAGGATCTAAACTTTGTTTATGAAAATATGTCTTAGAGAGCTGGTTTTGGGCCTTGGTTCCCAGAAAGAAGCAAGGTAGGACAGGGGGCCTTGGAATGTGTTTTGTCTTTCTGCCTAGGGAAAAGGTAGGGAAAAGTATTAGGAAGACTGGCCACAGATAACACAATAAGCTACAGAGCTACAAATACGTGTGTAAAGAATACAGAGAATACGAAAAGGGAAACAGCAAAAATCATTTGGCATCACTGCTTCTCAGGCACAGAGGAAAGAAAATTTCCACTGAGTGACCCGGAGTGGTAGCAGGATGGATGCTGCAGAGCCTGGGTAAAAAAATGGGAATGTTTTCATGGGTTCAGGAGGAGTCAGTAGATTTAATGGTTCCTGGGATGGGCTGCTAAATAAAATTCTGTGTAATTTAATAGCTGTGGCCAAGCTGAAGGTGTCCCAGTGGAGGCATTGAGAATCATTTTCTCTTTGACTAGTTTCATTCCACTTTTTCTTAGTCAATTAACACCAGGCTCCCCCATTAATATGAACCAGGAGGAGCCTGGTGGGCTCCTCTGCTCTACCCAGAGATGATCAGGAGCAAACGGTGCCATTCATCATCTTCCAAAGGGCACCAGATGCTTCCAAACCCAGAGCAGGGACTGCTGGTCTGGGTTTTAAATGATTACATGCAATCTTAGAGCAATTTGCAGCGTAATTAGGGCTAGTCAATTAACGCTTTCTATGTCAAACTGGTTTGGATCTGGTGCTGACAGGGGGTGTTGAGCACAGGAGCTCTGCAGGGGCAATGGGCACCTTCAGTGGCCAGGGTGAAACCAAGCCCTGCCAGAAAGGCCCCACTCAGACCTGCTGTGCTGCAAAAAATGGGGTTTGGTAGCTTTTCATTATTCCATTAAACTTTCCGGGGAAAATGTGGTAAGATGACTCCTCCCTCTCACGTGTATCCATGGAAGAGCTTTCCTTGTTTTATTGGAAATGGCAATGCTGAGTTTTGTTCCAACAGTAACCCTGATGGGCAAAAATCTTCACACCTTTGCTGGTAACTCAAGAAAGATCTGCTGCACTGTTTCTGTGGGTGTGATTTTCCTGGGCAAGGTTCCCCTCCTGTGCTGGTTTATTTAATGCAGTAACTCGAGTCTGGTCTGTGGTTCCAATGAGCCTTGTCAGGTTGGGCTGGATAAAGCCCAGTTCAACCCCTCGGGGCAGGTTTGGGCTGTGTGGCGCAGACAGAGCAGCTCGGTGTGAGGCCTGTTCCCCTGAGAAGGAGGCAGATCTCCCTAAGCAGGGTCAGGGCTGAAGCAGTCTCTGGTGGCAGAGCTGTCCCGTGCCCCAGCAGCCATGCAGGCACTGGGTCTGCAGCAATGCACTCTGTTCATCTGCATCTTAATGTAAGCAGCAAGATTTGGGAGGTTTTGGAGTTTATAAGGGAATTTATTTCACTCAGAGAAGCCTTTTCTATGCTCGTTCTGTGGATTTGGTCCAAGCCCAGCTCTGGCTGGCTGTGAGCTTTACTGCCACCCTTCCAAGCAGTGACAAGAGCCTGGAACAGCATTCCAGCCTCAGTATTCCCTGGATCCTGGCTCTCCATCTGTCCCCACCTCGCCTGCCCTCAGCCAACAAACCCTGCACCTTCAGGAGCCAGTTGCTCACAAGTGAGGATCTTTCCTCGCTCATTTGCCCAGCAATTAGCAGTGATGAATAAAGTCAGCAAAGGCCCATCCTGTCCCCACACATCTCCCGTGGCCCTGCAAACTGCTGGAATCCACCACCTGGAGCAGATTGTTGGGACATTCAGCAGAGGAGCAGACATAGCTGGAGGAGTCATCACCAGGTGCATCCCATCTCCTCGTCCTGGAATGTGCCCGTGGTGCTGCCGCAGCTCCAGCACAGGTGTGGCTCCCCGTGTGCCCAGGAAATGCACGGAAAGCAGCTGGAGCGTCCCCAAGTGCAGGCTCCAGCGCCAATAACTCCTCCTAGAGCATAAGGATGATGCTCAAACAGGGGGATCCCTAAGGTGACACTCCCAAAGGAGGTTTGCCCTCAGTGCTTGGGCAGTTTCCTGTTCAGAACTCAGTATTTGAGCCCCCTGGCAATGTCCAGGGAAAAGCAGGAGCTTAAGAACCCCCCAGGCAGGGGGAATGCCAGGTTTGGTGGTGTGGGGAGGATCTCAGGATGTTTGGGTGTTGCTCTGATTTTGTGGCCACCCAAACACCCCCGGGGTGACAGCTGGAGAACCTTCCTGAGAACTGAATCATTGAACTGCCCAGAGAACTGAGGCCAGGCTGTGATTTGGGATTTAGCAGCTGCTGTGGAGGAATTCAGCTCAGCTGAGGTGAGGCACCCGCACTCCTTCAGCCCAAGCTGCAAACGACCTGCTGATCCTCAGGAAAGCCACCAGCTCAGCCTGAGCTTCCCAGGCTGGAAATGGCAGAGCTGAGAGAAGGGGACTGAGCATGGGGAGCTGGGGAACAGCAGTGACTGCGGGTTCAGCTCCACAGGAGCCCAGCACTGCCATTAACAATCCTGCTGCTCCTTGAAAAGGGAGGAACGGGATCAAACAGTCATTAGCTGAATTGGGCAGCAAATGCCGGATGAGAGCCCAGGCAGTTTTTAGTAGGTCAGCTATCTATTTAAAGTAATTTGAATTATCTCAGGATAATTGAAATCCAGTGTTCATTCATTACTCTCGCTTTCGGGTCTTAAATGATTATATCCATAGCTCTGCCTCACATTTATCTGGTGGCCTCGGAGCCCTTCAGCTTTGCTGTCTGCAGCAGGTCACGGTATTATTTTCCTTCAAATTACACCGTGTGGAGTCCCAGGTTCTCCAGAGGCAATTGGCTTGGCCAGGTGACAGCTGGAAGGGGAGCAATTGCCTCAATCTCATCTGGGCTGGTTGTGCTCAGCCCTGCAGCTTCGCTGTCCTCCTTTAGCGACAGAGCCCTGTCCATGCCGCTCTCCTTCCCGAGGAAACAAAGCAATCCAGGCACCAGCAGCAGCAGCTTTTGGGGAAAACAGGCAGGGTTGGAATGTTTGTGGTATTGGTCACTGGGACACAAGTTCTCATAGTCAGGTTGGACCTGGAGGTTTTATTTCTCTGACGGGAGGGCTGAAAGCTGTCACCATTTGATTTGTTCCACAACAGGTGATTTGTGCCATACACCACCTTCAGTTTTTATTGGCAGCTCCTGAAAGGGAGCAGTGAAGGAAAAGGAAAACAATCAGCTCCCAGTGAACCGCAGCTGCACAGGTGGGACATTCCCTGCAGACCCCCCTGTGCCACATCCCTGCAAATCCCCCTGTGCCACATCCCTGCAAATCCCCCTGTGCCACATCCCTGCAGATCCCTCTGTGCCACATCCCTGCAAATCCCCCTGTGCCACATCCCTGCAGATCCCTCTGTGCCACATCCCTGCAAATCCCCCTGTGCCACATCCCTGCAGATCCCCCTGTGCCACATCCCTGGCAGCCCCTGGGCCACAGAGCAGAACATTTTCCTTTGGTACTTCGAAGAACACCCACAGCCACCTGCAGCACTGGCACAGAGCAGAAGGTTCTCTTTGATCACTCAGTTCACCTCTTTTGTCATGGCAGTTGTACATTCCAGGTCCACCTTTGGGGCTGCTGCATCTTTAGAGCACCCAAACTGGAAAATCTCTGCTGCCAGAATTGGGAATCCATCAAGGAGGGTCTGGAGTGCAGGAGAACCTCCAGGGCTGCCCACAGAGGTGCTCAGCCCCTCCAAACGAGCACTGGTGCTGATGGAGGAGCTGAGTTTTCACCAGCTGAGCACTCCTGGGGGGCTGTAGGAGTGTAGGGGTCCCAGCACAGGGTGTGACAGATCCATCCCCCTCCCCACAGGGCTGCAGTGACAGTGACAGGGACATGGCAGCAGCAGCTGGGAGGGAGAAGATGCTTTAGTTTCAATTTGTCTCACACAGTTTATGGAAAGGGAGGGGAAACACTTTTAAAAATGGATAGAGAAAGAGATTTCTCTTTTCTTCGCTTTATTACACGAGCCTGTGCCATCAGGGAATCTGTCATTGTGCCATCAGGGGAATCTGTCACTTGGGCCATCCCTCTCCTTGTCACCCACGGCACGGCCGGGAGGGGAGGAGGCAGCTGGGTGTGCAGACTGAGCTGCTGCTGGCTCAGGGCTGCCACTGGCCTCAGACTCCTCTCTCTCCTGCTTTATCTGTTTGTTGTTGTTGTTTGGTCGTTTGGGGGGTTTTTGTTTGTTTGAGTTTGTTTTGTTCTTTTTATCCTGGAAGGGAAACTCGATAAAATGTTTTATTTGAATTTCTGCAGATGGAGATGATGTAACTCGGGCAAGATCTGTCACTGCCTCTCGGAATGCCATGGAGATCTGGTGCTGCAGCAGTTTTCCTGACAGGCAGGACAGTGTAAGGGGGTTTCATTCCTGAGCTGGAGGAGCCCCTGGTATTCCTGAGCCTGGGGAAGGGTCCATTCCTCACAGTGGAGCTGATCCATTACACTGGAGCAGTTTGTCCTCAGGTCCAGGGGTTCCTCAGCAGCACAAGGAGATATCAACCATTGTTACTTTTGCTTCCTTCAGCGATGAGAGACACAGATAATTTATCTGTATCTAGATCTGTATCTACATCCGCAGTTTTTGTTAGGCCCAAACTTGGGCTCATCCTGAGTTTAAAGTGTATCTGACAATCCAGGATATGGGTGCAGGGAGCCTGTGCTGTCCCCACGTGTCTGTGGTGTGGATTTGTGCCTGAGCTCAGTGTCCAGATTCCCCTTAGAGGACAGGAATGGGATACAACCAAGGACAGAAACCATAGATGAGAAAATGCCATTTGATGGAACTTTTGAGACCTCCTAGACCCTCCCTTTTCCTCTCCTCAGAAGGTCTTTGCACCTTTGTAAATTCTTCTTGTGCCTTAATGTGAGGAGGAGATTATTTCTGTGTTACTGAAGAAGGGATGGATTGGGCCAGGAAGGAGTGGGAGGTGTCACTGCAGGCAGTGACAGTGCTGGGCAGTTTCCCATCAGATCCCAAGTTCAGGCTGTCCCTGAGCCACGTGAGACACAACCCAGGATTTCTGCTGGGGTTTGGGTCTGGTTCTTTGGTTTGTTTTGGCTGCTTTTAATGTAAGATTTAAATAAGGACTCCAAAACCTCAGACAGAAAAAGGTTTGTTTTTTTTTTTTTTCCTGCTATTGCACAAGAAATCAGAAGGTTCATCCTTGAGGGGTTCAGGCTGTTGTGTTCCTTTTTCCAACTGTTGGGAACATTTCTGTTTATGGAAAGCTTGAATCATGTGGAAGTGTTGTGAAATGTCTGTGTGTCCCTCCATCTCCCCACACTTTATCCATCCTCACAGAATCCCACAATGGTTTGGGCTGGGAGGGACCTTAAATCCCACCCAGTGCCACCCCAGCCATGGCAGGGACACCTCCCACTGTCCCAATGTCCAGCCTGGCCTTGGGCACTGCCAGGGATCCAGGGGCAGCCACAGCTGCTCTGGCAATTCCAGCCCAGCCCCTGCCCACCCTCCCAGGGAACAATTCCCAGTTCCCAATCTCCCATCCAGCCCTGCCCTCTGGCACTGGGAAGCCATTCCCTGTGTCCTGTCCCTGCAGGCCTTGTCCCCAGTCCCTCTGCAGCTCTCCTGGAGCCCCTTTAGGCCCTGCCAGGGGCTCGCAGCTCTCCCTGGAACTTCTCCTCTCCAGGGGAGCACCCCCAGCTCTCCCAGCCTTTCCTCAGACAACAGCACCATCTCCCAGAGCCTCGCTCTCCCTTTTACATTTCCCATTTTTGTACTGAACAGAAGTGCAGAGCAAAGTGGGAAGTGTTTGAAGTGAAGGCTGTAACTCCCAAACTATTTTCCGTGTGGGATCTGAGCCCCTCTCCTGCCCTCTGCCCCACAGGCTGTGTGACATCCTGGCATCTCCATGGTGACCTGGATGCAGCCACACAGACCAGAATTCTCATGAGCTGGGCAGGCAGGGCTGAGATCCAACTTTTCCACGACAAACAAAAATGAAGCACAGTCAAAATCGACTTTCATTCCAGAATAAAGGGAAAAACCTGGTTGATTTGGGTATTTTTTTTTTCCTGCTATTGATCTGGGGCGATGAAAAGCAAAGGATATTGTGGGGGTTCGTGTCACTGTGGTAATGACATCCACATCCACTCAGAGATATCGATCCCTCCTGAAGGATTTCTGTGCTTCTTCATGGAGCTCCCAGTGCCCAGGGCTCATCCAGGGGCCTGAGCAGCCTTTGAAAGGCAGATTATCTCCAGGACTGCAGCAAGCTGTGGAATTTAGGAGGCAATTATTTTGATATGTAAATGAAACCATGGGAGGGGGGAGGGGAAGGTGTCAGTTCTAAAATGCTATCAAGGCCAAAGAGAGAGCAGGTTTCTCATCTACTCTCTAATAATTGTTCTTTAAACGGTGCCCTTGGCGTGGGATCTGTGGCTGTTTCTGAACTAAGTGCAGGACAAGCCACTTGTGCCATTCCCCTAAAGCAGGGAGGAAGGCCGTGTAATTCACTCTGCAATGGCAAAAAGATGGTGGTGAAATCTCTGTTGAGTGCTCTTAATGGCTCCAGAGATTATTAATGAGCTACGGAGCTTCTCCAGCCCAATTCCTCAGGTTTAAATCCAGGCCCTGGCAGCAGCTGGAGAAAAACCCAAGAAAAGGAGTTGATATTCTCAGCCCAGCTCCTGGAAGACAGAAAGCTCCACAAGAGTTGGCACTAATTAGGGCAGACACTGAAATTCCAGAGCCAGAAGGGGCCAGGGAGTGAATTCCAGCTCTGCTGGGTGGGTCTGTCTGCGCAGGGGTGGGGGCCAGCTGTGCTCTCACCTGAGCATCACCCTGGTGCTCAGCCCCTCGCTGTGTCCCATCCAGAGCCCCTCTGTCTCCTCCTCTGAGCAGCACTGCCCTGCTGCTGCCAGGGCATTGGGAAAAGGTGGGAAAAGGAACCCAGGCACAGCAGGGAGGGAACCAGAGCAGGATTCTCCCCGAGCCCATTCTCTCCTGTCCTACCTTGTGCCCCAGCAGCTGCAAACCCACCTGGAAATCCCTGCAAGGGCCGTTCCTGTGCTCAGCAATACTTGGGGGATCCCCTGGGGTCTCCTGGACCCTGCTCTGGGAGATTTCCCAGCAGTGACTCCCTTCTGGTGTGAAAAATGATTTGCATGAGGAATAAAGTTCAGTCTTGTACAGGGAGTTTCTTTTGCCAGTGGCACTGAGTCCCTGAATCCCTGAAACGCCGTGGCTGGGCTCAGGCCAGGCTCCAGCTCCCCTCTGGAGAGCTGGAAGGACACCAGGATGGATTTGCAGCACTGGGACCCCTCAGGTGCTCCAGACCCGCCTCAGCCATGCCGGGAATACCCCCCTCCAGGTTCCCTGTGTGTCCCCAGGGCTCTGCTGGAAGAAGAGCAGACAGAGCCTGGGGCACTCCCGAGCCAGAGCTCCCAGCTCCCCAGCGTGCCTTGGCACCGGCACAGGTATCCAAGGATCCCAGTCATGTTGGGAAAGGCTGGAGTGTGGAAACATCCTCTAATTGGCCACTCTGACCCTGTGCTAGTGCTGCCTTTGCTTGGAGCCTTTTATGTGTGAGCAGTGGTCATTATCTGTAAAATCAATCAATCAATCCAAGCCTCCTCTAAAAGCTGCTGCCCCTGCTCGAGCAGGGCAGTGCAGCCACTCAGGGCCAGCAGCTCTGCATTAGTGCAGGAGATTGTCCCTGCTCTTCTTTTTCCATTAATCTGCTTTAATCCACCTAGGGCTTGCAGGATTTCCAATTAGTGGTCCTTCAATAATTGCCTCATTTGCAGAGAGGCAGAATCCCAGTGCAGGCTCCCCCAGCAGGGCTTGGATTCCAGCTGAAGGAGAAGGGGGAATGGTGGCAGGGCAGGGGAAATCCCTTGGGCAGGGGGAGCTCCTGGCTGGCCAAGGCACACAAATATCACTCAGGCTGCAGAAGTCAAAGCCAGGTTCCTGGGAAGGCCCGGGATTTGTTGGGAAATCACAGTGTTCAACAGCGTTTGCAGGTTCTTCAAATTTGACCTTTATTTTGTGGAGCTTTATGCAGCAGCCACTTCATCCTGCTTAGCTGAAACCTCCCCAAGTGAAATATCTTCTCTGAGGCCTTTATAGACTGGAAAGGAGCAGGCATGGCCTGATCCACACCTTGGAATGGATGCTGGCTGGGAGGGGATAGCAGAGGAGTCCTGCTGCTGTGGGGACATCCTGCACTGACATTACTTTGTTTTTGGCACCAGCTCAGCCCAGCTGGGGCTGCTGCCGGAGAGATTTCCCCGGGAGCCTGTTCCAGGCAGGCAGCAGTGCTGGACAGGGAGCTCCTGCAGGATGAGCTGCTTGTGCAGGGCTGCAGCAGCGGGGAATGGCATTCAGCAGCCAAGGCCCTGCTTGGGTGTTTCTCACCTCCACTTGAATTCCAGTCAAGTTTCTCCTGGGTTCCTGTGATTTTATCACCTGGGTTTGCAGGCTGAGTTAGTAAAGAAGGCTCTTGGAGTGGTTGGGATGTTGGAATCGGGGTCTTGCAAGGTTTTTTTTCTCTTTTGCCTCAATCCAGACCTCCCAATCTCACCTGTAAATGTGCATCTCTTCCCTCCCTGCAACTCCTTTGGGGCTTTGGCACAGGTCAGTGGAGCATTAAAAAATATAAATACAGCTGTAATATTGGGATTTGGGGAAGCTCCATCCTGGCTGGGAAGGAGGAGCTGAAGGTGGGATCAGCTCCTGGGCTGGAGACATGATCTGGGTCTGTGCTCTGGTGAAGTTCTGAGCAGGCTGAGCTTGGGATGAATTTTGGATTGAGCAGCTTTAAAAGCTAATGGGATCCAGGATAGATGCAGGATAACACAGAGCAATCCAGCCAAGGAGAGTGGAGCAAGGCTCTGTTAGTCCTGCAACAGCATCTTAAATAAAAAAAATATTTTTTTTAAAAAAAAAGCCCTGGAAGGAAAGATTT
>VXBN01008490.1:300127-314263 GCA_013397395.1 Sinosuthora webbiana
GGAAGGGAAGGGAAGGGATCTTCCACTTTCCCAGGTTGCTCCTGTCTCTTCACTTGGAGAGAAGCTCCAGGGAGAGCTGCGAGCCCCTGGCAGGGCCTAAAGGGGCTCCAGGAGAGCTGCAGAGGGACTGGGGACAAGGCCTGCAGGGACAGGACACAGGGAATGGCTTCCCGCTGCCCAGGGCAGGGCTGGATGGGAGATTGGGAACTGGGAATTGTTCCCTGGGAGGGTGGGCAGGGGCTGGGCTGGAATTGCCAGAGCAGCTGTGGCTGCCCCTGGATCCCTGGCAGTGCCCAAGGCCAGGCTGGACACTGGGACAGTGGGAGGTGTCCCTGCCATGGCAGGGGTGGCCCTGCATGGGATTTCAGGTCCCTCCCAACCCAAACCACTCTGGGATTCCCTGATCTCAGCTGTGCTGCTCCCAGCCCTGCTCTCCTGGGAATGGTTCCCTGTTTCCCTCAGAGCTGTCCCGGCCACCAGCTCAGAAATCAGCCCTGGGGCACAGCGTCCATCTCATTTGGAGGGATTAACACCCAAAATGTGCAAATAATGCTCAGGGGAAGCAGAGAGGGAGCACTGCCTGTAATTAAAAATAACATCTGGGCGAGCACCTGAGGGTTCTGCTGGAAGGAATCCCTCTCCCTGTCCCTGCATGTGCCAGGCAGGATTGCAAAGGACAAACATCCACAGCCCATGGACTGACTGCCTGGGGAGGTGCTTTGGTTGCTGTTTCATCCCACAATGACAATTTCCTCCCTCTGCTTTCACCAGTTGCTCACTCAGGTATTTCTGGGCTCAGGGAAATTCCTGGGGAGTTGGGAGAACGGAGGTGTCTGGGCAGAGCAGGAGAAGGAGCCGGGTCTGGAGCAGCAAGTGGTTGCCTTGGCACTGGCAGCGGGTGCGGAACGCTGGGTCCGGTCCTCGCCATCTGCACCAATAATCAAGGCTTCATTAGAAACCCGGATTTGTTGTAAATTAGAACATGTAATTAGAAAATGTGTCTGCTAATTGAGTCCCTTTGATGTAGGCTTCAAGATGTGTTGCTGATCCCACACAGAGCGGGTTTTTAATGCCTTTTATTTATACACATTTCCCCCATTTATTGTTATTTGCAGCTCGAACTCTTTGCTGATCAGAAATATTCTGAAATCCAACGTGCAAAGAGCAGTGTCATTGGGGCTATTTATAAACACGGAGCTGGCACAAAATGCCATTCAGCAAATTCCTTTTTTTAGGTTGCTTCTCTCTACACCCCCTCCCCGCTCCTTTTTTCCCTTTCCTTTATGTTTCCAACTACAAAACAAGGAGTTTCTATTTTTGCCAGCGCCGGAGCGTTCCGAGGCAGTGAGTGAGGATGCTGCAGTAGGTGGCACTCCTCCCTCTCCCTCGGCTCCATAAGGATTTTGCCTTCCTGGAGCTGCTGCCTCTCAGGAATGCGATGCCTTGAATTCCTGTGCTCGTCCAGCATCCCTCAGCACCTCCGGAAAAGGTGTAAAACCCAAGTCCGGGGCTCATTCCTGGCTGGAATGGTGTCACCTGAGCTCCCTGCAGGATTAATTTGAGCTGGTGGCCTTTGACCCTGGCCCAGGAAGGCACCACATGCCCAGCTCAGGTGGGAAGTGGCCTCACCAAGCTCTGGCTATTCCTGCTCCTGCCAAAGGGGTTGGAGCTTCTCGAGGAAGGAAGCACTGCAGACATGCAAAAAAAAATAAAAAATCTTATTGCCCTTATGTAAGCTGAAGGAATTAATTAAATAAATGCACAAAAATATCCTCTGAGGAAAACAGAACAGCCAGCCCAGAAATCAATTTCCTGAAATCGGCTCCAGCACTGAGTGGGGCCTTTCCAAGGCTTTACTCCTTGTAGGAAACATCCCCAGAGAGGAGAGAGGGAGGAAGTTTAACCCCTGAGGCTCTGCTCTCCCTCTGTGCTGGGGTGGCAGCTTCATCCTCTGGATTCCTGGGCATGAAGAGATGAAGGAGGGAGGAAGGAGCCCCAAAGGGATTTTGCAGAGGGAAGCTGGATCAGCAGGAGGGATTCACCCCCAGCCTCTGCCTGCCCCATGTGGGCTGAGAGC
Source organism: Sinosuthora webbiana (assembly GCA_013397395.1). Taxonomy (NCBI): domain Eukaryota; kingdom Metazoa; phylum Chordata; class Aves; order Passeriformes; family Sylviidae; genus Sinosuthora; species Sinosuthora webbiana. Next base: position 302,205 of record VXBN01008490.1, read on the forward strand.
ACAGCAAAGGTTTTCCTGGGATTGCTCCTCAACGAGGAGCTGAAGAGACCACCACGATCATCCCAACCTGCTGCACAAATGGAATCCAAGGAGCTCCTCCCTGTCCCTGGGAACAAGGGATCACTGTCCTGGGTGTTTGCCCATCCCTGGAGCTGGAGAGCCTCCTCAGCAGAGGAGCAGGAGCCTCCCTGGAGGGAGCAGAGCAGGAATGATGATCCTGCCCTGCAGGATCTCAGGATCAGAGAACACCTCTCTGTCCTCTGGGGACCCTCAAACCCAGCTCAGCCCTGCGGGACTGGCTCAGGATTTGGGCCCCAGTGAAGAAAATGCTGCTGTTCCCAAAGCCCAGTGTACCACCCACCAGTCTGGAATCAGAAATCAGGAATCAGGAAAGATGCACATTGCTGGAGACACGGGAGCACGGCAGAGGAGTTTAGTGCTCCTAATAAAAAAATCTAATTCCCCTAATCTGGAGGAAACACTAAAAGCTACATGCTACCAATTATTTCTTTCTAGTTTTAATTTACAGCAATCAGTTATAATGGATGAAATTAATTCTCAGTTTAATTCTGTTGGCTGTGTGCTTAGCATCCCATTTTTTTTTTTCCATCTCCCTTTTTCCTGGCTGCATTCAGCTTCAGTGCTACTGCTTAGGAAGGAACATTGGCCCTAATTGTTTACAACCATCCCAAGCTTTGGTGTTATTCCCCACTTGCTGCAGCTTTGGGGGATTGACTCACATCAGTTCTGCTTTCCTGTTCAAACCCAAGGTTTCAACATTAAAATGATGAACATCAACATCTATATCTTCCATTCATGTATCCCCGGGTCCGTGTCTGAGCCTGGGCTCTCTCTGGCTGTAGCCAGAGGGGCTCTCCTGAGTTACTGCAGTTAAATTAGGAGTCTAGAACTGGTCAGAAACCCTGCACGGAGTGGGGAGCACAATTCACCTCATCCCTCTGATGGTTCACCTTCATCTTTGACGGTTCATCTTTGTTTTTCTGATCGCTCATCTTCACCCCTCTGATCATTCATCTTCATCCCATTGATGGTTCACCTTCACCCCTCTGATCATTCACCTTCACCCCATTGATGGTTCACCTTCATCCCACTTACAGTTCACCTTCATCTCTGAGGGTTCACCTCATCCCTCTGGTGGTTCATCCTCATCTCTGATGGTTTTCCTTCATCCTTGAAGGTTCTCCTTCATCCCTCTGATGGTTCACTTTCATCTCACAGCTCAGCGGGGGACAGGCACGGCGAGGATGGTCCAATGGAGGCTGTGAGGATGAGGAGGGCCTGGAGCACGTCCCTGCCCAGGGAAGGCTGAAGGAGCTCTGTGGTCCTGGTGGGTCCCTTCCAGCTCAGGAAATTCTGTGATTCCAAGCCCACAGCGCTGGCTCGGAGCTCGGACAGGCACTGCTCCCTGAGCACTTGTGGACAGGGAAGCATTGGCTGTATTCATCCCCATTTCCCCAGGATTTTGTCATTGCAGAGAACTGGAGCAAAGTTCAGGCAGAGTCAGAGCGCTGGTATTTTTACATCCAGCCTCTCACTCTCTCCTCTCGACACCGCTTTTCCTTTGGAAAGGGTATTTTTGCCTGGCAAGTGCTAACGGATTACATCAGCCCCGAGCCGGCTCTCAGCCCGACACCCCGCAGCCAAGGCTGGCGTGTGGGGCTTGTGTTCTCTGCAACACTGAATGAAACCAGTGTGAAAGCTGAGACCCCTGGGCACGGCAAACTCCCCTGCTCTGCTCAGCTCCAACAACAGAGGAGCTCCGGAGGAGCTGTTAGCACAGTCCCCGCTCCCGTCGCTGTTATCAGCGCTCCATCTGATCCACACGGCGCGCCCGGGGCGCGGGGACCAGGAATCCTCCTCCTCTGGAATGCCCCCGGAGCTGAACCCAGCCGGCACACGCCGCTTTTGTCTGCTCCGAGTGACTGAGCTGCTTTTACTCTGGGGGGGATGCAAAGATTCTTATCGGGCTCAGGGAGCTCTGGAGCTGATCCACGGCACGGCCCAAATCAGCTGCGGTGCCACAGACAGTGGGAATGGATGGAACCATTTATTTCCCACAATAAAACGCCAGACACATTTGGTTTTAAGTGCCAGGAAGATCCTGGATTATGCACCGGATCCCCACGAGACGCCCAGGTCTGGAACCAGAGTCTCAAACTTCCCTTCCTCTCTTTTCCCCCCAGTTCCTACACAGCTTTCTGGCATGGGAAACCCTCTGGAATGGGGCTGTCACTGTGCGGAGCCTCGTGTGGAATGAATGGTTAACGGGTGCAATGCAGACATAATGAGGGAGTTATAAGAGCTTTATTTATGGGCTCCACATTAAAGTGATATCACAGCATTAAATCTTCCCCCCATTAGTGCTGGAGTGGAGAGCGGGAGTGAGGCAATCATGGAAAATCTCCCCAGCAGTCTCTGAAGAGCTGGGAAAGGCACGCTGGAGGTGCCTCCCTGCCCCAGGCTGGGCTGGGACAGGCAGCCAGGGCTGTGTCAGACCTCCAGGGAGTTCCTTTGGAGAGATCCCTGATCTCTCTGACCCCACAGAGGTTACCCCACACCTTCCCGTCCTCTCTGGCACTTTCCTGGTACTTTGAACGCCTCCACTCAGGGTCTGGCCCCCCTCGCCCAGGGAGAAGCTCTTGCAGTGGGGAACTGACCTGCTCAGAGCAGCAGGGGACATTTCTGAGCTGGGACCTACTGAGAGGGAGAAAAGAGCAGATTTGGTGGTGTGGAAATGTTTCTGTTTTCACCAGGCCTGGTCTGTCTGTGCTCCCCATGAGGACGGTGACAGCAGCCTCCCCCTGAGCTGGGGTGCTTCATGGCAAGGGAGTCTGAGCAACAGGGATCCCTTTGGGAAAGTAAGGTAATCCCTGGCTTTGGAATTCTTTCCAGAATTTGGAATTCCTTCAACCCTATCACAGCCAGGGGGGCATGAGAAGGACCACTTCATTTATTTACCGCCACACATCAATGATGGCTTTTATTAAACTTGAAGCAGAAATCTTTTCCATTTTCTATTTGCTAAAAAGTCCTACAAGCCCTTTGTGGTTCAGTTTTCCCATGTTTTTTCAGAGCTGTCAACAGAAAGCAAAGATCATCAGCCCTGTAACTCCAGAGGTTCCAGTGCAGGGTTTGCTTTCTGCTAAACGCCTCTTCAAATATTCATCTGAAATTAATGGGGGAATGGATTTCCGTTATGTGATGTGAGACAATAAACCCAGATGTTCACTCTGCAGCAGCGACTTCGCTGCAGGGATGTAAATCCCTGAGTTCATTTTGGCTGCGTTTTCTCCTCAGAGCTGCAGGGACAGTTTGCTGTGGCTGTTTCATTCAACTCCATTCTAACTTAGGGAGCAGAAATGAACTGTTCTGATCTGAGAGGTGATTGAAAAGAGGGTGGAAAGGGACTGGGGACAAGGAGGAATGGTTTCCCAGTGCCAGAGGGCAGTGGGAGCTGGATGGGAGATTGGGAACTGGGAATTGTTCCCTGGGAGGGTGGGCAGGGGCTGGGCTGGAATTGCCAGAGCAGCTGTGGCTGCCCCTGGATCCCTGGCAGTGCCCAAGGCCAGGCTGGACACTGGGACAGTGGGAGGTGTCCCTGCCCGTGGGACGGACTTTAAGACCCTTCCAGCCCAAACCATTCCAGGATTCTGTGATGGGTCAGAGCTTCTTTGCTGTGCAGGTGGGGAAACTGAGGCACATCCAGCTGGAAACCCTGGAGCTGAGCCCTGCCTGCTCTTCCTGTGCCCTGCAGAGCCACGAGAGGGTTTTCCAGAGGCTGGAGAGGAGCAGTGCCAGCCCCTCTCTGTCACTCGGTGTCGAGCTCAGCCCCGTGTGTCACAGGCACGCTTTGATTGTCACCTCCTGCCACGGGGCAGCGCAGGGACAGCAGGGCCGGGCCGAGCTCAGGGCAGCGCTGCCTCAGGAGCAGTTCAGGACGGGGGAGAGGCGGAGGCAAAGGCTCGGCGTGCGCTCGCGGTGACACAAAGTGTGACACGGAATTAGCGGGGATTAGGCGGCATCAGCGGCTCCCCCCGACAGAAGGACACTAATCGCCCTCTCCCACATCAAAGCCTCTCATCAACGCCTAAGCGTCTTAAGTGTGCTCCACTTTATCAAACGAGAATAACGACGCTGTGTTTTACACGCCGTTGTGGGGAGGAGATGCCCCAGAAAAGCTCCGGCTCGCTCTGCCCAGAGCGCCCGTCCCCGGGGAAGGGCTCGGGAATGCCGCTGGAAAAGGCGAGCTCCGTCCCCACCAGCGCTGAGCTGATCGCAGACGTCTCCTGACGGGTGGTGGAGGCAGAGCCCCGTTCCTGGGCACAGCCCGGCGGGCTCAGGTACTTCTGAGATGATTTGATGGAGTAAAAACTCCCTCTTTTTGCTGCAAAACACCGAGCGGCTGATTGAAATCTCGAGCAAACCCATCCCTCTCCTGCTAAGTGGCTTGTGCTTGCTGGCTGTGCTCAGGAAGAGTTTGATGTGTCCCCTTGGAAAGTGCTAAAATGAAACTTTTCCATTTTCCAGCCTGCAGCAGCCTTGCTTAGAATTCACCGTTATTTTTATGATCACGTTTGAAAGTGCTCAAGCTGGAAGTAAAACTTTCCCTTGGGTCTGCAATTACATTTTTTCCTCCAATTTCCCAAAGAAAAAGTTGTTTCATTTTTTTTTTTTTTTCTTTAACCTGGTTTAACAGAATCTTTGATTTTTGTATTTTAAATTATGCAGCATTGCCAAAGAGCCTTGAAACCAGTTATTCAAACAGGTCTCTGCTTTCTCCTATGCTAAAGGACAAATCCTGCCCTTGCAGGGAAGAGCAGCTCCAAGAAGGGGAGGGGAGCTTTACAAACTTTGTTTCTCCCCAGAACCTGGGGGAGCAAATGAGCCCTCCTGGCTCAGCCTTTAAAGGTGCCAAATGGTTCTTCCATCCTTTACTGCTCCAGGTCCATCAGCCAGGGGCAGAGAAGGCTCCAGGGAGAGCTGCGAGCCCCTGGCAGGGCCTAAAGGGGCTCCAGGAGAGCTGCAGAGGGACTGGGGACAAGGCCTGCAGGGACAGGACACAGGGAATGGCTTCCCAGTGCCAGAGGGCAGGGCTGGATGGGAGATTGGGAACTGGGAATTGTTCCCTGGGAGGGTGGGCAGGGGCTGGGCTGGAATTGCCAGAGCAGCTGTGGCTGCCCCTGGATCCCTGGCAGTGCCCAAGGCCAGGCTGGACATTGGGACAGTGGGAGGTGTCCCTGCCATGGCTGGGGTGGCACTGGGTGGGATTTAAGGTCCTTCTAACCCAGACCAGTCTGGGACTCTGAGACCTCCCAGGCCCCTCTGGGTCCCGTTCTGGTTCAGGTGCAGGAATGTCCACTTTGGCTCCGTGCGGGGCGGATTTCCCTGCTCTCCCCAGTCCTTTGTGAGTGCAGGGGCTGCTTCCCCTGGCTGCTCCCAATCCCATCCAGGTGTGCTCAGAGCAGGCCTGGGCAGTCACTGCCTCTCCTCAGGGGTTGTTATTTAGCCAGCCAAACTCACATTCTTTTATTAAGCAAATTGCTCGTGGGGCCTGCAGAAATCTGCAGCTTTGTCAGCTCCAAACAATCACACACTCAGAGAAAATGAGAGCCGAGATAGAAATCTGTCGTTTCATCTTGAAATAATGACTTTTTCAATGTCTAAATCTTGTTTTCTTCAGCCAGCCCAGCCCCTGTCTAGACACGCTGATTCTGTTGCTCCTTCCTGAGCAGCCAGGCCAACTTTGGCACAGGTGCAATGCCGTGACCTCCCTGTGCTGTCCCCATCCCTTCCCGGCCAAAGTCACATTTTTGCTGGGTGGCCCTGGCCCCTCCCCAGGTTTGGTTTTCACAAACAATCATTATCTCTGCGTGTCCTGCCATGCTGAGCAGCCTGATCTCCGCACGTCACATGTCATTAGATTTAAAGTCACTTAGCAAAGACATTTAGTCTGCAGCTGGGTGGAACTGTCTGGTGTGTGCCACTTGTTTTCAGCTCTCAGGCTTTGAGATCTTCATGTCATGGCTCTGTGCCTCAGTTTACCTTCCTCCCCTATTCATTTAATGGAGGAAACTGATTTTTATTCTAATTTTTGCTGGTTTTTTTTTATTTTGCTGTATTTTATTCTAATTTTTCAAGTAGCAGTGCAGCCCTCGGCAGCTTTTGAGCTTTTACAGACGAACACAACACCCGTGTGTGCAAACCCAGAGCAGCCCCCAGGCCGGGGGTGTGGGTGGCTCTGCTGCCTGGCACTGCCTGCCCTGGTGGAGATTCCTCCCAGGAATTCAGACATCCTCAGCCTCCCCTCCTCCCCAAGCCCTCGGTGCAGAGTTCATTAACACTTGTAGAAGGCACCTCGAGTGGAAAATCGTTTATGAGCGCGCGGTTTGGGCGGTGGTGAGGAGCTGTCACCGCGGCTCAGGGCTCCCCTGGAACTGTCACCTCGGCTGTGGCTCTGAGCAGTGGCTGAGCTCCCACCCAGAGCTGGGTCCACCTGCAGACGGATCCCTGTCTGCCCAGCCAGGCACAGGGAGAGTCCAGCAGAGTTGTCCATGGAGGAATTGAGATAAATCATCGACTCCAAGAAACCTCCTGTCCACCCCAGCCCAGCCTGGGGCTGCTGCAGGGACCTGAGCCCCACGTGGGGCTTGGGGGAAAAGGGGAAATGGTTTTCCCTCCCAGGTACAACAGCCCCACTCCTGAGCTCTGTGGTGTTCACCACACCTGGCTCAGGGCAAAGCCAGCCAAGCTTTCCATGTCCCCACCCACTGTCCCCAATCCCAGCGTCCCTGTGGAAGGGGTGGAAGGACCAAGGGGTCACAGACAGAGCTGGCAGCACTTGCTCCAACATCAGGGAACCCCAGAGCTGCCCCACAGGGCATCCAGCAGCTCCTGCTGCTCCCGGGTGGTGTCTGTGGGGACCTGACAGCCTGGGCAGGGAACACAGGGCAGGGGTCGTCACTGCTGTGGGTCAGGAATGATCTGTGTGTCCCCAGGATCCGTGTGTCCCCACGATCCCTGTGTCCCCTCCATCCATGTGTCCCCACAGTCCGTGTGTCCCCACGATCTGTGTGTCCAGCACAGTCTGTGTGTCCCTTGGCCAGCAGCTGTTGAAGCCACTGTGGGGCAGTGGTGGGGCTGGCACACAGTGCCACGCTGGGTCACAGGCAGTGACATGCTGGGTCACAGGCGGTGGCAGGGCTGGCACACGGTGCCCTGCTGGCTCAGGCTCCTCTGTCACTCTCGCAGTGACCTTGGCAGTGTCGCGTGTGTGGCGGCACTGAAACACCCGCGGTGTGTCTGCCAGGCTGCAGAGCCCCGGGCAGCCCCGGGGGCAGCCAGGGGACACCCCAGGGTCTGTCCCCACTCCTGACACAGCGATGTCCTTGTTCCTGGACAGCAGCTCGGCTGCCTTTTGGGAAAGGCCTTTTTCGAGATGAAAATGCCATTTTGGGGAAGGTGAGGGAAGCCCGGGTGCTGTGAGCTCATGAGGGGTGATGGGAGGCGGGTACAGACAGAGCAGGGCTGGCACTGGGCTGGGATGGAAGGGGAGCTGAAGGACAGAGGAGCCTGGAGGAGTGGAGCTGGCCCAGACAAACCAGCAGCAGTGTTGGCAGAAGGCTCAGCAGGCTCCCATGCCTCTGATGCATTTTCACACCAACTTTTTGCATTCTGTTCATGTTTCTTTCTATTTCTACACCTGGATCGTGGCCAGAATGGAAAAGAAGAAGGGCAGATAGAAAACTTAGTGCTTTTCAATTAAACAGGAAGCTCTTTGCCATTGTAAGTGAGCTTATTTAGACATTAAATCAAAATCAAATGCTTGCACTATCAGTGCTGCTCACAGTCTGATAATTAATGATGGCTCTCCCCAGCGCAAACCCTCGGTGTTCTGTCAGCACCACTGTAAGCTTTGATCGAAAGCTTTTTAAGTAGTTTCAGAAGCTGGATCTGTAAAATAAAAATAACCCAGAGTGGTAATTCTCTGCCCAAGAAATAAATAATAAAGGCTCAGAGCGTTTAAGTGTTGGCTGTCAGCTCATCAGCGATTCCAGCGTCACAGGCTGAGTGAGCAGTGAGGGAAGGAAGGGGTTTCTGGGCACTTAGGTGGGGACTCTCTTACATCCCTCTGCCAGCAGGAAGGAGTTTCAAGGCAGATGTGAATTATTTCTGCCTTTTCCACACTCTCTGTGGTGGAAAAGGATCTCTGTGCAGTGAAAATCAGGCTCAGTTGTTATGGAAATGCCATAAACCCACCCCAGGCAGAGCTGCCCGTCCCTGGCTGGGAGCTGTGAGGGGATGAGGCAGGAAGGGAGGAGGCAGGAAGGGAGGCAGAGCTGCTCTCAGGGTGTGCATCAGTCCCTGCCTCTGGGGTCAGGTCCCACCAGGGCAGCCAGGAGTGACCTGGGCACCTCTGGGATGCACAGCCTGGGGGCAGGGGGAACCGCCCAGGGTTGGGAGGGCTGCAGGAAGGTCAGGAACCTCAAACTGGGCTGTGGCTGNGTCACTCTCGCAGTGACCTTGGCAGTGTCGCGTGTGTGGCGGCACTGAAACACCCGCGGTGTGTCTGCCAGGCTGCAGAGCCCCGGGCAGCCCCGGGGGCAGCCAGGGGACACCCCAGGGTCTGTCCCCACTCCTGACACAGCGATGTCCTTGTTCCTGGACAGCAGCTCGGCTGCCTTTTGGGAAAGGCCTTTTTCGAGATGAAAATGCCATTTTGGGGAAGGTGAGGGAAGCCCGGGTGCTGTGAGCTCATGAGGGGTGATGGGAGGCGGGTACAGACAGAGCAGGGCTGGCACTGGGCTGGGATGGAAGGGGAGCTGAAGGACAGAGGAGCCTGGAGGAGTGGAGCTGGCCCAGACAAACCAGCAGCAGTGTTGGCAGAAGGCTCAGCAGGCTCCCATGCCTCTGATGCATTTTCACACCAACTTTTTGCATTCTGTTCATGTTTCTTTCTATTTCTACACCTGGATCGTGGCCAGAATGGAAAAGAAGAAGGGCAGATAGAAAACTTAGTGCTTTTCAATTAAACAGGAAGCTCTTTGCCATTGTAAGTGAGCTTATTTAGACATTAAATCAAAATCAAATGCTTGCACTATCAGTGCTGCTCACAGTCTGATAATTAATGATGGCTCTCCCCAGCGCAAACCCTCGGTGTTCTGTCAGCACCACTGTAAGCTTTGATCGAAAGCTTTTTAAGTAGTTTCAGAAGCTGGATCTGTAAAATAAAAATAACCCAGAGTGGTAATTCTCTGCCCAAGAAATAAATAATAAAGGCTCAGAGCGTTTAAGTGTTGGCTGTCAGCTCATCAGCGATTCCAGCGTCACAGGCTGAGTGAGCAGTGAGGGAAGGAAGGGGTTTCTGGGCACTTAGGTGGGGACTCTCTTACATCCCTCTGCCAGCAGGAAGGAGTTTCAAGGCAGATGTGAATTATTTCTGCCTTTTCCACACTCTCTGTGGTGGAAAAGGATCTCTGTGCAGTGAAAATCAGGCTCAGTTGTTATGGAAATGCCATAAACCCACCCCAGGCAGAGCTGCCCGTCCCTGGCTGGGAGCTGTGAGGGGATGAGGCAGGAAGGGAGGAGGCAGGAAGGGAGGCAGAGCTGCTCTCAGGGTGTGCATCAGTCCCTGCCTCTGGGGTCAGGTCCCACCAGGGCAGCCAGGAGTGACCTGGGCACCTCTGGGATGCACAGCCTGGGGGCAGGGGGAACCGCCCAGGGTTGGGAGGGCTGCAGGAAGGTCAGGAACCTCAAACTGGGCTGTGNCCCCTCCCCACCCACCCCTCACCGTCCTGACAGGGTTTGCACCGGCCCCATTCCAGCCAGGCCGTTTTCCCCACTCCCTTCAGGGGCACATGGAGATCCCTCTCCTGTCCCACCCCCTGGAGATGCGCTGGAATCCCACCTGAGCATCGTGTTCCTCCCTCCCCATCCCACCCACCTCGGCACGGGGTGGAGGAGCCTCTCCCCACTCCGTCTGCCCCCCTGCTGAAGGAGCCTTCTCCTGTCCCACCCTCTGGGCAGGGCAGGAGCTGCCAGGGCCACCAGCAGGGCTCCCCTGGCTGCCTGGCACTGCTGGGACAGTCACACCGGGTTATTTCTGTCCAAACTGGGAACTGCTGGCACTGCTGGGACGGTCACACCGAGTTATTTCTGTTATTATAAACTGGGAACTGCTTCCCCTGCTCCCCTCCAGGGCTGGGGACTCCACCTCTGTCCCAGTTCCAGTGCCTGACCACCCTTGCAGGGAAGAAATTTCCCCTAATATCCAATTTAACCCCCCCTGTGCAACTTGAGGGCATCTCCTGTCCTGCCCCTTGTTCCCCGGGGTTTTCCTGCTGTTCAGGTGTCACACATCCCACCTGCCATGCAGGACAGGCTGGGGGGCTCCAGCCTCCCCAGAAGGAACCAGGGGGAGGCATGCCCAGGAGTGCAGGGCTGCAGAAGCAGGATTGAGTTATTAAGAGCAATTTTGAGTAATTAAGAGCAGCTCCTCATGTGCCAGTCACCACATCCCACATGGAAACAACACCCAGGGTGACACAGAGCAGCTCAGAAAGGCCCCGGTCACCATCACCCTGCTGAGATCTGCTGTTACTCCTCTTTTTTCTGACTCAAATTGGGTTGAAATCTCTCGAAATCATTTAAAAAGCATCTTGGGGCAATCTGAGCATGAGGATCATGGCATGAGGAGTTTGTCACGTTCCCCCAGGCTGCCTGGAAGGATTGCTGGGGGAATCCAGAGCCCCAGACTCTGGGGAAGTGACAGCTTGGATGCTGCTCATGCCATGTCCTCAGCGTGGGATTTGTGCACTCGGGAGTCTGGAGCACACGAAATGTGGAAACTGGGAGTTGTATGGAGCAGTGGAGGGACAAGAGGCCTGGATTTGTCATCTCCAAGGGTTGTAATCATGGTAATTAACGGTGTTTGTAGGTCCTGGGCTGGCTGCAATAAGATTTTACACAGTGCATCTTCCACAGAACGATTTCCATTACTGAGAGCAGATAAAAACTGACACGGGCTCAGGGTGACTCGGGAAATCAATAAACAATAAAACTTAGCATGAAAACAAATAAATTAACCCAATCAGAAGAGACACTGAGAGCCCATCAGACTTGTTAGACAGATGAAGTCAAATGTCACTCCCAGGGCTGAGCAATTGCTCCGGCAGACACGCCAGGCTCCCTTTAAGGATGATTTTCTCAACCTCTTTAGGACTGAGCTTGTTTCCATCTGCCAAACTCAGTCTGAATCAAGCAGAAGGAGACAGACAGGCTCCAAAATACCTCCATGCCCTGGAAGGGGTTTCTGTGCTCTGCTCTCCACAGTGACTGGACAGAGGCTCAGAGGATGTTTGGGGCTGGGTGTGCTGCACCCTGAGCTCAGCTCGGCTGGCAGGAGTGTGGGGTGAGCCTGGGATGAGTCCCCTGGGGTGAGTCCCTGCCTCCAGTGGGAGTGGGAACCAGCCTAGATGAGGGATTCACTAATGTAGTGGTTTTGAAAGCAAAACAAATGAGAGGCTCCAAGTCAGAAATACAATTTAATAGGAAGAAAGGAAAAAAAAAAACGTAAAGGTAAAATAAAAATAGATGCAATAATACAAAAGACCACTGACAGAGTCAGAATACAACTTGATCAGGGTGATGGAAGCAGTCCAGATGAGGTGGTCTTCCTGAAGCAGTGATCCTGTAGAAAGGTCTGGTAGCTCAAGTCCTCTGGGAATCCAGTGGGTAAGCCCCTTGTACTGTCCCAAATCTCATCTTATATCCAGGTGAGAATGCTTGGTTCCTCCCTCTGGGCGGAGCATCTCACAATGGGATGATGAGTCATGCAGGGAGTCCTTGATGGCCCATTAAACAGAGATAACTCCAGAGGGTGTTATCTATGAGTCATGGGCAAGGCATCTGATGGGCCATTAGCAGAAGATTAGCCCTGAGGGAAGGGGTCTGGGAAGAGCACTGCTCCAACAATTGGATTCACAGTTCATTAAGATGGTGATAGAATACTTTGTGCACATCCTACACTACAACCCAGGACA